>MNCI01026892.1:57391-132032 GCA_015680685.1 Gnetum montanum
GGTCATGGGGGTATGATGAGAAGCGATATCGTGTAGGCGATATCGCGGCCGTCGCGATATCGCGGTCCGTCGCGATATCGCGGTCCGTCGCCAAATCTATAAATAAAAGGCGACACTCCCCTTATTTTCCATCCTAGGCTTAAAGTAGGGAAACTCTGGTAGTTTGATCACTCCAAAGATAGAATATTTTCCATGTGCTCGCAGTAGGAGTCCCCAAGTGAACAGATCTTTATTCGAGCAGCTTTGTACCTGAACGCAAGTTGTGTACGGCAATAAAGACGAACTTTGTGGATAAACCTTGCAGTGCATGGAATAGGATTTATTACCTGCAGTAGCGCGGCATGAGTACGACTTAATTACAAGCATTGACGAATGTGTACGACTAATCAAGGAATCGGCTGCTCATTGCGATTAGTCTCTCTCACCCTCAACTCCTAGAATGCGAGATGAGTACGACTTGATTACGAGCATCTACGGATGTGTACGGCTAGTCAAGGAATCGGCTGCTCATCACGTTTAGGGTAGTTAAGTGCCTCAGTACGACCACTTCGAGCACGTGCGTTACGTGTGGTGATCCCAGTAACGATTAGCGTTTGGTAGCCATAGTTGCATAGTTCAGGGTGTGTACGGTAAGTGGGAACGAATGCCGACGCTAGTTAATTTAGACTTAGTACTTAGTTAAAGTTAGTTAGCTCTCTCAACCCTTCACCTTGATAGCATAGGAGAAAAATCATAAAAGACCATAAAAATCATATACCTCGGACTTACTTAACCATACACCGTGACAACAACAAGTAAGTTTGGGAAGACAACGAATGATTAACCCTAAGTGTTCCATGGGGCGTTTAGGCATTTAGTCTATGGAGTTCGACTGGATCGCGCGTGCTACGCTCGTTTCGTATGGTTGAGTGTAGGGGTACCTCGCCACTCATCAAATCATAATTTGAATTAGAGAACCATCATCATAAATTTAAAGTACTAACAATTACCAAACAAAACATCTATACGTTAAATTTTAATAGTCAATACTAAATTATAAAATTTAAATTTTAAAAGAACATTAAAAGAACATTTTCGATTCCAACACCCTCCGGGCGTCTACGAGTCCAACAAACATCAACCCACCCGGCATTAGCATCAGCAGAGAGAAACTTTATGTTCAATAATATCATAACCAAACTTCATTAGAATTACAATGATAATGCAGCGCAGCCCCATGTGTGTCTATATGTAGAGATGCCTCCGCTTGGATCTTTAACCATAGGGATCAGTTCGCCGTGGCAGCAGATAAGGAGCGCACGGCTTTTCCGGGCATTTACCTTGGGCGTCAAGTTTTTGCTGCGCTTGTCCTCGACGCATTCCTTTGCTCATAGCAGCCGTCTCAACAGGAGCTCAATTCTTGTGTGCCATACAACATAATCGCCTTTCAATTTCGCGGTAATCATACCAGGCTTACATTTTATTCGGCCTGGAAGGGTCTTGAAAATATTTGCTCCAACTCTCTACTAGTTTAAACAAATTTTAACGACTTTTTGACAAATCAGGGTTTTTTTTTTGGGTTATCGGAAGCAGAGATTCAGTAGAAAATGGCTACGCTGCCCGCCCGCGAGTGGTCGGGTATTAAACAGTTTCCAGTTGCAACGCAGAATGCTCTGCATGCTTCGCTTAGCGTTCTGAAACAAGAGGTTACCCTGAATAAGTTTGCCTTTCAAATTTTTTTTTCTAGGTTATACAATAGTAGTCAAGTGTTCTAGTCATTTCGGATTCTAATTATATGCATTGGACAAAAGCAGAATGTGGATAATCTTACTATCCTTGTCTTGGGGAAAGGAGGAGTTGGAAAATCTTCGACCGTGAATTCCATCGTCGGTGAAAGAGTTGCGAGTGTAAATGCATTCCAGGTGATAAATTCTTTTTTAGCATTCGGCCTGTAGAGCCTCCCTATTTTCCTTACTGCAACTAAAATATTATTCTTCTGAAGAATACCTCAGTTACTTTTTTTCAATCATTATAAATTGTGTTGTTTATCCCGAATAATGGAGTCCTAGTCAGGTTTCGTTTCAAATATCTCAAACATCTTTTTTTTTCTTGAAATGTGACTGCTGGGATGCTTTTTTGTAAGATGCTTGTTCCTGGCAATTAAATTCTTTCTTGTGTATACAGCCTGAGGTCATGCGACCTCTTATGTGCTCAAGGTCAAGGGCAGGCTTTACATTGAACATTGTTGATACTCCTGGGCTTGTTGAGGGTGGTTATGTGAATGAGAGTGCTCTTGATCATATTAAAAGGTATAGCTACTTTGTTGTTTTCTTATGCATAGGTAACGTGTTTCAATTTTACATTTGTTTTTTTTCCTATTCAGACATATTTCTGTCTGACATTTTTTTTCAGGTTCCTTATAAACAAGTCCATCGATGTCATGCTTTACGTGGATAGATTGGATAGTTACCGAGTAGATACTTTGGATAAACAAGTTATTCAGGCTATCTCTAATAGTTTCGGGAAAGGGATTTGGAAAAAGGCATTGGTGGTTCTGACACATGCACAGTTGTCGCCTCCAGATGGTTTCAATTACCAAAGTTTTCTTCAAAGAAGGTCGGCCGCTGTGCAAGTTATGGTGCATCAAAAGTCAGGATTAAAGAAGACAGACAAAGAGGTTAGTATTTATGTTTAATGGTTCTGACTAAATGTACTGAACTTGCCATTACAAAAAATTGTTTTTTACATTACTTCATTATGAAGGTCAGGTTAAATAGTTCATAACCATATCAAGTTCAGGGTACTTTTAGCAGTTTCATCCCGTAAGCACCGAATACATAACAAAATCGTGTATTATCCTGATAGGCCCAGTGGCTCTGATTTTCCTATGGAGCATAGCCCATGTGCATGATGTTTAAACCGTACATAAATTTGGTTACATTTTAGGGTGTCAATATTCAATATTGTGCCTTAACCATAACTACACTAAATCTGGGATTCCATGGTATTAAGGTTGATTTTTTTTTTTCTGTTCAAGATACACATTAATTGTGAAGTTACAGCATGTAATTTATGGTATACCCTTTAAAGGTTGTGAATGCGAGGAGGAGATGTTTTAATACATTAATATGGCAAGAGGCTATAGTAAGATCCCAGGATTACTATTATGGTAGTTCAAATCTTATTTTAATATTATAATATCTTTTTACTTGTTTAGTAAATGAATTACTTATTAAAAACAGAAATGCCACATTAAAGATTTGCAGGTGAAAAAAATTCAAATATTTGTAACTAGAGTGAACTCTTTGTTAGGGTCTATCATTTGGAGTGATGGTAAGGTGCTTATTTCTTTAGTTGGAAGATGTGGGTTTGAGCCTGGAAGTAGCCACTTGAAAAGGTCAGGCTTTCACTCATCCATAGATCATTGTGAGGCTCTGCTTGATGGGATGAGAATTGAGACTTTGGGTGATGATCTCTTTTTTAGAGAGGACCCTTTGCAAAAAAGGAATAAACATGAGTGAAGGCTGAATCATGATTAAATAATTTACAGTATGCTTTAATGAGGGCTTGAGTAAAAGAAGATTTGTAACATTTCTTCTATCTAAAGATGACAGGGTTGTTTACATTTTTTTTCTTTTTGGTGGGGGGTGGGGGGTGGTAGTGTTTGGTGTGGGGTGATTGCCTCCTATTCTTTGAATGTGCTTATATGGATCATGTTTGGAGAGAACAGAGAAAATTCGATTGTAATTTACGGACATTTGTTCAACAGAATCTTTTGCCTTGGGTTACATAGAGGAACAGTCGAAATTTATTGAATTGTATGTTATGTTGCCCGATAGGTTCTTTGGGTCTTAGTTTCACAGTTTGAGAGTGGGGTAGCAAGTCTAGTTCGGAAGGAGTATATTTGACTTTGAAACAGTGAAGACATTTTATTATGCTTCAGGTCAGAAGGGATGTGTATTCCAAGAAGAAGAAGAAGAAGAAACAGAAAATTTGTTGCTAAGAACAAAATCAATCAGTTGTATTTCTGAGTATGTTTAGTCTGTTTCGCAACTTCTGATGTATAGCATTCTTTGTTGTAGTGATTGCGGTTTAATTACGATGGCATTTTCAATGGAAGGGGTATCGGTTATTCTTTTCTGGGTGCTTTTCAAAGTTTAATTTGTCATCTTATTATAGTTGTATTATCTTGATGTCGAGATAGCAGTTCTCTCGGCTTCTTTATGATACTTACTGTGTTGTAGTTGTACCCGTTTTATTGTTTTTGTTACATCATTTGTATTTTTTTAGGTGATGCAATATGATCATTATCTACCTTATTTTGCCAAGTTTCATATATTCAATTCTTATTTCTACATGTTTGTTTAGCATTTAGCATTTAGCAAGGATAAGCCACTATCCAGGCATTCAACCTGTTCCTACTGATGATATTAAGATAAAATCTTCATCATGGTCAGCGTTTACAAAATTATTTGGTTGTCTTTGTTATCTCAAGAACACATGTTACGCTAGAGAGGAATTGCTAAGCTTCCTATATTTGGAGGGTCCTGGTTTTTTTCATTTTTTTGAAGAATATATTAAAGAGGCTGTCTTCAGTGCTGTCCGTCTAATTATATTGCATGGCTTGCAACAAGTCTAAATTTTTTATTATAGTATTTGTTTTCTTGCATGTGGCTGGAAATTTTAGGTTGAAGATCACTGATCATTCTGTTGTCTAAAATCCAGAAAAATTGTCGAAGAGCCTTCGCACTTCATTTTCTCTAGTAATACATTAACTTGTCAAAGGATATTTCTCTGCATTGTTATGTCTGTCTCTGTTTTGTAGTGTCTTTCAATTTAATGCTTTTTGCTGTTAATATGCATCCTCTGCGCTTCTTTATTATCACACAAAATCTAATTTGTAGCTGGGCATAGCGTATAGGAACACTTCAAGATTTTGAAGGGTGTCAGGATTTTGAACCCTTTTAATTAATAGGTTATTATGTCTTAGCTAATCTTTTAGTTACTGTATTTAAGCAAGGGGCAATTGTTTGGGTATAATCTGCCAAAATCCAGATGAGTAGTTCTGGCATTAAACACATTCACCGTTTATTCTTCTTTGCTCTTGTCAAATTTACTGTTTCGATCTTGATGCATATTGATTGGATTACTTTCAAGTTAAATTAATTTGGAGCAGCCCCTATTTTAGTTTTTCTCAAATTTCATTATGAGCTACTAAAACGTTAGAGATGAAACACTTCGAATGTTTATCGTGTTGGCAAGATGCTATCAATTTTCACGTAGATCGTTTGTTTTCCAATAAAGTATGTTAAAATTGTGCCTGATGCGTATAATTTGTATCATTAAAACCCTTTCATTCTTTTGCAGGTTCCGGTAGTATTAGTGGAGAACAGCGGGCGATGCAACACTAATGACAATGGCGAGAAGGTTGTTTGGTTTCCATGTTGATAGATCATCATTGCTTCAGTTGTAGAGCTTTGTTGACAATTACCTGCGTCTGTTTTTGCTTATGTTTTTAAATAGGTTCTTCCAGATGGGACAATTTGGCTACCTACATTAGTAAACGAAATGGTTCAGGTTGCAACTAATGGTTTTAAATCCATTTTAGTCAATAAAGAATTAATCCAAGGTCGTGATGTTGATAACTGGGGCAAACATTGGATACCGTTAGCACTTTTATTACAGGTATTTCCAACTATTTTCTTTTTTAGTAGAGTTGGTGAAGTTTTATATTTTTTCTTTTTATTGAATGAAATATTTTTTTAATCATGATATTTTGGCAGTTTCTTATTGGCAAAGCTATTAGTAAGAATATAAAACATGACATAATCGATGACGAGGAGAACATACCAGAGTGGCAACGTATTGCCAAGTCATATTGACAGCACCGTTGGTCATGAAGAAGATTGAAACCAAAATTTTGGAGAAAAGGCTGCTTTGCTCTGTTACTCTTTTGTAGACGGTTTTGTTGTTTCTCGTAGTTTTGATTTTAGCAGTGACAGCAGAGTCACTTGAGTTTTTTCTTTAGTGGTTAGAAATTTTCAATATTTAGCCTTCAGCGTCTGACTCAAAGCTTGTTTTCTGACGTTACCTGCATTGGTGAAAATATTCGCAACTTGAAAAGAGTAACTCGGTTTATGCACAAATTTCAAAATTAACGGCAACATCATTTTTTCTTCCTATTTTAGTTTTTGAAGTAGCAAAATCCTATCAATTTAAAATTACAGGCAGTGTTGCTAATTCAGTCTTTTTGATCGACCCTTCTGAAAAAGTACTGTTACTGTTATTTTAAAATTTTTTTAAAAAATCCTTGACAATCTTTTTTAGGTCTTTGAGTGACTGTTAGTTTTTGGTTTATTGAAGCTTTTGATATACCATAAGTACCGAAAGTACGCTATGGGTTTTCTTTTCCAGCATTACACGTTAATTTCTTCATTAACAGAATTGAAAGATTTCTGAGAATGTCATGCGTATCCGTATCCAGTATTTGCATGATCGAGGTACGTTCTTATGCTTATATAAGTTAGTGCTGACGCGGTTAGCCGGTAAACACAGTATCTCGATTTTATTGCGATGGGTAATAATGGTGAAACGGTAATTCTTCTTTCTGGTGGAGTTGCAATTATGACGTTGTAGGAACCATTATTTAACGTCCAAAATGGATTGGATGAGCCACCCAAAGGGCCTGAGTTTGTTAATCAAAGTCACAGAAGGTGGCTTATATTAATGCAGATCTTTAGACGAACAAAAAAGAAGGTTGTTATGATATAGATCTTTCCAGTTGACTTATCTGTGAAGATTGAAGCTTTAGAATTAATTTTTTTAAAAAGAAAAACGCTAGCTTTTTTAACATCGAATTTTGAAAAATCAGGGTTTGAACTTGCAGCTGTGATTCGTATGCATAATGGTCATGTACTCTTTTCCTGTTATGTTTGATTTGTCAGAGATGTGAAGAGGAATAAGACGATGCCTTAATGTAACTTGAATTGATAATCTCTTTTCTAATAAGATAAAAATTACTTGAACCACTTAATTAATCTTAAAGTATTGTTTTCTACATACAGTATATTTTTTTCACTCATTTAAACTTTTTTACCTTTTGAATTTTTTTTTATTAAAAAAAGGAAAAAAATTCCTGTAGTATAAAGATTAAGATAAGCACGATGGAGAGTTAAGGTTTATGATCAGATTTAGCTCTGATGGATAAACAAGATATTGTTAACATTCACATTTAACATATAAGTATTATGTAAAAGATAATGAATATGTGGTCATGTATTTTAATCTTTTTAATACTATTTTAATTATAAATTTAATAAAAATTTAATTTTGATTATTAGAATTTTGTATAATCTGAAATTAGATATTTCTCCACTAAATTTTAAGCAGTTAAAATTGCCATAACAACTTGGTTGCAATGGGTCACATCTACTTGATGTAGATGTGTGTTGTAGTTGGTTACTTTTTGTTTTATTGCAAAATATTCTTTAAGCCACCTTGATGTAGATGTGTGTTGTAGTTGGTTACTTTTTGTTTTATTGCAAAATATTCTTTAAGCCACCTTCATTTAGACATTTGTAAGGAGTAATGAAGTGTGGCCATGAGTGTTACGCGTTTTGCTTCTCCTCTAAAGCTCATTTTGTTTTCTATTCTGGGATACTCTTATGCATTGCAACATGTTGCTCTAATGAATTTTTATGAACTCCATCACAATTTTAATAACAAAAATCTTTATAATTTCAAAGACAAACCTTATCCCTTATAACTTAATCATAAATTTAATAACAAATTTCTTTATAATTTCATACTCACAAACCTCATCCCTCCCAATTTTATTACAAGAATTGTAGAAAAACTATCCCTCCCAACTTTATTACAAGAATTGTAGAAAAACTATGGAATGTTTGCTTAAAAATGCTTGCTATGCTTAAATGTAAAAAATTATGTATTTCCAATTTTATTACAAGAATTGTAGAAAAACTATCCCTCCCAACTTTATTACAAGAATTGTAGAAAAACTATGGAATGTTTGCTTAAAAATGCTTGCTATGCTTAAATGTAAAAAATTATGTATTTATATCTAATTTTTATAAAGATGTATTATAAGAAGTTTATATGAAAGAGTGTTAAAATGGTTATGGTTCTGTTTAACTTCAATAATAATAACAATGTTAAAAAGAAATTCTCAAACGAAATAAAATTTCTGGGCACGGTATTCCTCTTTGAACGAGAGTCTTTCTGCAAAGAACAAGATTCCAATATCCAATTTTCCCACCATAAAACCGAAGAACATGACTTGTGCATCTACCACTTCCATCCTCCCTTTTTGTTAAAATTGTTAAATTCTTTTTGAACTCTATTTTTGAAAACTGAGGGTTTAACTTTTGATCGGTAAGTCATTCACCGAGTGAAAGTGCAAGTTCCAATTTCATCTTAAAATATCAACAGGTAAAATGAACCCGAATCAACGCAATGATTATAGCTTCATTCAGACTTTGGATCAGAACAATAAACAGCGATGGTCACAAAAGGAAGGCGCGGTGCAAAATATTTTGGGCCGTGGAAGAAAATGAGGAACACCCAGAACGTGTTGTTGGCATTAGCAGTGCCATTGCCTTCGATTCTCTTCTGCTATGCATTTGTCCATGATTGGCTACCCCAGTACATGGGTGACATTTGGAACTGGTGTTCTCAAAATCCTATAATGCTGCTCAATGCTCTGTTCTTCATCAACGTGGACGTCATTTTCTGGGTTATAAGTCTTTTTCAGGGCAGCACTTGGGTACTCAATTTTGGATATCCATTTCCCTTTTTATTCTACAGCTCTACTGCTGATGTTGTTCTTCTTTTCAATCTAGCGGTAGAAATCAATGTTTTCCTTGACTTGAATGTGGCAGCTAATAGACCTGTACTGGACGGTGTTGCCTGTCATGATGGCTCATTTCTATGCCACTCATCCAAATCACGAAGCTAATATCTGCAGATCCAGGGTTGCAATTGTTTTAACATGGGTGTGGAGTATCCGCTTGACGCACAGCTATTTCAGAAGAGAGGAATGGCAGTGGGGTGCTCGGGAGGACTGGAGATTCGCTCAGATGAGGAAGCAGTATGGCAGGCATTGGAGCTGGATTTCTTTTTTTGTTGTCTACTTGTCTCAACAGGTACATCATAATTTCATAAACAAAATAGTCACAATTAGTGGATTGATTCTGCCCATTTTAAACTGAGCATAATTAGGGCTTTTTCTTTTAATTTTTCTAAGAATTTTTGACTCAAAAGGAGATCCCTCTTGATTTTATCTGGTTAAATTTTCAACAAATGAGATCTGTTTTTCCTGTTTGTTTGCAAACAGCTTTTTCTTGTGGGCATCTGCCTTCCACTGTATACAATACACAGTAGTCAGAAGCCCTGGAATTCTCTGGACTTTCTTGCCACATCGGTTTGCATTACAGGCATAGTTTTGGCGTACTTTGCAGACACTCAGCTGTACAGTTTTGTGAAAAGGAAGACAGTATTAAAGGAACTGGGTGTGTCGGGTGAAGTGGTTCTGGACAAAGGGCTGTGGCGGTATTCTCGGCATCCTAATTATTTTGGGGAGCAGCTTTGGTGGTGGGGATTGGTGATTTTTGCATGGAACGTTGGGCAGGGTTGGACGTTCATAGGAACTGCAGTTAATTCTGGCTGTCTCGCATATGTGACAGTGTTGGTTGAGAAAAAAATGCTTGCTGATGAGAGCAGAGCCAAGGAATATAGAAAGTACCAGCAAGAGACATCTGTGTGGATACCCTGGTTTAAGGCCAAAAAATCTCTTCGCAGAGATGGCAAAGAGGATTGAGCTGTTCCTTGGATAAGGTTGCTATTCCATTGCACATTGGTTAGCAAGGAAATAGAGATTGAACCTCATGTAATTAATCTGCCACTCTCACTGTCATTATCATTGCCCTAGGTTTATACCTTTACAGTAGTACGAGGACACTGGTGAGTTTGGTTTTGTTTGAGAGCAAAGTATTGCACTTTAAACAGCAAAAACCAAATGGCAGGGTAGGTTGTTGCCAAGCATACATCTTGCTTTTTCTGAAAAGGTTTTCTCTGATTTGAGTTCAACTTTCCAGTCAGTCAATTTATTACCTTTTAGTTAGAAAAGGTAATTAGCTTCTCGGAACATTTTACCAATACAAGGCTTTGTGTTTGGCATTCTGCAAGATTGTTCGATTAAACTTATTGTGATACTTCATTATATTTTTCTCCGGAAATAGTTAGTGTGCATCTCAATTCGTTCCCACTGGTCTTGTTTCTCAAGTAAACAAATGGGTCATTTTTGCATCTTACTTTAGAAATGTAAGCGATCGAAATCATGATTTTTGGTGTTTAGCCATAAATGTATAGTTCGTTAAGGTTCATGATTCCGCCGATGAAACGAATTGAGATGTCATTCACCAAGGGCTCTGCCAATGGAATGAATCAGAGGTCATTCTGAAGGGCCGATATTTACCCTGATTACTACAGCGAAGAGGGATATAAACCGAGATAAACCAAGTATGTTAAGAAGACTACTTATACAGTAATGCAACATGTTTCAGATGTACTTTTTATTGCGTTCTTGTTTACTATTTGTGTAATTAAGGTTAAGCGTTACTGCATTATTATTATCATTCTTGCCTTATTTTAATAAAATGGGTTTGGTTACTGACTTCTGTTTGGCCATTTGCCTTTATTAAAAGCTATAGATTTATTTATTGATATTATTTTTTACCTATTAGCCTTTTTTCTCTAGACTTACCTGTTCTTTGGGCATGATCGAACCATCTATAATGCTATTCCTCAAACTACTCACATCTTCCATTAATGTTTGGATTATGTAAATTACCTTTTCTTGAAAGAAGTATTTGCATTTGCATTTTTATGATGCTGAGTTGTTTATGCCTGGTTTCTACATTCAAACATACAATACCATATAGAATATCAGGCTTAATGAATTTTTCCTTTAATTTTATTGAGATTCTTTTATGGTATAACACATCATTAGCTTATCTCAAGTTACTTTATATGCAATTTCTTACATCTTTATTAATTTCACTATTTATTAGAATATTAATCCTAGGTAAAAGAACTTTTTGTGGAAAATAGATTTTTTTAATCGTTGAATTGTTCTATGCCACAATGATGATCTAAATAATTAGATTTTTATACTCAAATTGAATCATATGCCACAATGGTGATCTAAATAATTAGATTTTTATACTCAAATTGAATCATATGCCGGCCGAAGAGAATGAAGAACTTATGAACTTATGTTTAAATATGACGGTAGCAGAAAATTTGAGTACAACTTATGCAAAGATTATCAAGCTGAAGAAACGAACAAAAGGCTGTTAGAAGAAGTGAATAAACTGAAGACTTCTTGTATCTTTCGATGGTATCCAAGCTCAAAAACCAGATAAGCAACCAATGCAAAAATTCACCATTGAGAGGCAGTTGCACACAATTATTGCAGCAGTAAAAAATTGATTCTCAAATATTTGAATCTATAGTAGAGTAAGCTACGATATCAAAAAAGCAGAATGATTCCGTCCAGGGGATCCTTAATTCCTTACTAGTTGATTTCAATAGGGCGGCTTTGATGTCCTTACCCCTGCATTTTCTTATTTTTGGACCTTTTATTAATAAAATTTGTGTATATCTTTTTTCTTTTCTTTCTTATTTCTTATGTAAATTTGCAAATTCATGGTTAAAGATTGAAGTGATAACATCCCTAAACCTGACGGGTTTTCGTGAGTGGCCATCATTAATATATGTTTTTGATTCATTGTTATCATGGATTCCATATTTATAAGGTGTAATAAAAACTAATGCTTGAAAGGGATTATTAGAGTATACTTATGATGTGTATCTTAGCATTAGTTTCTTTTCTGAGCAGTAATTTGGGAAGACCTTTTCTTAATAGTATTTTGTGAAGAAATGAAGATTTTGGTGTATTAAGTAGTGGTGCATTAAGTTGTGATAGTTCATAAAGGATTTGATGCATTATCATTATCATTTTAGCCTTGTCCCAATAAAGTGGGGTTTGTTATGTGATTTATAAAGAATTGAACAATGAGGTGTTAGCTCAGTGGTAAGACTCTTGATTTGAAAGCTCTAAGTCATGGGTTCAATTTTGGTAGGCAATATTGAGTTATAAAATTCTAATTAAACTATATTACAATTCTTTGAGGATTCCAACATCCCCCCTAATTTATAATGGATTTGATGCATATATCTAAATAACCATCAAAAGTTGAAGATATGAAAAATTCAATTCATGTTAATGATAAGAATGATCATTGTTGATATGAAATGATAAGAATGATCAAATGACAATGAAGAAGTATTGAATAGATAACTTGCAAGGAAAATTTTTCCTCATCTATCAAGAATATTGTTAACTCAAAGATAATTTGTTAGACAATTTATGCTATCTTTTTTTTTTGTGGATCTTCTTCTCCTACAAAATTGGTATTTCACCAAAGTTTTTCATTGCTACCTCGAATTCTTTTGCTATTTTAAGCTCAAACATGGATGTTGAAAGTAATGCAAATATTCTTAGGTCTGGAATCATTCTCCCTACCAACAATTAACTTTCTTCTCTTAATTTTTTAAAGCATTATTTCAACTCTAACTTTGTACAATTGAGTAGAAATCCCTAAATTTGGAAAGTATTTTACTTTCCATGTTGTTTTTCTTGTTTTCTATACGAAAAAGTATGGATCCATAATAAGACAACTCAACAAAAGTTGAGCATTGCAAAAAGGTTAGTCATGATCCTAGTACAACTCAATTATCAAGGATAGGGGAGGGGGTATGGGATGGGTGTATGTTACAACCCAAAAGTTTTTAACTATATGTAGCTCTAGGATATACAACTAATGACTTAGGTAGAATATGAAGGTGCCTTAAGTGCAACTTGAATTTGTGACCTTTTACTTATATAATACTTGTTAGGTAGTTAATGAGATAACTAACTAATTAAGGAACTAAATATACTTGTATTTATTAAAATATATAATCTTACAAATACAATTTGATCTTAATATGTTGCCATAGAAATATATAAGGATTACATAAAAATTCAATGGAAACTAAATTGATTCAACAAATATACATAGTCTTAGTCTTAGATAGATAAAGGTTCCTCAAGTTTTATAACTCATTTGATTTTATGATCTAGTAAGTTGAACAATGAATTTAATGTAAAATACAATATATTAAGGTATAATTATTCACCTGCAACGACGGGCGGGCAACAAATCAACACGATCATTGCATCTACGTAAGAGTAGTACCTTAACTCTAAGGATAGGACACTAAAAAAATAGTTAACTGGTCCCATGGTCTAGTGGTTAGGACATTGGACTCTGAATCCAATAGCCCGAGTTCAAATCTCGGTGGGACCTAACCTTTTATATAACCCTACAGTTCATTTCACGAACGTTTTTCAAAAATGGTTGGTTCTCGACGTCGTCAATGTTTTTCAAAAATTGTTGACAAAATTGTTGTCCTCGTCAATGTTGTCGGTAACAGTTTTCATAAATTGTTCTTGATTGCACATTTCGTTCAATTGGACCTCAAATTCAATGTTGTCTGTGATAACCCTACAGTTCATTTCACGAACGTTTTTCCCGTCCGTCGTTACAGTCCAGTCCAGTTCACGAACATGTCACGTTTTCCCGCATTTCACAACGTCTCGTCAATGTTGTCTGTGACAGCTTTCACGTTTTCCCGCATTTCACAACGTCTCGTCAATGTTGTCTGTGACAGCTTTCAAAAATGGTTGGTTCTCGACGTCGTCAATGTTTTTCAAAAATTGTTGTCCTCGTCAATGTTGTCTGTAACAGTTTTCAGAAATTGTTCTTGATTGCAAATTTCGTTCAATTGGACCTCAAATTCAATGTTGTCTGTGATGACTTTCAAAAATTATTCTTAGTTACTGTTGTTTGTTGTAACGGCTTTCAAAAATTGTTTTTGATTGCAAATATTTCCTCAACAAAGTTTTGCTCAGTTGGATCTTAAATTCAAATTCATTAAATATCTTCACCAAAGTCATTGCAAAAAAATCTCCCTTCAACCCATGTCACCTACCATCTTGTATGGCTTTCGGAAAATTTTCTTAATCTCTGAAATTTTTGCTAAAAAAATTTCCTTTAAGCGCATAAAAATCTCTTTCACCTGGTGTCTAGTATCTTCTCGTCAATGTTATCTATGATGGCTTTAAAAATTTTCAATGTTGTCTGTGACGGCTTTCAAAAATTTCAATGTTATCTGTGACGGCTTTCAAAAATTGTTCTTGAACTCTTTACAAATTTCTTCTCAACAAAAGTTTGGATCAAATTTTAGTTGGACCTTAAATTCAAATTCATTGAAAATCTCCAGCAAAGTCATTGAGAAAAAATTTTCCTTGAACCCATGTCACCCGCTGTTGGGAGACTCGCCTAGTTTTTGCGAGTACTCTGTCTCCAGTTTTTTTTGCTAGGCAGAGAAATTTGCCACTACCAGCCGAGTCAGAAGTCTATATATTTTGAAAGTGTCAATTGGGTGAAAATTGAAATTTCAACAAAGTCTTTTCACCGTTCCGTGAATTTGCCCGGTAATTTGCTGAGTCTGAGTTTATTCTATTGAAAACTTGTCACTCATAGAGTTCTTGTCTCATAATGCTGAGTTCAAGTTTATTCTATTGAAAACTTGTCACTCATAGAGTTCTTGTCTCATAATGCTGAGGTCACCTGCCTGCCTTGTATGGCTTTCAAAAAATTTTCTTAATCTCTCTCTGAAATTTTTGGTGAAAAATTTCCTTTAAGCCCATAAAAATCTCTTTTGCTGAAAAAATCTCTCTCAAGCTCATATAAATCTGTTGTTTGGTATTGAAATTTTTGTTGAATAAAACATTTTCTTCTCTCCTTTAAGCCTATGAAAATATGTCACCTGCCATCTTGTATAGTTTTCAAAAAAATTTCTTAATCTCTCTGAAGGTGAAGAAATCTTCTTGCTTAAGCTCATGAAACTCTGTTGTCTAGTATCGCTTTAAAAAATATTTTTTAATCTCTTTGAAATTTTTGTCAAATAGAACATTTTCTTCTCTCCTTTAAGCCCATGAAAATCTGTCACCTGCCATCTTATATAGCTTTCAAACAATTTTCTTAATCTCTCTGAAGCTGAAAAGATTTTGCTTAAGCCCATAAAAATCTCTTTTACCTATCCTTTCAAAAATTTTCTTAATCTCTCTAAAATTTTGGTTGAATAAAACATTTCCTTCAATCTCAATAGATCCTCAAATTTCACTTAAAACCTTCTCCAAACTCTTGGAAAAAATATCGCTCCTAAGGCCAATCAAAATTTTCTTCTATTTTAATAATGAAGTGTTAATCTTAGTGGGAAGACTCTTGATTTGAAAGGTCCGGGTGACCAATGTTAAGTTATAAAAGCTATAATTGTGGTGGTAATGCTGAGTTATAAAAGTTGTAATTGTACTATCTATCTTGGAATGTACTTATATTACAATAATTTCTTCTTTCCTTTTAAGCCTATGAAAATCTGTCACCTGCCATCTTGTATGGCTTTCAAAAAATTTTCATAATCTCTCTAAAGGTGAAAAAATCTTCTTGCTTAAGCTCATGAAAATATGTTGTCTAGTATCACTTTAAAAAATGTTTTTTAATCTCTTGAAATTTTTGTTGAATAAAACATTTTCTTCTCTCCTTTAAGCCTATGAAAATGTGTCACCTGCCATCTTATATAGCTTTCAAAAAATTTTCTTAATCCCTCTGAATCTGAAAAGATCTTGCTTAAGCCCATAAAAATCTCTTTTACCTGCCCTAGGTATCCTTTCAAAAATTTTCTTAATCTCTAAAATTTTGGGTGAATAAAACATTTCCTTCAATCTTAGTAGAACCTCAAATTTCATTTTCTCCAAACTCTTGGCAAAAATATCTCCTAAGGCCAATCAAAATTTTCTCCCATTCTAACAATGAGGTGTTAATCTTAGTGGTAAGACTTTTGATTTGAAAGGTCCAGGTGACCAATGTTAAGTTATAAAAGTTATAATTGTGGTGGCAGTGCTTAGTTATAAAAGTCGTAATTGTACAATCTATCTTGGAGTGTATTTATATTACAATAATTTCAAAAAACCCAGACAAAATGTTGTTTGGATTAGTAATTGGTGTTGCATTCAGGGTGTCAATTTGATAAACAGCAGTCCCTGTCAGCGGTGGTGTTCAAACTCAGCGGTGGTGTTCAAACTCTACCCTTCAAGAGGAAACTATCTAATATTTTTTTTAATTTATATGGAATATTTTGTCACTCCCATACATCGGTAAAAGCAATTTAGAAACATCCTAAACAAATATTTAAATTGGCTCTCCTTCTTTGACTTATATATTTCAGGCAGTTAACAAATATATATCAAAAGTATTACTTCTACAAAAAATAGATATTATAAATTATGATTTGCTATATTTTTGCCTGTTTCCAAAAATGGGAGATTTGAAAAGGAAAAATAAAAAAAAAAACAGATGAACGGGTGAATGCTACTGCATTGAAGAGTTGCACTGCAGCATGATTTTGTTCAAGTTTCCAAATGCATTTAAATCTCTCTAAAGTTTCTGCTCGGTGGAGTTTTATTGAGCTAGCCAAGAATTTGTTCTTTGCGTTGGATCATCATCGTTCAAAAGTAATGAGATGCATTTCAATGTTACTGGTCGCTAAAGAGGCTGAAAGTCACCAAGCCACTGTATGAAGCTCAAAAATTCTTGCTTGGGTAGGACCGTCGGACCATTACTGCAAAAAAAAAAAACAAAAGGCTTGCTGTGTTCGTTCCAATAATGCAGGCAATTCCACCTGCAAATTTTATTCTACGTGTCGTCCATGTACAACACAAAATTATTCATAATCCCTGCTAACCAATGTCATCGGTTGGCTGATAGTGCTCATGTTCATTAGTTATTACACACTCCCCATTTACGACATTATCACAGAAGCCAAAAGAAAATCAAACATAAAAAAATTGAAAATCCTTATTGCGCTGAGTTATTGACTTGATGTGTGCAATAATTCGCCCATGAGGACAAAATTCAGTAAAAAGAGTATGCCAGCTATAGTATAATTTATGATACTCGATCTCTGGTGTTGGAGTCCGCCTTACAACTTTTTCGAAATGCACATTTAATATTGGAATTATCTCAAAGGGTGTAGTTGGTGCTTGATGTCATGTCAAATAGTAAGTGCACGGTACAAAACAAAAAGAATCGTTTATTGGACGTGGGTGGGGTACACTTTATCTCAACTCCCTGTTTGGATGATTGCAAAAGTTCGCTGCCACAGAGCTATCAGATTCGCCTGTAGTGTAACATTATTGTTTGGGAAATCACATGGTAAGGTGAGGATTCAGAAGAGTTAAATTTCATGAGAAATTTCAGTCAAAACGTGAACAAACTCTTCAGGGCATGAGAAGAAAACGCAGTGGTCGGACTCCTCGATCTCATATACTTTGTCTGGTGGGTTCTCTTCAATCATCTGTCGCTGATGATCAGGCGTGAAAATTTTGTCATTCTTCAGCATCACGAACATCCTTTTCACTGTGCCGTACTTTTCCTCCGTTAAGATCAATCTGTCTTTGAAAAATGGGCATTTTCTTCCCAAACAGGATGTAAGAATCAAGTCCTGCAGTCCCATTCAAATTTTCATGTAGTTCAGACTCATCATCAATAATTAGTAAAATCTAAAAGCACAAACTAATCCAGCGTCCTGCATCCCAAACTTACCGTGGACGGACTTCTTTGAGCAATACGGCTCTTAATCAGGGAGTCTCCAAACATGAATGATTTGAGTACCTCCTGAAATGGTTTCCCTTCCTTGGGCTCCTCAGAGAATTCAAAAACAGAGTCTTGCCAGTCATTCTTAAGCCTTTTCCCTACCTGGGGAGATTATATCACAACATCATCATCTTGATCTAAAAAATGAATTGAAGTAAACGAAAGAAAAGGAAGGAAAAACAGAGAATGATTAAACACCTCCTGCAAAACATCTGGAAATGATGAACCACTGTTGGGCATGAAGGCAGCCACAAAAATTGCAGCAGAAACCTTGGTCGGAAACGTCTCCATTGCCAAACTGATGTTGAATCCTCCCGAGCTATGCCCTACAAGCACTACCTGCTCCTTCTCTGCAAGTGTTTCCATGAACTGCAGCAGGGGCTCCGAGAACTGTTGCAGGTTTTTGATATCAGCAGCTTGTTTTGGGTGTTTTCCAGAGGCACCCATATCGAGAGCAGTCACTTGATGGCCAGCCTTGAGAAGCAAATCCGTGACCCGGTACCAACTCCATGCCCCTACTGCTGCTCCATGGATCAGCACAAAATGGGTTTTCTTTCCTCCGTTCTCCATTATCAGCTTCTCTCTCTCTCTTGCCCTCTATAAAGCACTATACGCGAGGTGAGGAAAGACCAGTGTGTACAAAGAATAGCCACTTGGCCTCCTTTTATAGGAATTTCTGCGCGAGAGGCATCGTAATATCGTATTTGGGTAACACAAGATTTGCCCAATCACGGTCCACTTACGAATGCAAAATTGTATTTCAATCGTAGTTCTCCACCTACAAATTTAAAGCGTACTCTTGCCGTTTGCATTTAAAGCATATTTCCTTGCCTTTCTACGTAAATTAATTGGTCTCATCACTGGTGTCGCCAATGCTGGCTCATGTGGAAGAGCTTGCATACTCTGCCAAAAGCCGGTAATC
Source organism: Gnetum montanum (assembly GCA_015680685.1). NCBI lineage: Eukaryota > Viridiplantae > Streptophyta > Gnetopsida > Gnetales > Gnetaceae > Gnetum > Gnetum montanum. The sequence goes on from MNCI01026892.1 coordinate 76,133, forward strand.
GTTTTTGCCAAATTCATGCCCAAGACTAGAGAGAGAAAACCGAGTAACCGACCAACGAACGTAACAGGACAAAAGCAAACGTATCAAAGCAGGAAAGACTACGAGTACAGCCAAAGAGAGAAAAAATTTGTAAACGCAACGTAACAGAAAAATCATTATACGTAATTAACGAACCAGGAAAAGAATTGCTCAGAACCCGAAAATAAGTTGCCACCAAGAGAAATGAATGAAAAATAGTTTTAAAAATCGCAGAAAAATAGAATTGGGAAAATAATTATTGAAGGGAAAGAATCAACAGGGATGAAAACATACAACGAAAAAGGTCAACAATTTACAGTGTTTTATAACACTTTTTTAACTGTAACAAGAAACAGCATTACCATTTATATTATCAAGGCAACTAGGATTAGAAGTCTGCAAAACTGCATGTTTAACAAGTTAGATAGACCATTTAAATTTTGTCAAGCCCAACATATTTACATGTTTCATTTAAATATAAATGAAATAAAATAACTGTAATAATTTTGAATTTAATTACTTTCTTTCCTGTCTGCGCATCTATTAAATGCATCTTCATGCCCAAATTACGTGTTTGAGCTCCTCGGTTCAACATTGTTATGGTTTCGCTGAAATGCAGTGGAATTTGGAACCATCTAGTTACTGTGCATTTACGGTGTAAAGAAGGGAATATAATTTGTTGAAGCAAAATTTCTCAACAGCTACTGAATTGAGGATTAAGGCTAGGCTCTTAAGCAAATTCTTCCGGAGTTGTTCAATTCCATCAATCACGATTTCTATGTCATTTCAGGGTCTGGGTCAATTTTCTTATGCAAATTTCAGGAATTCATTTCAAGGTTCCTGAAGTCCAAAAGGAATCAATTTTCTTTTGAAGATTCCATGATTTTCTCTTGATCTAGTCAATTCAAAGGACTTGAAAAACGGCTATAGCTAAATGTTAGGATCAATTTTATTCCATGGTTTGTGAGTGGAAGAAAAATTATGGGGTCCTGTGGAAAACAGAAATGGGTTCTAATGATTTGAAATAAAAAAGGATTGACTGCTGAATCAGTTTTTTTACCATGGTGTCTGAAAAAACAAGTTTGGCTGTAGTGGTCTGTTAGAAATCTCTTTTAAAGCGAGTGTACACATTGTTCGTGTTTAGTTACCAATATAGATTAACGCATTGAATCTCCTCTTTTTTACGATAACGAAGGTGCCGATAGCATTGATCAAAGTACCGGACCATCCACTAAAGTTTATCAATGTGGGTGTAAAAGCAAAACGGTAACCAGCTAAGCAAATTCTAAGAACCTACAAATTGCATCCAACTTTTCACTGTTTTGGAGTGACCGTATGATTGAGACTGATGCATAATTGTCAGGCGAAGAACATGAAGTGTAGGAGGGTAGGCGAAGAACCAAGGAAAATCCATTGCCTTCCGCCCAACTCTGTTCTCGGCCATTACTTTGTTGCATACATCGGTACTGTAACAAGTCGGTGGTAATCTCATAAGGCTAGTGGGGCGCACAGTCAAAATTTTCTGCAATGGAAAATCTCATGTCAAGGGCTCCACCTCTATGTAACTTTTGTGAAATTTTTGCTACTGATTTGTCTTCTCTCGCTGGCGAAATTCCAGTAGGAAGGAACGAAAGAGAATGCCATATTGCTAACGTCGCTGCGTTGGCAGGGATGTGACGTAGAAAATGACGTCATTACAGAAATGAGATGGGCTGCATGCTTTCCCCCTCGTAAGCCTGGTTTATATTACATTACTCTAAGAAGAGGGTTTGGCCTTTTTTCTTTGTTTTGTTTTTTCAAATATGCATTTAACGACGTGGGTTGGAATCGGAGCACCTAATAAAATTCCTTTCATAAAAATTTTCCCTGTTGTAACATGCATGGAAGTTGACAGTGACAAAGCCTTCTGCAGTGCCGTTTGAAGGTGCGCGTTAAGCGTGATTCATCTAAATAAGTATTTGTAATGAGATGTCACATTTTCATGCTCACTGAACTTTTTTTTAAAGTTTATATTATAAAAAAAAGTTTATATTATTATAGAATAGAAAGTAGAAGATATATATAAATTCTTCTGAATGTACTATATATAGATCAAGAGATCTTGAGAATGACCAGAATATTTTTGTCAGTTAACCTTAGACTAAACATTTTAGATGAAAACATAATATTGGAGCAAAAGGTCTATGGTTTTATATGGTTGATGCTAGCTTCTTACAAAACCCTTTTGAAAGAGAAAAACAGGCAGGATGTGTTTGCCTCTCTTTATTTTGTGCTGCTGGACAACTTAACTTATAGTAATAAATGGCAAAGGGAGGAAATTGAGCTTTGGTGGTAGGCACTTTCAAAACAAAGGTTTGTGATGGGGTTGGTGAAGCATGATCTTTTCTTGTAACATTGGGTATTGGTTCCCTACTTTGATGAGTCCATATTTTGTTTTCATGATACCAATGTAACGGCTCTTCAATAGATATTTTAAATCTTTGAACATAATAAAACCTCAGTTTCAGGTTTCAGTTTTAAATTAGAGTGATTTTAATCACAAGCAGAAAAAATGCCCATGCATATCTTTTGAGGGGTAAACAAAATTTGTATGCATGTTAATTTTGAAAATGCCCTACTCTTATGTAAGAACCTTTTTTAATTTAACTTTTCTTGTTAGAGAATGAGACAACATTGTACCAGGGCATTGATTTTTTGAGGATTAATGTCATGATATTATTGTATTTCCTTTAATCGATGGTGGTTTAGTTTAAAAAAGGTTACAGGATTAATACCATTTTTGAACAAAAGTTATCATTAAGACTTCATAACAAATGCAAAGTTTAACTTTGTAACAAGTATAAGATTCAGCTCTTCATAAATGCTAATGGCAAAAGAGAATTCATGTAGCTAGTCTTATTTTGTTGGGACAAGGTTAAGATGTTGATAACTATGTTTTCAAAACTCAAAGTATGTATATTTCTCTTGTCCAATAAATCTAGAAGGTCTGAAAGTAATAAAATTTTAAATTTAATTTCAGTGTTACTTTGTAATTTAGTTTGAAAGGGAAACTGAATGTATTTAATTACACATATATATACACACATGACCACATCAAAATGTCTTTCTTAGAATATACATAACTCAAACATAGGTTACCATTGAAATTAAAGAGGATATAAATGTTTTAAGCGGTGAAAATTTGTTACACAAAGAAGATAAATTTCTTAAAATAATTTCTGGTGGATTATGAGCTTAGACTTGAACTTCGAAAACTATTATTATAAATTTATTGAGAACCGATGGTGAGGGTAGTATTTCAAATTAATGTTTTTGAAAATATAAAATTTTACCCAATCCTTGAACCACCTTTCCACCTTTCCTTGCTGTCTCCGTTATCACATCCTTCCGGAACCCTGTTTAGCCTTTTTAGAGCACTCCAGATAATTCATCATGCAAGCTACAAGAGTATGAACATTCTTAATACACGAGGATAAACTTTATTACGTCTGTAAACTATTTCACAGAAATTGACGTTACATGCTTGGGAGGAACTCTAACGATTTCCATTGCATTGAATGGGTGCAAGCATAGTCAAGTAAGCTTATGTTACTTTAAGTTGTGATATAAGCTTGGTTAAAGGTATAGAAAGGTGTTTAGGCTTAACATTGCTTATAATAATGCTTACCTAAGAACCACTACTTTGGTTCATAGCCTCATGGATACAACTTAGAAAGCATAAGCATTGATGGCTTACGGGTAACTATTGGGGGAGGGAATTTCGGGCGACAGAGAAAACGTGGTGTCCGTCCATAAGTGAAAATTTACCAACACTTTCTTGCGTTGTAATGGATAGCTATACTCTTTCAGCCACTTGGTTCCAGGACTTGTCTTTTGTAAATCAGCACAACGTCGGCTATCGACTCAGCCATACCCATACTTATTGCTTTTGTTTTTGATCAATGCGCTGGACATGCGCGATTCCGGATAAGTTTTTACAAACTGTTCATCTTGGATTCCGGAGCACGTACCGAAGCGTATTAAATCCGCAATGGTTGCGTATTGCCAGTGAATCCGTACATATACATAGAAATGGTCGCCTGCCTTTTTCTCGATGTCAGAATTATGCATTAAAATCTTACCCATCTTTTAATGTTCTGAACCTTACCTGAAACTTCATTGTTAAGTGGGCAGCAGGGAATCAAGATTCCTGACATCGGCATGACACACATCACAGCAAACAAGGGAGTACGAATGAACAAACAAACACACGAAAATCACGATAAACCATTTGGTAACCGAAGGCCGAGGGGCCAAGTTTGGGCCATACGGAAATCAGGTTTGGGACGGGGCGTGCGAGGAAAACATTGCATTTGCATAGATTGGCTTTTGGAAGCGTGAAAGGTTCCGCCATGACTCACACATGTTTATTGGTCATTGCTGATTTTTGCTCTTTTTCTCATATCTCTGCTGCTGAGAAAAAGAAAAAGTAAAACGGGGTCATGTCATGGGTCATGAGTCATGAACTTGATGACGGATGGATGCTTTTATCAACTTTTTTTAATGTTTGCTTATGAGCCAACGAAGCCCACCACCAGCACATTGCCAATGGCCATATGCAAGCTCATGGCACTCTCTTTTTACTTTTCATCATGACTAGTACTGATTTCCCAGCGTTTGAAAGGTTTTCGATCTTCGTAGAGGAGTTGAGTTATTGGGGTGTGCCTAGTTGAGTTAAGGTGTATTTTCTTATGATGTGGTCGTCTTCAACATGACCCTACGGTGCTACTCATAGGTCGTTGTTGAACAAAAGTATTAGCAAATGTGATTTGTTATAAATTTGGTTCGTTGTTGAACAAAAGTATTAGCAAATGTGATTTGTTATAAATTTGGTTGGTTGTTGAACAAAAGTATTAGCAAATGTGATTTGTTATAAATTTGGTTNCAGTTTAATGGTGATATTGCAATCTTCTGTGCAATTTTTAAGCATTAACAATATTTTGGATTTACATTGTACTTGTTCTATATTCTACAATGTTTTTTTATGACATGAGATTTATTTTTTTAAAAAAACTAATATATTTAAATTTTCTCTATCACATCCCCGGCCACAAACCAGTCCCCACTTTTTTTTGAGGCACACTTACCCAAATACATTCAGAATCACGAATCCTCGATTCCTTGCTTCCACGAATCAGATTCTTTTGATGCATAGTTTTTGACACAATTTTTGACACACAATATTTACAGAGAAGTTAAAGCGCCACCACCACACCAATTAACCAGGACGGCAATAGCACTAGCATAAGCATAGTGTCTGTATTCGAAGAACCTGGCCAAGGAAGCTGAACCGTTTTTCGACCAAGAATTCCCAATGCCAGCTATCCCGATGCCAGCTGTCCGGAATTTCCGCCTCCATTGTTATTAGCAACTTAGAAAGCACCAACGTCTAACAATGGCATCGAATTATTCACCGGGGTGTATTACATGGCTGAGTGTGTCCTTTTGCATCCATTAGGTTTTTTTTTGGTCAAACTTAAAATAATTTCGTTTGTACTTTACAAAGTGTTAGGTGTTAATTTAATTTAATGTGTGTTCAGTAAAACGTTAGCAGTATGGTGAAAGCTTTTGTTCACAAACACAACTTTTGATTACGAATAGCATTCATAGTAAATGACATCATTTATTTAAGAAAATAGACATGTTTGATTGAAAACTTCTATCCAATTTGCATGTAGGTATAGAAGAAACATGTCATCTAATTAGAAATGGATATAAAAGAAGCACTTTATGAATGTCCTTGCATAGTTTTATTTTTTGGCACATTTGGAGTAGTTTTTTTTTTCTCTTTTTTTTTGTGGTATTGTACAAAGTTGCAACATAGCAAGTTTAATTGTACATCTGCATAGGCCCACAAACACAACTAAGTTTAATTGTACATATGGATAGGCCCACAAACTTGACTTTTCATTACTAATTGTATTAACAGTAAATGGTATCATTTATTCAAAGAAATAGACATGTTCAATTGAAAACTTCTATTCAATAACTTTAATTGTACATATGGATAGGCCTATGATGAGCTGCTAGGTACCCTTACGCCCAACCATACAAATCACTAAGGCGTTACATGCGGCTAGGTACCCTTACGCCCAACCATACAAATCACTGAGGCGTTATACGCGCTGTGGTCGAATTCCGTGGACTATAGTTATCTAGTACACTAACTCTTCTAGGAAGTGAAATGGGCATTGAGAACGTTCGTTGTCTTCCCAACTACACTTGTGAGGTTCAAGAGTATGGTTTAAGTGTAATTGAGATATATGATTTTTCTTACTTTATATTTTATAGATTTGATCACCTATAACAAGAATGAAAAGTAGAGTAATTTAAAATCTAATTTGTTATTGTCTATCTAGCCTAACACAAGTAACCGTCCCACTTTCTTGAACACATTTTGAACATATTTAGCATTGTTGGGTTACCAGATGTTAAGTGTTGCTGGGTTACTAAGTACTATATGTATGCTTAAAGTGGCCATGCTTGTGTTTATTAACAACTGGAAATAAATTGCTTAATTCAAATGCATTAAAGTAAAGAGCAAGAACGTAAAATGCATTAAAGAAAATATTAATCTATTCTCAGTGCTATAAGGACTATCAAAAGAGCATTTTATTCTTGTCACACTGCTGCACTCAGGTACATTAGTGCTTGAATAAAGAACCATATATACTTAGACTCCTTCTGCAGGCACTCAGAAAATATTCTAACTCTGAGGAAAATCAATGGCAAGAGCTTCGCTACTCTGACTAAAAACTAACTTGAAAACTATCCAAAAATTAGAGCCTAAGCGCTATATTTATAGGCCAAGATATATACCCCAATGTTGTGTACATGACATTGCATCTAGATCCCAACATCATGTACAATTGAAGAGGGTTCATTCAATTTGAAAAAGTTTAACACAAGGAAATAATTGAAGAGGGTATAAGAATTCACAATAATAAAAAGGAAAGTTCACTAAAAACTATTGTGGAGATGTGTACAATTGGATGTGATTGATGGGGTAAACAAAAAAATTTGATTGTAAGAGTGTCTAGGGATAAAGAACTTAACTAACCCAATCGAAAGATATGTAAGTGGATCCTCTCCAAAGCAAACACATGCCTTTTATGCCCTTGCATAATTTCAAACCAAAGAGTCAGTGGGATCTGTAGATGATTAATGGTTATAGAAGGTTAAGTACAAAAACCCGAAAGAAACTAACTAAGAATTTTGACATATCAAACCAGGACATCGAACTAAAACATGAAACCAATAGTAAGGTGAGACATGGAAAGCATAGATGGATGAGAGAGAGAGTAGAATGGAGTTCCTAATTACGGTCACATGAAGTCCCTTGTGGATTTGTGGCTAAATGACTTGATAGGATCCATCTTTAGTCTAGACCAAAACCAACCACGTTCAATGACTTCACATCGACATTCTAAAACCAATCCATCCCTTGAAATACAAGAGTGTTTCCACAAAACAACCACTGTTCCTTATTAGAGAAGTATTAGGAATTGAGGAAGGGCCTTAGTTAGAGGGAACTAGTTCCATAATCAACACTTGTAGCTCATTTATTTTTTCTAAGGGGTGTGCTTTGAATTTCCATTGTTTTTCTTTGATGAGAACCACACCATGTAAGAACTTATTTAACTTCCTTTTATTGGCTGATGCATAATAGTAAGAAATCCACAAAAACACACATGCATCCAAGCAACAGAAAGGCATAAAGAATACTAAATCCCCTTGAAGCCACACCCAGTTCAAACCTTTGAATCCTTTCCAATTCTAGAAATTACCAAAGTCACAAATTTATTAAAGTTTTATTAATGAAAAAGGGACTACATGTTCCAGAACAAGGAAAACCATAAAGTTTATGGATGGGTAGATGTTGTGGACTCATTGCCTGTTGCATAAAAAGAAACCATGTCCTAATTATTTGTAACGAAATTCAAAGTTAGAAACTAAACACCAACAATCAAATAACAAAAATAGTACATACCACTATCAAACAACACATTACTAATGTACTTCGAACTTATTAACAAAAAGTTAGAAAACCACACCAAATAAAAGAACATATAAAAGAAACTGTAAAATGCTCAAAAAATAGCAAATGTACTAACGATGGTGTAAAACAAAAATTAGAAAAGATTAATAACATAAAAATAAAAAATGTAAAACAAAGAATGTGTAAAATAAAAAACATGCAAAATAAAAAAGTTGAAAAACCGAAGAGCAGTGATGAGACGCGACATGCACTGTGCCGCGATATCGCGGTCCACCGCCAGATCTATAAATAAGAGGCGGCACTCCCTTCATTTCCCAATCCTGGCTAGAAGTAACGAAGCTCTGGCAGATTGATCACTCCAGAGTTCGAATTTTTCCCATGTGCCCGCAGTAGGAGTCCCCCAAGTGAACGGTTCTTTATTCGAGCAGCTTGTAACCTGAACCCAAGTTGTGTACGACAATAAAGATGAACTTGATTGGATAAACCTTGCAGTACATGGTTTTATTGTTGTTTATTTACTGCTTTCCTAGTGCGCACAAGTACGACTTGATTACGAGCATTGGCTGCTTGGTAACCCAGTAGCGTATTCCAGGATTCTGCGCTTGGTAATCCCAGTGGTAGTCCAATGTGTACGGCTAGTCAAGGAATCGGCTGCTTATCACACTTAAGCTAAATAGGTGCCTCAGTACGACCACTTCGAGCACTTGCGTTACGTGTGGTGATCCCAGTAACGATTAGCGTTTGGTAAGCCACAGTTGCATAGTTCAGGGTGTGTCCGGTAAGTGGGAATGGATGCTGACGCTAGTTAATTTAGACTTAGATCATTAGTTAGAGTTAGCTTAGTTTCTCAACCCTTTCCTCTCATAGCTTAGAAGATAAACCTGAAAATAACAAAAAAATTACATACCTCAGACTTGCTTAATCATACACCGTGACACTTACAAGCAAGCCCGGGAAGACAATGAACGATTAACCCCAAGTGTTTCTTGTGGTGTTAAGGCATTTAGTCTGCGGAGTTCGACCGGATCGCGCGTGCACGCTCGTATTCGTATGGTTGAGTGTAGGGGTACCTCGCCACTCATCATTGGCGCCGTTGCCGGGGACTAAGTGTTTTTACGCCAATTGAACATAAGGGATATCACTCACATCGTTGTGAGCCTAAAACGAACCTTAGGGTTAATCAGTTAATTCAGAACATAAATAACGGTGAAAATTAGCACACCATTAGAAATGGCTTCTTCTCATGCAATCAACTCACCTAAGGACAATACAGGAGAAAGTCAGGATCATACGCATAACCGAAATCAACCATGTCCTCAACAATCCAAAGTCACATATACTCATCCCGATGAGTATGTGCCGGATTTTACCTTTGTTTTCCATCAAGATGAGCAACTGCGGTGGAGAGACATGCAAGGTAACATCGTGTTACCCCCAGATCGATCCGCTCCCAACATGCTTTCCCGTGCTTTGGTACAGTATGGCATGCATGAGCTGCTTGCGGAATACGTTTTGGATGATTATGACACAAGGGATTATCATCCCACAAATGCCCAACGTATTCGGGATGCAAGGCAGGAGAGCCAACATTCACTATTGAAGGGCAAGGTTCCCCACGTCATTAGTGAAATAGGAGAAGAGGAACCCCTCACGATGGGTTTCTTAGAAAATGATGTTCCTCCTCCTCACTCTAGTGAAGAGGTTAGGCATCAGGGCCTTAGATCAACGATACATATTCCAGGCTCTGATCCCCGTGAGCACCAGCTGTTCACGGCAGGAACAATCACTCGCACTAATGACGGACTCGTTGATCGTCACAACGATCGGGGCCGAAGCAGCCGAAGAGAAGGCAAGAAACATCACCATGGTGATGGATCCCCTTCTTCTTCCCCTTCATCACATCATTCACCCTCTCCTTCCACATCTGGGCGCAGCCACCATGAGCATAACGCGGAAAGTAAAGGTAGAAGAGATGAAATGCCTCGACAAGAAGGTCGAGAGGAGTTAGGACAAGGACAAGGACGTAGGGAGAATAGGGAACCACAACGTAGACATCACAGACGTCATGAAAGAGATGATCATGACGAACCCCTATTCGCAACCCGAAGTATGCTTGACATTAGAGAGGCAGTTAGGATTCCCACAAGGCATTTGAAAGACAGTAGGATCAAGCGTTTGGATATAAATAATATCCCACGTTTTGAAGGGGGATACAACGCTGATCCTCAACATCATTTACAGGCATTCCACGATGCCTGTGCCTTGCAGAACATAGACAATGAGTGGCAGAAACTCAAGTTGTTCCCAAGGACACTCACTAAAGAAGCGGAAAGCTGGTACCGGTCCTTAGAACCGGAAACCATCAGGAGGTGGAGTACGATGCTCGAATTGTTCAACAACAAATATCAAACGTACTCCAGAGTGTCTAACTTGCGTAAGCAGATCCAAGGCTGGAAACAAGGAGCTCATGAATCCTTGGATGCTGCCATGGCCCGTTACTACACATTGCTACATCGTTGCCCGGGCCATGGGTACGCTAAGCGGGATCAACTTCGCCACCTCGTGGATGGGCTACGAAATGAAACGAGAAGAACTCTTGGGACTTACGCCCAAGGGAGACTCTCCCAATTAAGAGCCCATGAAGTTGAAGTTTTGTTGGAACAAGTAGCGCAAGAAGAGGGTGAGCTACGTAAAAGAGAAAGTGCGGAGGAATACAACCGCGATCCCTCCCTTCGCAAGAAGGGAGTGAAATTCTGTGATGAGGAGGATGAGTCACCACTCGAAGAGTTGGTGAACAGGAAAACCGTGCCGATCCAAAAGTTAACAACGGAGGTATCGGCTAAGGTAGACCAAATGTGGGATTCCTTAGACTCACGAATAGAAACAGTTTTGAAAATTGTAGAGGAGTCTAAGGATGAGCAAAGTAGTGATAAAGGCAAAAACATGCGGAGAAACTTTAACCCTGCACATAACAAGGGTAAGGGAAAAATCTCTAACTCCGATGAGGCTGAAAATTCTGATTCAGACAATGATGGTGGATGTGAGGTCTGCTACTATGACCATCCTAAGGGATGTTGTCCAATTATCTCACATCTGCAGGAGTCTGGGGTGTATGCATTAAATCCAAGACTTAATCAACGGCAAACACCCAGAAGGTTACCTTATCCACAAGGTAACCCGAGGCAGTTCCACCAACCCTTGACGTATTATCCAAGTGGAACACCTCCGCAGCCCATCGAACAACATCAGCAGTGGCAATACCCACAGTCATGGGGGATGCCACAGCCAACACATCGATACCCTTACCGGCAGCCTGATCCTTATGGTTATTATGTGCAGCAGCCAGTTTCTCCAGGTGACGCTATGAGTCACACTCCACGCCGTCACTACTACGCTCGGGAGTACTTCAGAAGGACTCCTTCTCCTCCGGGAGACATCCCACATTCCGTCCATCCTCTAACTCCACCCGCACCTTTTCCTCAAGTAGTTCCCATAACACCTCCTGCTCCAACAATGCAAGGGGAATTACCTACCCAACCGCAGCAACGTCACGCCGCGAGATCTGTAAATATTCAGAGTGTAAATATCCAACCGGACACTAGTTCTGGCGATAACTGTACAAAAAAGAGACCCTTTTTCAGAACTAGGAGCCCGGATAGGCTCTCGCAACAACAAGCGGACGGGTATATGTATAGGCCTCTAACTACTAACACTTCGGAGCACCCTTCAGTCCAAGGGAATGTAACGCATACGGTTATGCTAACACATACCGTAACTGACTGGATCAAGGTAGGCCACCTTCCCAGGAAACTAACTGATCCTGGGAGTCCCTTTATTCATTTGCAGATCGCTGGGAATGCACCACATCGAGCTCTTCTTGACTCAGGTTCCGGAGTCAACTTAATTTCGCGAAAGATGTATCACGCCTGGAACCTGCCCCAACTTAAGAAGAGCAACATCCAACTAGAGCTGGCAGACCAGTCCATCACTATTCCCTTGGGATTAGTGGAGGATGTTATTACCACTGTGTGTGGTTGGTCCTACCCAGCGGATTTCCTAGTGATCGATGTTAACAACAACGAAGGGGACTTCCCAATTATAATGGGAAGGGCATGGCTAAGCACAGTAGATGCATGCCTTAGGATCCGTGATCTTTCCTTGGAAATCTCCAAGATAAACATATGTGGAAAGATCGAGAAGAGGATAGTTCCATGCATCACATACAGTGATTCATCGGGTGATGACACGGAGGAAATGTCTCCATGTCACAGGTGTGCCCAGGAAACTCTGCAACAAAGATGCCTGTATGTAGCAACCACACAAGAAGTAGTAGACACCCCGTGGTTGACAGCTTCTCGTAGGGGCAAACAAATATGCATGGAACGAACTGAGGAAACTCATGCCAACAACCGTGGCATAGACACATTGGAACGTGAGCGTCGCCAACTTCCACCCCTGAATCTAAGATCATCAATTGGGAGAAGTTGGGCACTTCTTAGAAATTCAAATAGGCGCTCACTATTTCGGATCTCTCCCTTACAACTCAGTCATGGGGGAGATGGCCACCTATGCTAACCATATGGGGCCCTCAGTTCTTTTTCAGTTTTTGTTTTACACGTTTTTGTTTTACAACGTTTTTGTTTTACACATTTTTGTTTTACAAATTTCTTTAACTTTTAATGTTTTTGTTTTACGCCATCATTATACTTTTTTCATTTTGTGTGTGTGTGTGTGTGTGTCATCCATCATGTAAGTTCGTCACCCAATAAGTGTTCGGGCCGATGGGATGAACTGTTTTTCATTGATTGCTAATGTTTGGTTTTTACCTTTAAGTTACATTGTTGATACTAAGGTATGTTCTTTTGATATGGCAGGCAATGAGATCACTTCATCCATCCATCCATCAAGTCTATGGTTTCCCTTGGCTTGGAAATGTACAGTTCCCTTTTAATAAGAACTTCAATGAACAGGTGACTGGGCATTTCTCAAACTAAGGAAGGACTCAAGGATTGCAAAGGGTGTGACTTCAAGGGAACTTGATGTTTTTGTGTTGGTCATTCACTTGGGTGCTTGGATGTTTTCTTCTTGGGTTTTCTTGCCGTTCCGATGTTACCCAATAATCGGAAGCTGAGACAATAAAAATAAGAAGTCTTTGCATGGTGTGGTCCCCACGCATAAAAACACAAAACACAAAAAAAAAGAAGCAAGCAAAAAGCAACAGTGAGGATTCCAAGCACACCCCTTAGACGGAATAAAATTTGGGCTGCCAACACTGGTTATGGAACCAAAGTGTTCCCTCTAACTAAAGCCCTTCTCGCTTCCCATTCTCTCCTTTGTTTCGTCGGAATGGTGGTGGCTCTTCGAAGATGCATCCTTGTTATCCAAGTGGATGGTTTAACCAAATGCATTGATGCGAAGTCATTGGAAGTGGTTGGTTTGAGGCCCGAGTTGGAATGAGATTCGCCAAGTCACATTAATCATGAAACCCACAAGGGGCTGTACACCACCTTGTTCTTGGGAGTCCATTCCATTCCTCTTTCTTTCCATCCTTCTCTCCACTGTTCACCTCATTGCCGGTTGTATCATTGTATATACTTTGGGTGATGCTTTGTTTTCTTTTTGGTAAATTCTAGCGGTTAAGACTTTAACTCTTGTTCCAAAGGACATTCCCAGAGCCTACGGACTCTTTGAATGAGGGATTGTCAGGGCATTACAGGCATGAGCCTACTTTGGGGAGGACCCACTGACATTCCTATTTGGAACATTAGTTCACTTCTTTTCCTTAACATTTTTGCAATTAATTAACATTTTTGTTCATTTCCATCATGACATCCCTTTCACCGATGCCATAGTTGTCCCATTTTCCTATCTTTCCTACTCCTTTTCTTTCTCCATTCTCATGCTCCCGGAGGTTCGCAATTAGTCATGGGGGTACGGGGCCTGATTTTTCGATTTTTATCCTAAGGCCCGCATTTTTTCGTTTCTCTTCCTAACCCCTACACCTTCGGTAGCCATCATCCACATTTTCCCAGATCCATATCAGCCATACCACAACTTAGCCAAGGAACTTACACCGAAGTAAGGTATGATTTACTTAATGATTCAATTACCCTTGCTAATATATGATTGTGTTGTGGGTGCAGATGACCATCATACAACAACGGAATGGATCTGGAGCAAACACTTGGAGTGGAGCAGCATTGAAGCCGCTATGCAAGGAGCAGAATTGATAATGTGCTTATGGATGGACAACGAAAGGCGTAATCTAGGCGTTGGCAGCAGCAAGACCCTTCTCTCTTCTTCTCTTCTATTCTCTTCCCTCTTTTCTCTCAGCTACCAACTGTGGCCTGATGTCATTGTAATAAGGTGTTCACCCTTGTTGTCATGAACACCAGTTGTGTCAAGTCTTGTAATAAAGACTGTTCACATGTCATCCCATTAGTTCCATTTCCCCTAATAATCCCATACCTACCTGATATCATTGTAAGGAACTCAAGGACGAGTTTTCATTCAGTCATGGGGGTATGATGAGACGCGACATGCACTGTGCCGCGATATCGCGTCTTTCCCTGCGATATCGCGTACGCGATATCGCGGTCCGCCGCCATATCTATAAATAAGAGGCAGCACTCCCTTCATTTCCCAATCCTGGCTAGAAGTAGCGAAGCTCTGGCAGATTGATCACTCCAGAGTTAGAATTTCTCCCATGTGCCCGCAATAGGAGTCCTAGAGTGAACGGCTCTTTATTCGAGCAGCTTGTAACCTGAACCCAAGTTGTGTATGGCAATAAAGATGAACTTGATTGGATAAACCTTGCAGTACATGGTTTTATTATTTTTTATTTACTGCTTTCCTAGTGTGAACAAGTACGACTTGATTACGAGCGTCTACGGACGTGTACGGCTAGTCAAGGAATCGGCTACTCATTGCTAGGCTAGAACGTGTGATAAGTACGACTTAGTTACGAGCACCCACGGGTGTTTACAGCTAGCTAAGGAATCGGCTGCTTATCACACTTAAGCTAAATAGGTGCCTCAGTACAACCACTTCGAGCACTTGTGTTATGTGTGGTGATCCCAGTAACGATTAGCGTTTGGTACGCCACAGTTGCTTAGTTCAGGGTGTGTCTAGTAAGTGGGAACGGATGCTGACGCTAGTTAATTTAGACTTAGATCATTAGTTAGAGTTAGCTTAGTTTCTCAACCCTTTCCTCTCATAGCTTAGAAGATAAACCTGAAAATACCAAAAAAATTACATACCTCAGACTTGCTTAACCATAGACCGTGACACTTACAAGCAAGCCTGGGAAGACAACGAACGATTAACCCCAAGTGTTTCTTGTGGTGTTAAGGCATTTAGTCTGCGGAGTTCGACCGGATCGCGTGTGCATGCTTGTATTCGTATGGTTGAGTGTAGGGGTACCTCACCACTCATCAAGCAGCTTATATGGTTAGCATGGTTAGGCATCTCCCCCATGACTAAGCTGAAAGGAAAAGATTCAAAATATTGAGCGTGGTTGTCCATCCAATGAGTATTTTGTTGTATTGGCTGGCTTATGCTCATGGAAAGGTTTAATTTGTTGGATGTTGACCACCTATTTCTTGTTTGGGCTCTTAGGCTTGTAGATCATCATGGCCCCAGAAAGAAAAGTCTCATGAATAATTTAAGGTCCTTCCCAAAATGTTTGGAACTTAGTTTTTTGAGGTATGTGTGTGCGGTTCTAGTAGAGAACCTTATCTCCCTATTGAAATTTGACTTTTTTGATTTTTAGGTCATGACGCTTTTTGTTCTAGGCCTTGTGCAACTCGTTTGATGATAAGGCTACTAATCGATTTTCGTCTAGTAGCTTGAGATTCATCAGTTGTTCTTTTTGGATTAGACTCAAGTCAAGATTGAGATCACAAGCTGTTGAAAGTGTATGGAGCTCAGATTGGATTGGAAGTGTTGGTAATTTTCTATACACAAGCTCATAGGGAGATTAGCCTATAGGAAGTTTCCATGTTGAGTGATAGGCCCAAAGGGCATCGTTGAGCTTTGTGCTTTAGTCCTTCTTATACTTGCTAACAATTCTTGTTGGTATCCTTGTGATTTTCCTATTGGTAACCTTAGCTTGACCATTAGCTTGGGGATGGTAAGGTGTTGTGAGTTTATGTTTAACCCCCAAGTGTTGCACAAGCTTTTGAAAAGTATTGCCTGTAAAGTGAGTTCCATTGTCAGAAATTAATGCACGTGGCACACCAAACCTATTTACAATATTTTGTTGTACAAACCAAGCAATAGTAAAGGATGTATAGTTGATAATGGATCCTACTTCTGCCCATTTCGTACAATAGTTAATAGTGACTATGATGTATGCCTTTCCATTTGACATGGACGTGATGGGACCCATGAAGTCAATGCCCTAGATGGTGAATGGTTCTAGTGGTTGAATCCATTGTTGAGGTCCCTCCATTCGAGTAGTCATTCCATCTTGTTGGCATCTTTCATAAGAGCAGATGTAATGGTGAGCATCCCTAAAGAGTGTTGGCTAGAAGTACCTTGCCATTAGGATTTTAATGGATGTGTGTCTCCCAGCATAGTGTCCTCCACAAGGACCTTCATGATCATCTTAGATAATGCATAGTTGATTGGCATTAGGGACACATCAACGAACCAGGCCATCGATGCATACCCTGTAAAGATGTCCATTGATCTCCATGAAGTGTTTTACTTGGTGAAGAAACTATTGTTTCTTCTGGTGGTCCAACACTTGTGGCATCTCCTGAGTGAGAAGATAGACGAGAATGCCATCATACCATTTTGGCTCATTGGGCATTTGTCCAGTTATAGCCCTGGCAAAGAGGAGTTCATCAGAAAACATGTCAAAGAGTGGGCTCTCTTCCTCTTTGTCATTCCATCATAATTGAGACAAGTGATCAGCTACCAGATTCTTAGTGCCCTTTTGATCTACCATCGTAAGATTGAATTCATGCAAGATCACCAACCACTATATGACATAGGGGCTCACCGTTGACTTGTTCATTAGGAAGTGGATGGCATTGTGATTCATGTGCACAAACAACTTGTATCTAAGCACATGATGCCTAAACTTCTCTAGAGCAAACACCACTACCATAAATTATTTCTCTGTGGTGGTGTAGTTCAGTTGTGCACCCACAATGCTTTGGTTAGTGCAATGAATGGAGTATGGGTGTTTCTTATCATCTAACTCCCAAGGCATAAGTTGATGCATTTTTCATAATATGACATGGTCTAGACTAGTTGGGTGCTTATAGGATTGGAGTTTCTACAAGCTTTTCTTTTAGTTGCTAGAATGCTTTCTCACATTCTGCAGTTTAGACAAAGGAAGCATCTTTCTTTGTTAGCTTGACCAATGATTTTGCGATCTTAGAGAAATTCTCTATGAATCATCTATAGTAACCAGTAGTCCAAGGAATGACCAAATATCTTTAACAATTTTTAGTTGGTAGGTTATTCCTTGGATGACCCTTATTTTCTTTGGGTCCACCTCAATTCCTACTTGTGAGATCTTGTGCCCTAGTACAATGCCCTCTTGGACCATGAGGTAACTTTTCTACTAATTGGGTCGCAAGTTAGTTTTGACACATAATTTTAGCACTTGCTCAAGGTGGTCCAAGAATTACTCAAATGTAGCTCCATAGGTGGAGAAGTCATCCATGAAGAATTTTGCACCACTACCGATCTACTATTAAAAAATTCTCAAGACTAAGCATTGGAATGTGGTAGGAGAATTACATAGACTAAATGACATCTTGCGATATGAAAAAGTCTCCCAAGGACTCATGAATATTGTCTTTACTTGGTCTTCTGGTGCAATTGGAATTTGGTTATAGCCACTATAATCATATAGAAAGTTGTAGTAGCAATGCCCAGATATTGTGTCGAGCACTTGATCAACAAATGGCAATGGAAAATGGTCCTTGAATGTTGTCATATTTAGTAGCCTGAAATCAATGCAAACTTGTGACTTGCCACCTTTCTTTGGAAAAATTACAAGTGGGCTAACCCACTTGCTATCCATAATAAGATAAAAGAACCCTACCTTGAGGAGTTGCTTGATTTCCTCCTTGACGATCTACTTTAGTTTGGGGTTCAATTGCATCTATGGCTGTCATTTTGGCTTCATGGCTAGGTCAATGTAGATGTGATGCTAGCATATACTAGGATCAATCCTTGTGAGTTCAGGATATGACTTAGCAAAAGCTATTGATCATTTTTCAACTACCTTCAATAGCATCTTTTTATGTTTTGGATCAAGTTTTGCATGGATTATAATTGGCTTCCCATTTTTGAAAAACACATATTTCATTTCGGCTGGTAGCATTTTTAGTTAAAGGGGCTTTTGCTTGAATTTTTTAGGAATTTCCAACTCTCCCTAATGAGTATCATCATTTGTGTCATCAAAGAGTTGGTGATGAACCTGCTCTAGTTCATCCATGCCTGTGACATATGCACATGTTAGGCTCTTAGTTGGTTCCATGCAAAGTGTGCTACTTTCAGAATCAACGGTAAGCCACTAGGTGCCCTCTTGTTTTGTGGCTACTATGTATAGACACCTTTGAATTTGTGCTTTTGGTGCATACTACTTGCATGTAGAGATAGATGCTTGCTTTATGGCCCAGAGTTTTTGCACACAATTGCACCTAATATCATTGTACACGATGCATGGAACTTTCTTCTTCTCAATCTTTTCAAATGCATTTTCTTTAGATATTTTTAGGGAAAGATCTTGGATGCCCATTCTTGCATCGATGGTGCTTAGCCATGTCCTTTCCATGATGTTTGGGAAATCCCCTTTGCAGTTCTTCACTTTGATTACTAAGAAGTAAATAGGATAAGACCACCCACAGATAGTGGTTACAATGTCTTTTACTAGTCCCAATGGAACAATGATGGATTGGTCTACCAATTTTAACCTTATGTTGCTCTTCTTGAGAGGAGGTAGGTTCTAGGTAGTGCACATTTCATGAGAAATTAAATTAACACCAAAACTTGAATCAAGAAGAGCCTTGCATGGTTCATTTCCAACAATTTGCAAGTAAATTAGGGGACTTCAAGGATTAGCTAATTTTCTAGGAAGTTTTCTTGCATGGATTCAATCAGACACAGTATGAGTAAGAATTATAGTATGGATCCTGGGTAGAGTTTGGTTTGAAGGGAACTGGAAGGTGTTTGTAATAGAGGAAGATGCATGAGTAGGGTGGTCAATCACAGGTATATGTGAAGGCTTAGGTGGAGTATAGGGTCAAAAGAAAGGTCTCTTCTTTGAGTGGGAATTTGACACCTTTGATTGATGATTTGATTGTAGATTAATAGCCCTAATAGAATTATGTTACTTCGGTTGAGCTGGTAGTTCACCTTACATAGGTGAAGTGGTAGCTGTACGATTGAAGGAGGATCATGTGTAGGGATAGGAGGAGGATAAGGGTAAGAGGTGGTATCCCTTCTTTCATGAAATGAATAAGCTTAATAATAATCTAAAGGGTGGTAATGAGGCTGCAAATTAGAGACGTGACTAGAGGATTCATGCTATCGGTAAGGGTATTGTTGCCTTGGCAGTGCCAATGCCCATGAGTGTGGTTATTGCCACTATTAATACTATTCATATGGTTTTGGTGGAGCTACACTTGGATAATACGGTTGTTGTTGGTGGAACTGCCTGAGATTATCTTGAGGATAAGGTAACCTTTTGGATGTTTGCCTTTGTGTAAGTCAAGGATGTAAGGCATACATCCCAGACTCCCGTAGATGTGGTACAATAGGGCAACATCCCTTAGGATGTTCATACTAACAAATGTCACACCCACGATCATCATCTGATTCACTATCCACAACTTCTTTGATTACAACAATCTTACCCTTACCTTTGTGATATGCATGTTCAAATTCCTTATGTCTCCTATGGTCATGGTCACTACCTTGTTCTTTGGACTCTTCAAAAATTTTAACAATTTCTTGGAATCTATTATCCATTGAGTCCCATAACTGATCAACCTTGGCGGTAAGTTTAGATTTGAATTTTTGAAGTGGTAAGGTTTTAATATTCACCCCCTCATCAAGTACTGACTCATTCTCATTGTTGCAAAATTGAACATCCCTCTTGTGAATGGAAGGATCCTGGTTGTACTCTTCTACACTTTCTCTTTTTCTTAGTTCACCCCCTTGTTTAGCAACCTACTCTATTAATCTTTGTATCTGACAGGTACTTAGTTCTAATAGTCACCCTTAGGCATAGACACCAAGGGTTCCCCTCATTTCTAATTAAAGCCTGTCTACTATGTGGTAAAGTTGATCTAGTTAAGAATAACCATGGCCTAAACATTTGTTCATTAAGGCATAGTATCGACCAATGGTAGCATCCAAGGGTTCATGCGTTCCTTACTTCCACCTTTGAATTTTCTTCCTTAAGTTGGACACTCTAGAGTATGTTTGATATTTATCATTGAACAACTCAAGCATGATACTCCATTGCTTGATAGATTTCGACTCTAAGGGCCAATACTAGTTTTCTACTTCTTTCAATAAGTGTCCTAGGGAACAACTTCAATTTCTACTACTTGTTCTTTAGGTTTTGTAAGGCACATGCATCTTGGAAAGCTTGAATATGATTCTGTGGATCAGAGTTATATCCTCCTTCAAATTGAGGAATTTTGTTCATGTCTAACCGTTTGATCCAACTATCCTTCACATGCCTTGTTGGAATTCTCATTGCCTCTATGATGTCAAGCATACTTTGGGTAGCAAATAGAGGCTCATTGAGGCCTTGATCATGGTGTCTACAATGCTCTCTACTAGTCCTTTGTTCATGGTAATGTGCCTCTCTTGAATGTCAATGCCCTTGATCTTATCTTTCTTGATGGTCTCCTTGATCATTTTGGTCTCGTTGGTCATTTTGTTCATTGCAATCACCTCCATCACAGTCTCACCTTCTACAGTAATGGTTAGAGCTAGAAGAAGAAGATGATGATAAAGGAAAAGACGAAGGAGAACTAGCATCATCATAATGCCTGCTACCACCTCTTCGACGATTGCAACCACAATCATGATCTTACTTCTTGTTTGCATCCCTGTACTAATCTGCCCCTCCAAATCCTTCTTTGTCATTGGATCCCTTATTACCAAAACCAAGATTGTGAATGGTGGAATGCAAGTTCTAGTTTTAATCTCAATCACCAAAGTTAAAGAGAGGAGTTTCATTGAATGGAAAACCCCCAGAGAAGGGTTCAACACTGGCTTGTTGGTACAATAGGAATGGAGAATCGATAAGTCCTTTTCCCTTCAAAAATTCATAACACTGTTCTAGTTGTCGATCCTGCAGTTGTTGTGCTTCAGTGAGATGATAATCCTTGGTGTCAGTATCTTCCACAATATACTCCCCATGGAAGTCTTAAAGATCACATCGTGTAAGCATTTGGTAGAGCATTGTAGGAATAGCTCGATTGGGTGGCAACACCATGTTGCCTTTCATGTTACACCACCATAGCTATTCATCCTGGTGTAGGATGAAGGTGAAGTTTGGTACATACTCATTAGGATGAGTATATAAAATTCAATATTGTTGAGGCATTGGTTGATAAGCTTTATTAGTTATAGGTAGTGAATCGCTCCTATGAGAAGAAGACATTTTTGGTTAGTAAAATAAAAATCATAGTGTGCTTCTGAGTATTTGTTGTAGTAATTGTAAGATAAGATATGACTCTTAAGTTTGTTCCAATGATTTAAATACTTTTCACTAGGTCCTTGATAGTGCACAAAATAACCAAAAGGTCCCCAACAATAGCTCCAATAATGAGTGGCTAGGTACCCCTTCGCCCAACCATATGAATCACTAAGGCATTACACAAAATCTGGTCAAATTCCGTGGACCTATAGTTATCTAGTACACTAACTCTTCTAGGAAGTGAAATGGGTGTTGAGAACATTTGTTGTCTTCCCAACTACACTTGTGAGGTTTAAGGGTATGGTCTAAGTGTAATTGAGGTATGTGATTTTTCTTACTGTATATTTTATAGATTTGATCTCCTACAACAAGAATGAAGAGTAAAGTAATTTAAAATATAATTTGTTATTGTCTATCTAGCCTAACACAAGTAACCGTCCCACTTTCCTAAACACATTCTAAACAAATTTAGCATTGTTGGGATGCCAAATGTTAAGAATTATTGGGTTACTAAGTACTATATGTATGCTTGAAGTGGTTGTGCTCGTGTTCATTAACAACTAGAAATAAATTGCTTAATTTAAATGCATTAAAGTAAAGAGCAAGAATGTAAAATGCATTAAAGAAAATATTAATCTATTCTTAGTGCTGCAAGGATTGTCACAAGAGTTAGCTTTATTCCTATCACATTACTGCGCTTAGGTACATTAGTGTTTGAACAAAGAATTGTACACACTTAGACTCCTTTTGCGGTCACTCAGAAAATATTCTAACTCTGAGGAAAATAAATAGCAAGATATTTGCTACTCTAACTGAAAAATAACTTGAAAAATATCCAAAAAATGGAGCCTAGGTGCTATATTTATAGGCTAGGATATATACCCCGGCATCACGTATGCAATGTCGTAGCCCTAACATCACGTACTCGATGTTGCAGCCACTGGAAAATGATGATTCATCAACCTACAAATAAGACTTTTCATTACTAATAGTATTAAGACTAAATGACATCATTTATTCAAAGAAATAGACATGTTTGGTTGAAAATTTCTATCCAATTGGCAAGTGGATATATAATCAACACATTATCTAATTTACATATAAGAAATACATTATCCAATTTGTAAAGGAATATTGAAGAAACACATCACTAGTAGTAAGTGAATCTCCTTGCATATGCTACATGTGAATGGAAAAAACCATTTAAAAAAAATCAAAGATGGTAGATTAATCATAAATGAATGATTGTTAGAGTATGGGATAAAAAGTAGAGTATTCTAGTGAAGACATGATATTTCTCTAACTGTAACTATCATACTAAAAAAATAAGTCATACCCCCATTTTGATTCTATTTTGTTGCCTAAAATGTATATTGTAAATCAACCTTGTTCAACCATTGTTGCATAGGTTAAGTTATTATCTTATATTGTTATTCAGTTAGTTTTGATTGAACAAGTTTTTACAAAATTCCTTAGGAAAAGAGTTCACACATGATGAGTGACGAGTACCCCCTAAGCCCAACCATATGAATTACGAGTGTTCATGCACAACCCAATTGAATTCTGTGGATAGGACTAGTTTGGCATCTAGATCATTAAGCCTTGATCATAGTTCGTTATCTTCCCACTTGGACTAGTGGTAGCTTTGTCACATATGGTCTAATCCAAAGTGAGGCATATGATTATTGATGTTGTTTCAGGTTTATGTACTCCTAATGATAGTAGAGAAATTAATTATTTAATCTAATTAATAATAGAAAGTAAAGTCTAAACTGGCCTATGTTAATGAGTGTCCATTTCCAACTTGCCATACACGTCTTGAACCCATGTATCCACTACTGGAATTACCAAGTGTTATGTTACTGGGCGAACCAAGCAATAATGCTGCTAGGATTACAAAGCAAATATGTGTTTACACTCAAAACTGGTCACACTGATTCTTCTAATTGATTAACATGTATGAAATTGTAAATATTAACTAAGTGGATGAAAAGTAAAATTGCATGGAAAGTAAATTCAATCTAAGTCAAAGTGTTGCAATAAATAAGAATCAATCTCAATCTTATTATCATTCATGAAATGTGTTAAGGTACATTGCCACTTGAATAAGATGATGTACAATAGACTTAGATCCACACTACGGGCACTCATTGATTGTTCTTTAAGATTGCCAAATAAAATTGCAAGGGTTCAACTACTCAATTGATAAAATAATCCCAAATACACTGTGGGAGCACATGTATTTATAGGTGAAAACACACACTACATCAATGCATATGCATCAACGGGGCTACAATATCACATCTACGACATCACAGATGTGATGTAGCATTTATGATGTAGTAGCCAATCGAGGTGCACCAACAAGGATGCAACAACACAGATGTGATGCAGCATCTATGACATAGCATCTATGATATCTAAGCCAATTGATGCTTCATCAACACACTAGTTTCTGAAACAAATCATAATAGGAGTTTTATTTTGGCTTCATGGCATGTTAACCATCCAACATAGGGCACAAAGAATCGTTATATATAAAAACATTTCTTATGTAAGTTATAAAAAAGAAGAAGAAAAAAAAACCTTTCTTGTGACTTTCAATTCAATCTCTGTACAAACCAATTGTCTACACTCTACCATACTCTTAGGGTTAGAACAAGATACCAAAATAGAATAATCAAGTTTTATTGATTACTAACATACTTGTAAAGAATTTTTAACTATGATTTGTAATAGTGTTGGTATTCAAAAATTGATTACTAACATACTTATAAAGAGTTTCTAAATATGATTCATAATAGTGTTGTTGTCCTCTAAATATCCTTTATTGGATAATAAAGTGTAGCAGGAAAAACGAAAGTGTGTGGATTTGTTATTTTCAATCATGTTAGTCTAAAGCTCAATGCTAAAAAAATTACAAAATTAAATGAACTAATAAAATCTCGATGAAAGTAGAAACTAGGATGTGAATCTTCTACTCTTTCACCTATCTTGTTCACGTTAGAAGAAAATCAATGCAACAAAAGAAACATAATGTTTTTTGAAAAAAAAAAAAAAAGACAAGGCTTCTAGCAAACCAAATGAATATAGAATAACAACTTCATAACATGAAATCATAGAATTAATGTATCACTAAAATGCTACCATAAATTAAATAGTAGGAAAGAATTGCACATAAAATGAAGACTTTAAATAAAGATAGAAAGATGATATTTATAAAAACAACAAAATCACAAAATTAGGATACATAGGAATTCATGGACAATTTTTCACTAGAATATCAATAGTAACATATTTATATATTAAGCAACTTTGAAATCCAACAATTTGATTAAAAATTTCTTTAGTCAATAGCTACTTACAATGGTATTCACAATTTAAGGTTACAACTGCGAAGTTTCCCATCCTGATTGATGAGAGCGGTTACTCTAGCAGTTTATTCTAATTATTAGAGCAATTATTCTAGCGATTTATTCTAATTATTAGAGCAATTACTCTAGTGGTTTATTCTAATTATTAGAGTAGTTACTCTAGCGGTTTATTCTAATTATTAGAGTGGTTACTTTAATTATTAGAGTAGTTGCTCCCAAGCCTATAAATACAGTGCCCAAGTGCACAATTGAAAAAGGAAGTCTTTTAGTAGTTAAGTAGCGAAACTCTTGTAGTCTATTTGAAAGTTAGAGTATTTTCCAAGTGCCTATAGTAGGAGGTCTAAGTGTGGACAGATCTTTACTCAAGCATTGTGTACTTGAGCACACCTTGTGTACGACAATAAAGATGAGCTCTTTGATTCATCCTTGCAGCACTTGAGATTTTTTTTCTTAATCATTTTTAATTTTATTTTCATATGCATTTATTTTATTTTATGCACTTTACATTTATGTTATTAGCATAGCAATTCATTTTGATCAATTAAGCAAATTGCTAAATTACACAAGCACGACCACTTCGAGCATGTATGTAATGCTTGGTAACCCAGTAATGATTAGCGTTTGGTAATCCCAGTAGTGTGCAGTGGTTCAGGATGTGTACAACAAGTGGAAATGAATGCTGGTGTTAGGATTAGTTAGAACTTAGTTAATGAGTAGTTAAGTTAAATTAGCCACTTAGTTACCTCTTTCCTTTCCTACTAGTGTAAGACATAAAAACATAAAAGCTATAAAAATCATATGCCTCAAGCTTACTTAACCATACAATCATGACATATAGGTAAGCTTGGGAAGACAATGATCAACCAACCCATCCTTGTTCCACAAGGGCGCATAAGCACTTAGTCATTGGAATTCAATCAGATCATGCGTGAAACGCTCGTATTCGTATGGTTGAGCATAGGGATACCTCGTCGCTCATCATTGGCGTCGTTGCTGGGGACTTAGTTGTTTGTGCACTAATTAGAACTTAGGAAATAATTCACATTGTTGGAACGAACCCTTAGGGTTGATTAAGAAAATAATAACCAAGAATACATTGCAGACTGAACAAACAAGTATGTCTCCTTCTTCGTACAAAAGCGCCTCATCACCTAGGTATGAAACAGGAAATAATCGACGACGTAATACACATGACATTGATCTACCAGTTCCTCAACAAGTTCGAGTGGTATATATTTATCCCGATGAGTATATACTAGACTTCACCTTTATCCTCCATCAAGATGAACAAATACGTTGGTGAGACTTAGAAGGTAACATAATGTTACCTCTGGATCGTTCAGTCCCAAGCATGCTTCTTTGTGCCCTCACACGAATTGACATGCCGCACTTACATGTAGAATATGTTGTGCAAGATCATAACTCGAGAGAATACCATCCCATGGAGGCACAACGTCAAAGGGATTTGCAATAGGAGAGACATCATAAGTCTTTGAAGGGTAAGTGATTGTAGGATGTCCCACACGTCTTAAGTGAAAATGAGGGTGGTGAACCTACCTCAGGTAATCACCCACACAACGATGTTCCTCCCCTTGACTTTGGCTAAGGGGTTTTGTATCAAAACCTTCATTCCACTATTCATAACCTAGGTTCTGATACCGACGAGCACAAGGGGTTTAAAAAAGGAACACGAACTGATGATAAAGGTGGACATTCTGATCGTAATTGTGATTGGGGCTGAGATCGCAGAAGAGAAGGTAGCAGACACCATCATGATGACAGTTCTCCTTCTTCTTCACCTTCATCATCTCCTTCATCCTCTCCTTCAATATCTAAACGTGGTCATAAAGAAAAAGACCATGGGAATAAAAGTAGGCAAAGTGAAAGTCATAGACAAAATAACCAGGAAAGGGGACGAGGGCACTTTAGAGAGTCACGACATAGAAGAAGGGAGAGTAGGGGACAACGTAGGCATCATAAATTCCATGGACGAGATGATTACAATGAGCCCCTACTTGCTACTCGAAGTATGTTAGACATAACTGAGGCTGTTAGAATTTCAACAAGGCACTAGAATGATAGTAGGATCAAGAGATTAGATATGAACAATATCCCACGATTTGAAGGGGGATACAACATTGATTCTTAAAATCATTTACAAGCATTCCATGTTGCGTGTGCCTTACAAAAAATAGAGAACAAATGGCAAAAACTTAAGTTGTTCCCATGGACATTAGTTAAAGAAGCAAAAAGTTGGTATTGGTCCTTAAAATTGAAATCTATTTGTAGATGGAGTACTATGTTAGAATTATTCAATGATAAGTACCAAACGTACTCCTGAGTGTTCAACCTGTGAAAGCAAATCCAAGGTGAGAAACAAGGAGGACATGAACCCTTGGATGCTGCCATGAGCCAATACTATGCACTGTTACATTATTGTACTAGCCATGGTTATTCGCAAAGGGATCAACTGCGCCATCTCGTAGATGGGCTTAGGCATGAAACAAGAAGAACCCTTGGGACTTATGCCCAAGGAAGACTATTTGAGCTTAGGTCTCATCAAATCCAAATACTATTGAAGCAAGTTGCTAAGGAAGAAGGTGAGCTATGAAAGAGAGAAATTGTGGAAGAGTATAATCGAGATCCTTCCATCTAGAAGAGGGGAGTAAGATTTTGTGAGGATGAAGAAGAGTCATCACTCGAAGAGATGGTAAATAGGAAAAATTTGCCTATCGAAAAGATGACATCAGAAGTTTCGAAAAAGGTAGACCAAATGTGGGATTCCATAGATAATGGATTCCATAGATAATAGGTTTCAAACTGTTCTTAAAATAGTAGAGGAGTCTAGAGAGCAAGGTAGTGATCATGAAAAAAGAAAAAAGAGAGAAGCTAAACATGCACGTAGCAAGGGTAAGGGCAAAGTTGCCATCATTGAAGAGGTTGTGGATTTGGAAACAGAAAATGAAAGTGGATGCGAGATATGTCAATATGACAATCCTAAGGGATGTTGCCCTATAATCTCACATTTTGTAGGAGTCTAGGGTGTACGCACTCAACCTACAATTGAACAAACGGGAAACACCCTGAGGGTTACCTTACTCTTAAGGTAACCCAAGACAGTTCCACCAACCCATAACGTATTATCCCAATGGAACTCCACCACAATCGATTGAGCAATATCAATAGTGGCAACACCGAAAATCATGGGGAATGCCCCCACTAAGGCAATAGTATCCTTGCCGGTAACCTGACCCGTATGGATATTGCGTGCAGTAGCCAATCTCCCCACATGACTCTACTGGTCATGTCACTTCTCAACCTCACTACCAAGCCCACAAGTATTATGGGACTCCCTCTTCTAGAGGTGATATTCTACAAGCATATCATCCTTCTCATCCGACCACATCTCTTCCACCAATAGTTCCACTACCACTTGCTCTCGCGATGCAAGGTGAAATCCCTACCCAACCGCAGCAACGTAATGCCATGAGGGCTGTTAACCCTCAACCTACTGTTGGTTGCAACAACCACATGAAGAAAAGACATTTCTTTAGAACCAACATTCCAACCAAGCCCTTGTAATCACAAGCAGTTGATTCCTTAGATGCCTCAGTATCAATCAAAACTTCGGAGCCCCCTTCAACCTAATCACCGCACTCACTGCATACAGTCATGCTAACACATGCCGTCACTGATTGGATCAAAGCTGGCCACCTTCTCAGGAAACTCTTTGATTCTGGAAGTCCTTTGATATACTTACAAATCACTAGAAATGTGCTGTGCAAGGCTCTTTTGGATTTAGGTTTTGGTGTCAACTTGATTTCTCAAGAAATATACAAAGCTTGGAACCTGCCTCCATTGAGAAAGAGTAACATTTGTCTAGAGTTGGCCAACCAATCCATCACTATCCCATTGGGACTAGTGGAAGACATTGTTACCACTATTTGTAGGTGGTTGTACCCAGTTGATTTCCTAGTGATTTATGTGAATAATGGTAAGGGGGACTTCCTAATCATAATGGAAAGAGCATGGCTAAGTACAGTTGACACGTGCCTAGGAATATGTGATCTTTCCCTAGAAATATCAAAATAAAATACATTCAGAAATATTGAGAAGAAGAAAGTTCCGTGCATCGCATACAGTGACACAGGGTGTAATTGCGTGCAAGGGTCATGGTTTGTGCAAATTTTAACATTGCCTACATGCAATCAATGTGCACAAGTGATTAACATAAAAAGATGCCTGTATGCAGCAGCCACATGATAGGAAGACACCCAGTGGCTGACAGCTGATCAAGAAAGTAGTTCACTCATATGCATGGAACCAACTAAGGGTTTGACTTATGCTTACATCGATAGCATAGATGCATTAGAGTAAGTCCACTGCCAACTTTCAAGTCTTAACCTTGAAAATATCAATTAGGAAAAGTTGGAAATCCCTGAGAAATTTAAGCAAGAGCCCCTCGAGCTAAAACCATTGCCCACTAGTATGGAATACATGTTCTTTTAAAACGGAAAACCGGTAATTATCAATGTTAAGCTTGCTTCTCAATAGAAAGAAGAATTTCTGAAGGTAATAAATAAATGGTCAGAAGCTTTCACTTGGTCATATCCTAAATTAACTGGTATAGACCCTAGGATATGCCAACATAGAATTTACACTGACCCCTTCATAAAGCTTCGAAGACAACCGTAGAGGTGATTGAACCCTAAGCTGAAGTAAGTAGTTAAGGAAGAAATCAAATAGCTTTTGAAGGCTGGGTTCATATACCCCATTGTTGATAGAGAATGGATTAGTCCCTTAGTTATTATGCCTAAAAAGGGAAGCAAATGGAGGGTGTGCATAGATTTTATGCTACTAAATATGGCAACATTCAAAGATCACTTTCCATTGCCATTTGTTGATCAAGTCTTAGACACGATCGTAGGGCATTGCTATTACAGTTTTCTAGATGGATATAACAGATATAACCAAATACAAATAGCCCTAGAAGACCAACCCAAGACTACATTCACCTGTCCTTGGGGAATGTTCGCTTACAAATAGATGTCGTTTGGCTTGTGCAATGCCCCTGCAACATTTCAACAACTAGTTCTAAGCATATTCCAATAGCATATAGGGAATGACGTGGAGGTCTTTATGGACGATTCCTTCACCTATGTAGTAAACGTTGATCAAGCCTTGGACTGGTTAAATTAAGTGTTGAAAAGATGTGTAGAAAATAATTTGAGGCTTAACTGGCAGAAAAGCCATTTGATGGTCCAAGAGGGTGTAGTACTAGGGCACAAAATCTCACACACAGGGATAGAGGTAGACCCTAAAAAATCAAAGTTATCTAAGGAATTACCTGTCAACTGAAAACTGTCAAAGATATTCAGTCATTCCTTGGACATATTGGCTACTATAGAAGATTTATTGAGAAATTTTCAAAGGTTGCCAAACCATTGATGGAATTAATGAAAAAAGATGTACCTTTTGAGTGGACCAGGGAATGCAAATTAGCTTTCCAAAATTTGAAACAAAAGCTAGTAGAAACACCCATTCTACAAGCTCTTGACTAGTCTAAACCATTCCATATCATGACTGATGCATCCAACTATGCTTCAAGAGCCATAATTACATAGTTAGATGATCAGAAGAATCCTTATTACATCCACTATGCAAGTAGAAGTATCGCTAGTGCACAACTTAACTACAATACCACAGAGAAAGAATTAATGGCTGTAGTGTTTGCACTAGAAAAGTTTAGACACTATGTATTGGGACAAGAGTATATATACATACAGATCATAGTGCAATATGGTTCCTCATGAATAAGCCAATGGTAAGCCCTTGTTTCATATGATGGCTTGTAATCTTACAAGAGTTCGATTTAATGATGATCGATCACAAAGGCACCGAGAATGTAGTTGCTAATCATTTATCTTGATTGTGATGGGACAACAAAGAGGATGAGTATCTAATTTCTAATCATTTCCCTGATGAATTCCTCTTTGTTGGTGTAGTGAATAATCAATCACCCACAGAGACAAATTGGTATAGTAGCATTTTTACCTATCTCCTAAACCTTAAGAAGAAACAACAGTTTCTTAACCGAGAAAAATACTTTATGGAGATCAATGGGAAACTTTACAAAGTGTGTCTTGATGTCTTGGTTCAATGGTGTGTTCTTGATATAGATCAATTGCAGTTCTCCAAGATGCTCATGAGGGTCCTTGTGGGGGTCATTACGCTAGGAGATGAACGATGATCAAGATCTTGCTTGCAAGATATTATTGGCCTACATTGTTTCGGGATGCCCATCGTTTCATCCAATCTTGTAAGCACTGTCAACGTGATGGGGGAATGACTGCTAGAATGGAGGATCTACAACAATGGATTCAACCGTTAGAACCCTTTGACATTTGGGGAATTGATTTTATGGGGCCAATTACACCAATGTCCAATGGAAAAGTTGATATTATTGTTGTTGTTGATTACTTAACTAAATGGATAGAAGTAGATGTTGTTAAGGATTGTACATCATCCATAGCTGTACGATTTGTTCAACAACAAACCATAAATAGGTTTGGTGTGCCTTGTGCACTTATTTCAGACAATGGTACATACTTCATAGGTGAAACTTTTTGGAAATTAATGCAACACTTAGGGGTTGAACACAAATTGACAACACCATACCACCCCTAAGCAAACGGTCAAGCCGAAGTCACCAATAGTGAGATTACAAAAATATTGACAAGAACTATTAGCAAGTTTAGGTGAGATTGGAGCACTAAACTAAATGATGCTCTTTGGGCATACCTCTCCACATGAAAACTCCCTACAGGCTACTTTTACTATGAGTTAGTGTATAGTAAATTACCAACACTTCCCATTCAAACTGAGCTTCGTACACTATCCACGACATGTGACCTCAACCTTGACCTTGATCTAGCATAGAAACAATAGTTAGTAACCCTTAACTTGCTAGATGAAAATCGACTAGCCGCCCTGTCATCTAATGAATTGCATAAGGCATTTAATAAAGAACATCATGACCTAAGGATTAGGAAAGTTAAATATCAACTAGGAGATAAGGTTCTCTAATGGAATCCCACACATGTGCCACAAAGTACTAAATTTTAAACATTGTGGAAAGGACCTTATATTATTTATAAAACTTTTTCTTCAGGGGCCATGATAATATATAGACCTAAGAGCTCGGACAAGAAATTGTTGGTCAACATGCAACAAACCAAACCTTCCCATGAGCTTAGGATAACCAGTACACATGCTACCTCTGTTGATGGATAACCTTACTCACTATTTCAGATCTTCTTCTTCCAACTTAGTTGTGGGAGAGATGGCTACCTATGTCAACCATTCTAGGCTCTTAATTCTTTTTGAATTTTTGTTTTACACATTTTTCCAACTTTTTTTATTTTTTGTTTTACAACATTGTTCATATTTTTACTATTTCTTTGTTTGCTTGATTTACTTTCATTTGTCATCCAATAAGTTCTCATGATGTTGGATTGAATTATATCATATTGGTTGCTAATGTTTGGTTTTTACCTTTGAATTATGATGCTAATATTAAGGTATGGTTCTTTTGGTAAAATAGGCAATGAGTCCACATCATCCACTCATCCATACAACTCTATGGTCTCCTTTGGCTTGGAACTTTGTAGTCTCTTTTTCTAAGTAAACTTGTTAATGAATTGGTGGTTGGGTATTTTTCAAATCAAGGAAAGACTTAAAGGATGAGAAGGGTGTGACTTCAAGGGGATTTGATGCATTTGTGTTGGCCATTCTCTTGGGTGCTTGGATGCTTTTTCTTGAGTTTTTTTGCCATTCTGACGTTGTTCAAAATCAAGAAGCTGAGTGAAGAAAAATAAATCTTTGCATGGTATGGTTCTCACGCAAAAAAAAAAAAGTGAGAAAAAGAAAAAAGGGAGAATTCAAAGCACACCCCTTAGACATAATAAAGCAATATGGGCTATAAGCATTGGTTATGGCACTGGAAAGACATGTTACCCATGCCTGAAGGTTCCATCTAACTAAGGCTCTTTCTTGCTTCCTACTTCTCCATCTCACTCTCCTTGGGATGGTGGTCACTCTTTGTGGAAGAATTCTTGCTACCTCAAGAGGATGGATTAGCTAAGTGTTTTGATGTGAGGCCACTGAATGTGGTTGGTTTGAGTCTGCATTTAGGATGAGTTCTACTTAGTTATCTTAACCATGAAATACACAAGAGGCTTTACACAACTTTGTTCTTGGGATTCCATTCCATTCTCTCCTCTCCATCTTTGTTCCCATTTCCACCTCATTGCTGATTTTATCATTAGTCCATTTTGGGTTGATGCATTATTTTTCTTTGGTGAATTCTTGTGGGTAATTTTTTAACTCTTGCTTCCAAATGACATTCCTAGAGCCTACGGACTCTTTGGTTTGCGGGTTTGTCAGGGCATAAAAGGCATGAGCCTACTTTGGGGAGGACCCACTATCATTCCTTTTTGGTGCAATTATTAAGTTCTTTTCCTTAAACATTTCCTGCAATCAATCATCTCTTGTTTCATCCCCATCCATGACATCCATTTTATTGGTGTTTCCATTGTTATTTTTTTCCATCTTTCTTGTTTCTCATATTTTTCCATCTTATAGCTATTGGAGGTTTGCTCTTAGTCGTGGGGACCTCGGCACAAATTTTTCAATTTTCTCCATTTTACTATTTGCCTAACCCCTACACCTTGGGTAGTCACCTATGATAAATCTCCGAACTAGTTTCTACCATAACCACAACTCAAGCAATGCACTTCATATCGAGGCAAGGTATCAATTACATTATAGATTATCTATCCTTGCTCATTTGTGATTGTGTTGTGTGTGTAGATGTTGATCATACAAACAATGGACTGGGCTTGGAGGAAGCACTCAAGATGGACCAAAACTGGAGCATTTACGAAAGGAGCAAGTCTAGTGGCATGGCTATGGATAAACAATAGAAGGCGTAATCTTAGCATTGATGGTAACACACTTCATTTTCTTTCTCTCTCTTTCTCTACAAGCTGCCAAATAAAGGCTTAGATGTCATTTATGTATGAGTGTTCACCACAATGGTTATGAACACTAATGTTGTAATATGCTTATTGATTCGTTCACTAGGCACGTTGAGTCTGTCATTCTATTCCACTGTTAGTTGTTAGTTAGTCAATAATCCCATACCTTCCCAATATTTTATAAGGAACTTGAGGATGAGTTTTCATTCAGTTGTGGGGGTATGATGAGAGCGGTTACTCTAATAGTTTATTCTAATTATTAGAGCAGTTACTCTAGCAGTTTATTCTAATTATTAGAGCAGTTACTCTAGAAGTTTATTCTAATTATTAGGGCAGTTACTCTAATTATTAGAGTAGTTTCTCCCAAGCCTATAAATACAGTGCCATGTGCACAATTCAAAAAGGAAGTCTTTTAGTAGTTAAGTAGCAAAACTCTTGTAGTCTGTTTGAAAGTTAGAGTATTTTCCAAGTGCTTATAGTAGGAGGTCTAAGTGTGGATGGATCTTTATTTGAGCATTGTGTACTTGAGCATATCTTGTGTACAAAAATAAAGATGAGCTTTTCGATTCATCCTTGCAGCACTTGAGATTTTTTTTCTTACGCATTTCTTCTATTTTATTTTCTTATGCATTTATTTTATTTTATTTTATGTACTTTACATTTTTGTTATGAGCACAACAATTCATTTTGATCAATTAAGGAAATCATTAAATTACACAAGCACGACCACTTCAAGCATGCATGTAATGCTTGGTAACCCAATAACGATCAGCGTTTGGTAATCCTAGTAGTGTTGCACGAGTTCAGGATGTGTACGATAAGTGGGAATGGATGTCGGTGTTAGGATTAGTTAGAACTTAGTTAATGAGTAGTTAAGTTAAATTAGTCACTTAATTACCTCTCTCCTTCTCTACTGGCATAGGACATAAAAACATAAAAGCTATAAAAATCATATGNGTACTGGCATAGGACATAAAAACATAAAAGCTATAAAAATCATATGCCTCAACTTTACTTAACCATACAATCGTGACATATAGGTAAGCTTGGGAAGACAATGATCAACCAACCTATCCTTGTTCCACAAGGACGCATAAGCACTTAGTCCTTGGAATTTAACTGGATCATGCGTGAAATGCTCATATTCGTATGGTTGAGTGTAGGGGTACCTTGCCACTCTTCATTGATCTATGAAATTTGGCAATCATCAACTCTATTAGCAACCCAACGTTCGTTAAATCTAACATTGGGAACATGACAATATTAGATCATTAACATGCTATCTTCCAATAAATTTTACACACTATCCATTTTTTTAACTACTAAAAACTAACAAGAACTCATAGTTGTTGTACATCTAGCCATCTCAAATGATCACATTTAGAAAAACAAAGCACATGGAACATTAAAAAAAATAGACAAATATCATAGGTGAGCAATAAATGGTTTAGAGCATTAGATGTTCTTATTTGCGATCACGTTTGCAATCATCAAGGAGGTGATAATATCATCCTCACCTCATCACCAATCACAAAAATGATAATAATAATATTGATGAAATAAAAAAGAAAAATAAGAAATTAATGTGTCATCCCTACTTCCATGTTGCGAAAGACGAAAAAATAGTAGGATAATGCACAGACGTAATCATTCATTCATTAGTATAGCTTCAAGGGACTAGGTCACTTAGACACAAATTAAAAACAGAAGCATGGGTAATCTTACAACAGAAGCATGATAAATTAAAAACTAAGGATGTGTAGAAATACATTATATTAAGTAAGGTTAAAATGCACAAAAATTTCATGCCAAACCAAAAACAAGACATACATTTCAATTTATAAAACTGCATGTCTCTACATAAATAAAAAATGTGCGCTACTCTACTAAGATATAAAAACTCATAAACATCATCATCACATATATAAGAGTATAGAGAGCTTCATACAATTATACATAGTCCATACTAATGTACATGAAAATATACATTAATCAAGCACTTAAGATTTTTCCCTCCTTTACTCTCCCTTTTCATGCTCATTTGGGCTCCTGCACGTTCCACATGTAATTAAATAAAGTCAGTACACAATTGAGTGGGAAGCCTTTAGACTTCCCATGTTAAAAGATCAATAAGTGTTGCACGGGAGGAGAGGAGTAGGTACAAGACAACTTGCATCAAATTTTAGTCTTGTACATGCTAAGAGTAACACATGGACACACACACCATATTCCCTAGAACACTGGCATAATCATTATCAAAGAGGATAGATGGCTATCATATAATCACAGATTAAGCCACAGTCTGACATAATCTATCATGTATTCATTACATCACATTACATGCCTTTTCACTATCATGCCCAGGTCATCATACCTATGCTATACCATTAAAAATCCATGACTCACACAATCATAATCCAATAATAATATATGTTATTAGTGATACGACTCACAAATCGATACTATCATATACATAGCCCATGTAGCTGCTAGCATATCCACACTCAGTGTAGTATGTGAAACGTTGCCATGAGTACTCATAACAAGCATTTCCCATAGGTCTTTTATTTATCCAACTGATGTTAGGGTTCATTAACCTATGACTTGAAACCACTAGCCTTCTAGAGGACTGGTGATAGGGACAAACACAACTATGTCACATACTAGCCATACCTATGCTCTCCCACTCTTAGGATGAGGCCTGAGGTAGGAGCCTCATCAATGCATTAGAGTAGAGGTCACTCTTTACTACCTTTAAGGTGCCTCATCACCAACTGGTCCACACCTTGATGTTAGCACCACCCTCCATGAGTATCACAAGCATCATCGTGAAGACATGTACAAATATCAACTAGTTTAAGTCAATAGATGTCATAAGCACAACACCTCCAAAGAAACATAACATAACCACATATATCCACACCTAATAGTAATATTCATTGCATGAAAATAATATCATAATTTGACAAAAAAAATTTTGTGCCACAACCATATTTTTCAAACTACATGTAATTCCACAAAAAATGATTGTTATAATAACCTCCAAAATGATATATGTCCAAAGAGAAAACCAAGTCCATGATTAGAAAGTACTTCCCAAGATGATTCCAATGACACTAATTTCACCTAAATTGGACTCCTGGAAGCAAAGTTATGTGCATCCACACTTGATTAAGAAAATAATAATTAATAATATTTAATTATTACCAACGGTGGTTGAAAATCCTAGAAAATTCTACATCACAATAGACCTCTAAAATATAATATTCCAACCATACCAGTCACATCAACATCACATATCATATTATATAAGTCCACATCACACCATATATCACACATATATATTAATAAACAATTTGTAAACAAAATCGTAGAATTTTGAGAAATATGCAAAATAACATGTCCAAGCTCAATCTTTTACCTATATGCCCCACATGTCCACATTGCATGATCATATACACTAACCTAGCACAAAAATGTAAGGAAAAGGTAAAGACAACTTACCAATTAAAATTGTTGTGGCAAAAATTTTGAAAAAAGCATAAACTCCTCAAAACTCTAGCAGGACTCTATTTCGCTCCAAAAACGTTCCGCACCCACATAGGTACAATCACACCAATCCTAACTCCAAGTTTAGAGTAGAGAAAAATCCATCCACGAAGCTTGAAATTTAGAAAAAGTGTAGAAAAGAAGAAGGTAGGAAAGAAAATTTAAATGAAAAAAAAAGAAAAAAAAGTTCCCATTTATTTTTGTTTTCTTAGAGAAAAATAGAAACCCAAAACCCAATTTCTATGGGTAAGTGGTGATGAGATGGTGGAAGAAAAAAACAACATTATAACCTATGCTTTTCATCATATGCTTTTATAAAATAAAGATGCACTTTTTTTTTCCACGTGGCTCACATCATGTGTATAACTCATTTGAAATTTTTTTAATTTTACTTTTTTTAACAAAATTTTTTTATAAGTTTATTTTCTTTTATCCCTACCTAACTAATACCCTACACTTTCAACATGCATAACAACCACATCGCGACTCTAAATTAAAATATGTTTGAACCTACAGGATCCTTATCAAATGCTCTACACCTTCACATGCCAAAATTGCACCCAAGCATCACACAACATAACACTATAGTTCAAATGCGTAAATACTGAAATTGCATATAAAACTTAAATGCATACTGAATAGGTGCTCTTGTACCCCAATCCAACATCCCTACTAGTAACATCACCTCTTTAACACATCACACAGGGCTAGTAGACATAATCATGTTAGTTAAGCATGTAAAGACATCGTAATCATAACATCCAAAGTGCAATCATACTTAACTAACTCATCCCTGATAACCCACTCGGACTACACATGTAATGTATAAATCATAAGTATATGATCATACCTAATGTATCTAGATGGGATGTAACACTCTCCCCTCCTTTTGAATCTTCCTCTTAGAAGATCTCAGCATGAGCTGTGCACATTTTAGTTTCCACCTCCTAGGTAGCCTCTAAAGCTCCATGTCTACTCCATAAAAATTTAACCATAGGTGCAACTTTACTGTGTAGCTATCGCAACATGTGATCAACAATCTCTAATGGTTGCTCAACATAACTAACATTAGACTGTAGCTATATCCCTAAATGGTCAATCACATGATGTTCATTAGGCACATAACGTTGTAACATAGATATATGAAATGCATCATGTACATGTGCTAAATGAGGAGGTAATGTTATCTAATAGGCCACTCTTCCAATCCTCTATAACACTTGAAAAGGACCAATGTATCTAAGAGCCAATTTTCCTTTTTGCCCAAATCATGTAAGGTCTTTCAAGGGAGAAACACAAAGAAATACATGATCTTCAACAATAAACTCTAGTGGCCTTTGATGTTGATTAGCATACGTCACTTGCCTATTTTGTGTAGCTCTTAATCTATGTCAAATCTCATGAACCTGATATGTAGTTTGTGTTACCAAATCTGTGCTCACTTGCTAATGATCTTCTATGGTATTCAAACATAAAGGCGTTCTACATGGCCTACCATATAAAATCTCATATGGTGCTACCCACAAGATTTCTTGATAACTATTATTATATGTAAATTTAGCTAATGGTAGCATCTAGTCCTAGCCTTCTCTATACTACAAGGCATAGGCTCTCAACATGTCCTTGAGAATTTGATTCACTCGCTTAGTCTGACCATTAGTTTGTGGATGATATGCTGGACTCATGTTTAGCTTTGTACCCATCTCCTTTTGAAATGCTTGCAAAAAATGTGATATGAATCGAGCATTTCTATCACTAATAATCCATTGTGGGATACCATGCAATCACACTATCTTTACAAGAAAGACATGTGTAGTTTCTACTACACTCACCAATGCTCGTGTGGCAAGGTAATGGGTAGACTTTATTAACAAATCAACAACTACTAATATAGCATTACTACTATGAGCCTACAGAAGATCAATAATGAAATCCATACCGATGGTATCCCATTTCCATTGAGGAATATCATGGAAATGCAAATATCTCCTAGGCCTTTGATGCTCTATCTTTACTTTCTAGCAAATTAAACATTGAGAGACATCTTCTCCTACATTCCTCTTCATACTAGGCCACCAATACATTCATTGTAAACTTTGGTACATATTCTAACTATGTAGATGTATTTGATATATGCTCATGTGGGCCTCATCCATTTATTGCAATTGCAGAGTTTTGGAACACATACTTGACCATCCCTCTGTAACACTCCATGACTATCCATAGAGAGTGGTCTATTA
The DNA here is from genome assembly GCA_015680685.1 of Gnetum montanum. Classification (NCBI taxonomy): domain Eukaryota; kingdom Viridiplantae; phylum Streptophyta; class Gnetopsida; order Gnetales; family Gnetaceae; genus Gnetum; species Gnetum montanum. Next base: position 116,071 of record MNCI01026892.1, read on the forward strand.
GAGGCAACTTGTTGCTTTGCTTCTTAAAACCATGGATCATGTCATTGTTACTCTCGTATTTGTTCCTACAAATCTGATTGGATTGTCAAGCTATTAAGCTTACTCACCACCCTACTTAATGCATCAGCTACTTTGTTAGTCTTGCTTGGCCTATATTTAATAGTGAAATCAAAGTCAACAAGTAGCTCCACCCATCTACATTGTGACAAGTTTAGCTATGACTAATTCATAAGATATTGGAGGCTCTTTTAATCATTCCAAATAGTAACCTACTCTCCATATAGATAATGCCATCAAATCTTCAATGTGAATATCACAACACCTAACTCTAGAACATGCACAAGATATCTAGTTTTATGTGGCCTCAATTAATGGGATGCATAAGCCACAACTTGTCCATCTTGCATCAACACACAACCAAATCCATCCTCTAAAGCATTAGTACTAACATCATATGGATGTCATGGTGTAGGAGATATTAACACTAGAGTAGTCACTAATCTATGCTTCAACTCTTTAAATGTAGCCTAATAAGCTAGGCTCTAAGTAAAGTTAGTCTCCTTCCTCAACAATCAAGTCAAAGGAGATGCTTTGTTAGAAAAATGTTCCACAAACCTATGATAATATCTTGGTAATTCAAAGAAGGTTCACACCTCCACTATTGATTGTGGCATAGGCCAATCACCAATGATTGCAATCTTTGTATGATGCATAGAGATGCCAGCTCTTGATACCACTTGTTCCAAGAACTGAATCTTTGACTACCAAAATGAACTCTTGGATGGCTAAGCATACATCTAGTACTTCCTCAAAATCTGTAAGACTATCGACAAGTGCTCTACATGCAACTTCTCATTAAGAGAATATACTAAGATATCATCTATGAACACAATCATAAATTGATCTAGGAATGGCTGCATCACACTATTCATGAGTTGCATGAAAATTTCTTGTGCATTTGTCAATTGAAATGGAAGCACCAAAAACTCATAATAACCATATCATGTTCTAAAGGCCACCTTGGAAATGTCTTATTCATGAATCTGCACTTGATGATACCCATACTTGAGATCGATCTTTGAGAATACATGAGCTCCATGTAGTTGATCAAACAAGTCAATAATGTGTGGTAGAGGATATTTATTCTTTACAGTCAATTGGTTTAGTTTCCTGTAATTTATCCATAGGCACAAACTCCCATCCTTCTTTTTAACAAGTAGCACTAGTGTAACACATGGTGATACACTAGGTTAAATGAGGCCTTTATCTAGCAATTTTTGTAGCTGAATCTTTAGCTCTACTAGCTCTATGGGAGACATCCTATGTGGAGCCTTTGAAATCAGCTTTATACCAGGTTTAAGTTCAATTTTGAACTCAATTTCTCATCTTGGTGTGAAATTTTGTAATGCTCATGGGAACACATCAGAAAATTCTTAAACCATAGGAATTTGATCTATGTCCATCATATCTATTTTGTATATTGTAACCACAAAGCATTCATGTGCTTTTTGAATCATCATATAGTACATTCAAGAGGAGATCAAATCTAGGCACATAGTCCTTAGAGTAGTTTGTACCTCAATTGGAGCATCATCAACTCATTGTAGTCTTAGGAGCTTTTTCCAGTAGTCCAAACTAGCATTGAACTGTGACAACCAATCCATCCCCAAAATTACATCATCTACTCGAAGATCCATAACATGCAAATCACTATCCCACTACACAGCTTTCAATTCTCTTGGCACACCTATACACATCTAATCAACTCAAGTTTCATAACCCCTGATAGAAGATACTATGAACCTAGGAGAAAGAGCATGACATACAAGAGCTACATTATGTGCAACCATAGAATCTACGAAAGAATGGCTAGCACATGGATCAAATAAAATCAACACATCAAAGTGCAAAATTGTAAGTCCTGTCTCCATCACTGTGTTTGGCTACACCTCCAATGGTTGGTTTGTTAAGGCATACACTTGTTCTTGAGTCCTTTGGTCCCATCCTCTTGGCTAAGTGACTGTCATTCCATGTCCACCCTAAAATGGAGGTCACTATCCTTGTCTTTGCCTCCTCCACTACTACCTACCTACTTCAGGCACTCTTAAGCCCAAATGTCTTGGCTACCCACATGTAAAAAAATTTAGGTAATCCCTTTGTAAATGGAAAGGTTATTCACATTTATAACAAACATATGATCCACGACTAGCTCCAACAATAGGACCATGAGCTAGTGTTGGACACTCACCTCCATGTCCATGAGCTTATTTGGAGCGTCCAAGCCTCTCTTTGGATGTTGGTCCTTTCTTCTACCCCTACCTTTATCACCTATCTCTATGAGTTGCATATTCCTGTTGACTCCTCTCTAAATCCATGGCTATTATGCTAGCCTCATCATAGGACATCAATCTAAAGGATAATAGGTGATCCTTCAAAGCTGGCCTCAAACCTTGAACAAATCTGTTTGCTAGTGCTCCAACATCTATTTGCATATGTGGTACATAACTACTCAACTCAGAGAAACAAGCATCATACTCCACCACATACCAACTACCATAATACAAATGATAGAACTCATCTTTCTTGGCTTAAGCATATTGGGTAGACATATAATGAGCTCAAAAAGATAATAGAAAATCATCCCATGCCACGTCTTAGCTAGTCCATCCCTTGGCATGCTCTTTAGTTGTCCACCAACACTAGGTAGTACCAACGAATTGATATACTACTAAGTGAGTCTGTTGAATTAATGAGTAGCCTATCAAATTAAAAGCTTTTTGTAATTCCTCTAACCATTTTGTAGCTAAAGTGGGATCTTTAGTGCCATCAAATTTAGGAGGTCCTAACTTCCAAAACTGCTCTATCAGTTCCCTATTGATAGGCTGCTTGTTTGATTCTCCTGAGCCTTCACTACCACTTTCCACTTCCCTAACCGTAGGAATGGGAGCATTACTAGCTGCAACATGCTATTGTAGGATATGTAATAATTATTGTATAAGATCTAGTTTCCCATTTGTAGGACCACTACTAGATGTTTGAGAAGGTTGCTCCTATCTATAATTAGGCCCTGTTGACTTATGGGCCCCACCAACATCATGACCACATCTAGTATAGATCTCCATAACCTAAAATCACAAATGGATGAGTAGCCCAAACATGATAGAATGTCAAAGTAAACTAGCTTTGATACCACAAGGTAACACCCCACTGTAGCTAGGGTAGGATGTTTCCTAGGATCACGAGTAATCTTACAATGGAAGCATGATAAATTAAAAACTAAGGATGTGTACAAATACGCTATATTCAAGAAGGTCAAATTGCACAAAAATTTCATGCCAAACCAAAAACTAAACATACATTTCAATTCATAAAATTGCATGTCTCTACATAAATAAAAAAGTGCATTGTTATGCTAAGATACAAAGACACATAAACATCATCATCATATATATAAGAGTATAGAGAGTATACAATCATACATAATCCATACTATTGTACATTTTCCCCCTCATCTTCTCTCCCTCTCTGTGCTTGTTTGGGCTCCTATGCCTTTTTCCTGTAATTAAATAAAGTCAATACATAACTAAGTAGGAAGCCTTTATACTTCCCCTACTAGACGGTCAACAAGTGTTGCACTGGAGGAGAGGAGTGGTGTACAAGAGAACCTGCATCAAATGTTAGTCTTGTAAATGCTAAGAGTAACACATGGACACACACATCATATCACACATAACATTGGCATAATCATTATCGAAGAGGATAAATGGCTATCATACAATCATAGATAAAGCCATGGTCTGACACAATCTATCATTTCTTTGTTACACGACATCACATGCCTTTCCACTATCATGCCCATGCCATCATACCTATGCTAGACCATTAAAATATTTCAAAACTCACACAATTATAATCCAATCATACTATATGTTATCAATGATATGACTCATAAATTGATATTATCATATACATAGCCCATGTGGTCACTAGCATATCCACACTCATATTAGCATGTGAAACGTTGCCATGAGTACTCATAACAACCATTTCTTGTAGGTATTTTATTAGTCTTTTATTTATCCAACCAATGTTAGGATCCATCAACCTGTGACTCACGACCACTAGCCTATTGGAAAACTAGTGATAGGAACAAACACAACTATGCCACATACTAGCTATAGGGATGAACACACTACACTCCCACTCTCAGCATGAGGCTTGAGATAGGAGCCCTACCAGTGCATCATAGTATAGATCACTTCATACTACCTTTAAGGTGCCTCATCATCAACTGCTCCACACCCTCATGCTAGCACCACCCACCATGATCATCACAAGTGTCATCGCAAAGACATGTATAAATCTTGGCTAGCTTAAGCCAACACATTTCATAATCACAACACCTCTAAACAAACATAACATAACCACATTTATCCATACCTAACAATCATGCTCATTTTATTTAAAAAATACCATGATTTGACAAACAAAATTTTGCACTACAACCATATTTCTCAAACTACATGTAATTTCACAAAAATGATCACTATAATCACCTCCAAAATGATATATGCCCAAAGAGAAAACCAAGTCCATGATTAGAAAGTACTTACCAAGATAATTCTTGTGACGTTAATTTCACCTAAATCAGTTATGTATGTCCAAATTTTGACTAAGAAAATAATAATTAATAATATTTAATTTCCGCCAATGATGATTGAAACTCCCAGAAACTCTTGTGCCACAATAGGACCCTAAAATATAATATTCCAACCATACCAGTCGCATCAACATCCCATATCATATTCCATAAGTCCACATTACACCATAAATTACATATATATATATATTAATAAAAAATTCATAATGAAAATTGTACAATTTTAAGAAAAATGCAAAATAACATGTCCAAGTTCAATCTTTTACCTATCTATCCCACATGCCCACATCATATGAGCATATACACTAATCCAACATAGAAATACAGGGTAAAGGTAAGGAGAACTCATCGATTAAAATTGTTATGGCAGAAAGTATGAAAGAAGCATAAAATATTCAAAAATCTAGTAGGACTATATTCTGCTCCAAATAAGTTCTACACCCACGTAGATACAACCATAGCAATCCCAACTCTAGGTTCAAAGTAGAGAAAAATCCACCCACGAACCTTGAAATTCAAAAAAAGTGTAGAAAGGCTGAAGGTAGGAAAGAAAATTGAAGGGAAAAAAAAACCAACCTCACATTCGCTTTTGTTTTCTTAGAAAAAATAGAAATCCAAAGCCCAATTTCTATGGGTAAGTCGTGGTGGGGTAGTTGAAAAAAAATAACATTATAACCTATGCTTTTCATAATATGCTTTTATAAAAAGAAAGATGTGCTTCTCGTTTCTTTCTCCATGAGCCTCATGTCATGTGTATAGCTCATTAGACTTTTTTTAATGAATTTTTTAATAAGTTTATTTTTTGTTATCCCTACCTAACTAATACCTTGCCCTTCTAATATGCATAACAACCACACTAAAACTCCAATTTAAAATATGTTTGAACCTATGTGATTTTTATCAAATGCTCTACACCTTCACATGTCAAAACTACACCCAAGCATCATACAACATAGCATTATAGTTCAAATGCATAAATACTAAAATTGCATGTAAAACTTAAATGCATATCGAATAGGTGCTCTTGTACCCCAATCCAACATCCCTACTAGTAACATCACTTGTCTAACACATCACATAGGGCTAGTGTACATAATCATGTTAGTTAAGCATGTAAAGACATCATAATCATAACATAAAGATGAAAGCCTCATAGCATCCAAAGTGTAATCATAATAAACTAACTCGTCCTCGATAACCCACTGGGACTACACATGTAATGTATAAATCGTAAGCGTATGACGATACCTAACGTATCTGGATGAGATGTGACATGAACTGGATTAGATTGCCCAGCTAGCTTTAACTCATTTAAGTAGTCTCATCATTTTGCTAAGGAAAATTCTAGTTCACTTAACTGCCATACTTACAATAGAGCAACCAAAACTAGTTTAACTCTTTTTTGAGAAGAAAGAACCTAGGTGATTCTAGATTTATTGTTACATATTAGTAATTAAAGAAAATCACAAGTAAAATTGAACTACTCACATGAGTTGTAGGACTTGAAGTAATAATGAGTAAAAGAAATACTAGAAGAATGAGCATGCCATCTCTAACCATTAGTCATTTTTCTTTGCAACTTTAGGAATGGTCATGGAAATGAGACATCACCTAATATCTGTGGTTGGTTTTATGTTGTGGGTAACTAGTAAATTTTATTTGAATTGGTTCAAGAGATAAAGTTGGATTTTATATTTTATTAAATAATAGAACATGATTTCACTACAATCATAGAGAAATTTTGTAAAGAAAAACATATCAGCAATCATAATCATCTATAGCCAAAGGTTGTGGCTTGTATCCCTTAAATGAAATTTCTACAAAGCTTCTAGAAAGGACACACTTTTTCCGAGCTTTCCCATATGACAATAGCTTGTGTTTGCCACTTTATGTATTTCATATTTTTCATCAAATATTCTTGCTAAATCCTATAATATTAGTTGGCATGTTTTGGACCATTCTGACTTAAATAGTTACACTAAATCATGTAAGTAATTAAAACCAGAGTCTAATACAACTAAAAAATCATGTTGGTGAAACATATGTTTTTATTGTTAACAAAGCAAGAGTACTACTAGTGATGAGCATCAAAGTATTGCATCAATGGACCCTTGTTGATGTGACCTCATTGATAGGCCCCTTTCTATGGATCCTTGTTGATGTGACCTTGTTGATAGGCCCATATCAATGGGGCCCCATTTACGTGGTGTTTCCTCATCGACGGGGCCACATTGATGTAGCATTTGCTACATCTACAAGGCCTTATCGATGTAGTACTATAGCAAAAACTATAAATACGAGCTCCTAGCCATATTTATAGACATTAGAGATCATAGTAGTAGTAGAGCTCTTACAGTTTGTTTATTTGAAAGTTAGAATATCTTTCCGAGTGCTCGTAGTAGGAGTCATTGAGTGTATGGATCTTTATTCGAGCATTGTTGTAACTGAACCATACTAGTGTGTATGGCAATAAAGATGAGCTTCTTGATAAACCTTACAACATCTTAGATAGTTAAATGTTGTATTTATGCATTCATTGTTTCTATTAAATATTCAATCAGTTAAGCTAAATTAAGCTAAATTAGACTTTAATCAATCAAGCTAAATAGATTAACTACATAAGTGTGATTGCTTCGAGCATAAATACATATTTTCTTGGTAATCCCAGCAGTGTTATTTGCTTGGTGTGTCCAGTAGCATAGCACTTGGTAACCCAGCAATGAATACATGGGTTTAGGATGTGTATGGAAAGTGGGACTGAATGCTTATGTTAGGACTACTTAGTTAAATTAAATTAGTTATTAAACCACTTCATATCTTTACTCTAAGCACCAAAGAACATAAAACATAAAATAATAAAAATCATATGCCTTGATCACACTTAATCATACAATGTGCATCACAAGTGTAATTGGGAAGACAACAAACAACCTTAGGGCAAGGTTCATGTCCTAGAAGACTAATGCACCGAAAACTATAAATTCTATGGAATTTGACTAGATTATGTGTGAATGCTATATGATTCATATGGTTGGGTGTATGGGTACCTAGACCGCTCATCATTGGCACCATTACCAGTGACCTTGTTTATTGAAATGTGCACTATCTAGGATTAGTGAACATTATTAATATCATTGGACAAACCCAAGGTTAACATCACTCTCACATGACATATAATTACAAAAGCACACTAATATTTTATTTATTAAAAAATGTCTTCTTCTCACAGGCATGAAAATGTCAAACCATTAGTCCCATAATAGTGCAAAGTGGTATATACTCATCTAGATGAGTATGTGCCTGACTTCACCTTCATTCTACACTAGGATGGCTAATTGCAATGGCATGATATGGAAGGTAACATTATAATTCCTTCCGATCAATATGTTCTTGTGATGCTACTTCACACTCTTACAAAGTTAGGCATCCATGATCTTCAAGAGGAATATGTTGTGAATGGTTATGAAACTAGGGACTACCATCCCACTGGCACATAATGTAGGAGAGATCAACACAAAGCAGTCCTCCTCGCTCTTCACCCTCTTCATTTGCATTCTTTTCTTTTGATTCTGAAAAACGCCATAGAAAGAATAACCATGATGGAGGTGCTCAATGGGACAATAATACTAATCACCAAGCCTGTAATGAACAAAGGGTTAATAGAGGACATCATCAGTGATAATGAAATAATGATGATGATGAGCCTTTATTAGAAATCTAAAGCATGCTTAACATTACAGAGGTAGTTAAGATCCCAACTAGGCATGTGAAAGATAGTTAGATCAAGCGCTTAAACATGAACAATATCCCAAGATTTGAGGGGGAATATAACTTTGATCCATAGATACATCTACAAGCTTTTCACAATGCCTGTGCCTTGCAGACAATTGAAAATGATTAGCAAAAACTCAAACTCTTTCCCAAGACACTCATCAAAGAGGTTGAAAGCTAGTACTGATCCTTAGAGCCGGAATCCATTTGTAGATGGAGCACCATGTTGTAACTATTTAATGACAAATATCAAACATACTCTAGAGTGTTTAATCTGAGAAGGCAAATCCAAGGCTAGAAATAGGGAATACATGAACCCTTGGGTGCCACCATGGGCAGATATTATTCTCTCATACACCAATGCCCTAGCCATGGTTATTCTTAGAGAGAGCAACTCCACCACATAATAGATGGGCTTAGAGCAGAAACTAGAAGAACTATTAGGGTTTATGCCCAAGGGGAACTATCCAAATTGAGAACTTAGTAGATACAAAGGATGATCAAGTAGGTAGAAAAAGAAGAAGCTAATTTGCGAAAAGGAAAAGTACAGAAGAGTATAATAGGAATCCTTCCATTAGGAAAATGGAGGTTCAATTCTGGGAAGAGGGGGAGTCACCACTTAACAAAGTGGTGAATAGGAAAACCTTACCTATTTAAAAACCTATTTTTGATATTTTAACAAAGGTTGATAAATTATGGAACTCTTTGGATGAAAAATTCCAGATTACTATGAAGATTGTTGAAGCATCCTAAGAGTAGAATAGTGATTGTGATCATAGGAGGTAGAAAGAAGCTAAATGTGCCTACTAAAGAGGTAAGGGCAAATTTGCTGTAGTAGAAAAAGTCATGGAGATAGACTTTGATGATGATACTAGTTGTGAAATTTTTCAATATGAACATCTGAAGGGATGTTGCCCTGTGGTGTCACATTTACAAGAGTCTGGGGTGTACATGCTGAAGCCTTGATTCGCATGTAGGCAAGCATCTAGACGATTGCCTTATCCTCAAGGCAATCCAAGGTAGTTTCACTAGTAACAATAGGCTTATTATCCAAGTGGAGTTCCACTACAACCATATGAATAATATCAATAGTGGCATTAACCACAATCATGGGGAATGCCACCGCTATGATAGTAGTACCCTTATAGGTAATTAGATCCATATGGCTACTAAGTTAAACAACCCATTTCTCCATGAAGCTCTACAAGCCATGTATAATTCTAGTATCACTATTACCCTCTAGAGTACTATTGAACTCATTTACCATCTACTTAAGGAGAGCACCCATATCCATACCACCATCCACATCTGTCTGCACATATCCCTTTTCCCTCTACCTAGTTACCTCCTACTCCATCCATGCAGGGTGAAATTCCTCCATAGCCATAGCAATGAAAGGCTATAAGGGCTGTAAATTTACAACTAGCCTTTTGGCAGGGTGGTTTGGCCAATAGATCCAGGAAACAATCATTTTTCTGATCTAACAGTCCTCTAAAACCCTTGTAACCTAATGTGATTGGTCATCCTTTATCTGTAACATCCTCATCCTCTACATCAAATACATTTGAGTGCCCTTCAAACCAAACATCACCTTAGATCTGCACTGTGATGGTAACTCATGTTGTTTCTAATTGGATTATGATTAGCAATCTCTCCACGAAATGATCCAACCTAGGAAGTCCTCTTATTTACTTGTAGATCATTGGACATGAGCCATGCAAGGATCTTCTTAATTCTAGGTCTAGTGTAAATATCATCTCCTATGACATGTACAAGTTATGGAACCTACCACCTCTTAAGAAGAGCAACATCCACTTGAAATTGGCAAACCAAGCAATCACTCTCCCTTTGGGGTTAGTGGAGGACATTGTAACCATAGTTAGTGGCTGGTTCTATTTTGCCAATTTCTTGGTGATCAAGGTTGAAAAATACAATGGTGACTTTCCCATCATTATGGGAAGGGCATGGTTAAGCACAGTTGATGTGTGAATGGCTATAAAAGACATCTCCTTGGAAATATCCAAGGAAAATAAATTTGGAAGGCTAAAGAAGAAGTGTGTTCCATGCATCACATACAACGATAATAGGTGTAATTGCGTGCAGAAAATCTGGTCCATCAAAAGTACATATATTAAAGCATGTAATTAGTGTGCACAAGACACAGATATCTAAAGGTGCATGTACACAAAAGCCACAAAATAGGTGGGCACCAAGTGGCTAATAGTTAACTTTGATAGTAGCACACTATGCATGGAACCAACTGAGAGCCTAACATGTGTGAAACACCACTAATTTCAGCCCAGCACTTTGAAACGAGGACAACCCAAGCCCTCCCCATCATTCAGGAGGCAAAAGTAGACTAAGGCATGGAACTCATGCTTAGCTTGTTCAAGACAGATTGCTCACACTGTTAAGGTAGCCTACCCTCAGCATGAGCAACATCAAACAACATCAAATTCAAGTTCAAAGTGTAGGGCACGTTGTGGTCATGTTACATGAGTCTAGCATGACAAACTTTCACAACCTCCAAATTGAGTCGAAATGACTTGGTTTCGAACGTGCAGGCCATCCTCGGGCTTAGCATCGACAATCTCCAAATTTAGACTCCAGCCTTGAGAAAATTTAGTTTCAATGTTCAAAAATTGCAGTTTCTACAAGTCACGCTGCAGCGTGACCTCCAGTGTGACCTACTCCAAGTGACTCAAAACCAGACACATTCAAGCTCAAAATTCCACATTCCAGATCATCCTCAAGGTCACAAGGTAGGCAGTAGCCACACTTCAAGAATCAAGCTTTGAAATTCAAATTTGGTGTTGTCTCATTTCCCTCACTCATGCTGGAAGTCATGCTGGATGTCAGTGCAGTGTAAACACAAATGAACTCAGGCTGAAGCTCAACTTAGCTCACGCTGGAGGCACATCCACTCATGTTGGAGGCTCTGGCAAAACATAAATACCTCAAATAGCCATGGAACCCCTCAAATTAACATCCTACAACAGTCAATTCAGGGACCAAGAAGTTTCAAGCAAGATGGAGTCAATCCCTTTGATTTTCTTTATAAAGTTTCTTCATTTGTGGGCATGTCGAGCCCTCACGGTCTAAATTGTATGTATTTCCATGGGTTTGAGTGACCCTCACATTGTAAGATACGGTGAACCTAGTCAAGAACGTTGCTTGCCAACACATGTCCAACTCACGCACAATTGTCCATTGGATACGTGTCACTTGATCCACTTTCCTCTCATCTCCCAGCCGTTGATTCCATTCTCGAATTTCGCACCTGAGCCAAGCCTAGCCCTATAAATACCCTATCAATTCACATAAACTAGGTTGACAATTTTTGAGTTAAATAGCTTAGGAAACTCAGACCAGCAATCCTTGGGCGCTTGGCACGCCCTGACTCCTAGCATCCAAGCACATCACATCATCACATCACATCACCTTGGGGCTCAGCGGTTGACCTACCATTCACATGTGCAGTTACGCTTTGACCAGTGCACATCTTCTCTAAGCAATACAATATAGTTCGTTTTTCTAGCCATTTATTCTATTTACTCTATGCTTTACATTCACTTTATGTTTTATTCACGATACATTTTCTGCATATGTTTCTGTTTACATTTTATGCACACTATTTACGTTTTAAAGACATCAGTTACGATAACCCCAGTGCAAGCCTTAGTTTATGCTCAAGGAAGTCCTTGGTTGATTTGCATGCAAACCATCTAAGGTACTCTGCCTTCGTTTACTTTTCTAGCTCACCCTTGAGCGAAGGCAGGGTCAGCTGTGTTTGCCTGACAATCTTTCAGTGTTTGTTTCCCTTCTAGCCTTACACTGATGATTTAGGTTAGTATAGTAAATTGGCGCTAGAAGGAGGTCCTGACTTGTTTGTTGTCTATCGAAACCTTGACCATGCTACCTATCTAAACAAAGTGCTGATTAAAGCCTAGCCAGTTTACACACGCCATCTTAACTCACCCATCTTGTCCTTCCTACATCACGTTGTAGTACTCACGCTACAGTCTACTCATGTCGCTACTCTGTCTCTCACGCTGCAGCTACCTCTCACGTTGCAGATGCTTGTCAAGACATGTTGCCTATCAAGACATGCTGCTTATTGGTCACATTGCCTGTCAAGACACATTGCCTGTTGGTTACACTGCCCATCAAGACATGCTTCCTGTTGGTTACGTTGGTTGTCAGGACACGCTACTTTTGGCGACACACTGTCTATCACGCCATAGCTACTTCTCACGTGGTTAGTCATCCTGTTGTTAGTCATGCTACGGTCACTCACGGTCAACTTGCCTAGCCCAATTTACTCACGTTCATTATGGAATATTTCCAGACCAACCCAGCAACGCTGTTGATCTCAAAATTTGGGGCTGAAACCTCGAACCCTATGATTGCCATGGAATCCATAACTGTTATTGAATAGGTAAATCCCCAAGGCCCTACACGCCAGTCACTCAGGCTACAGGGCAAAGGCCCTACTTATGCGACTCTCACACTCGAATAGTATAACTTCATCTGTGTCAAAATCCAAGCCAACCTACTTATCGATCGTATAGAGAGGGAAGCAAAGCGAGAATATGAATTTATCCACAAAGGAGGATGTGAGTTCATCCCTTCAGCATTCGACGTAATCCCGCTGTCTGAAAACCATCATAAACTCATATCCCAGCTTCTTATGGCAAGAAGTTAAGCCTTACAGCTACCTCCAATAAAGCCTCAAGATGAAGAAGATGACTTTGCAGCCCAATCTGAACATGGGGATTCATACCATACCATCAATCCTCGCACCTATACAAACCCATTATTCCAACCTTTCCTGGAGGGAACCATGCTTCCTCCTTCATCCTCATACATGCGAGGACTATTTTCTTGGTAAGAAATACTAGCTTCCACGTCCATCCATTACATACCACAAGTACAAACCCATGGGGCACCTCTAACTACTTTAGCACAACACGTTCAAGGTGTCACCTCACAACTTGTGGCTGGGCAGTGGGTTTCACCAGCTATCCAGCAACACCAACCTACTCTCTACAGTGTACCACACCCTGCGATCCCATCTCTAAATGTTGTTCCACCACAACAACAACCGACAATTAGACAAGCTCCCTTTCCATAAACAATACAATAGTCAAACTACTATCAATCGCAATCCATTCAACCCACTGATCTACCTACCATCCAAGAGTGGACAGACATGAAGAAAATGATGCACATGTTAATTTAAGAGGTAAAGTGCCTTAAAAATGAAAACACTGAGGAAATCAAGGTGTTGGACTTCTACCAAGATGACCCAATCCACCCTTCAGTTCCACCATTAACCTTGCCAAAAAAGATCCCATTACCTTAGCTAACAAAGTACAATGGAGAGGGAGATCCAAATGCCCACCTAGTGACATTTTGACTAGAATGTCTCCTGCTTTAGGCTTGGCCTCATGCAATTCTATGAGTTTTTGCTAGTCCTTAATGGGAAAAGCCTTAGACTGGTACTGTGCCTTACCCTGTAACTCCATATTCTCTCTAGAGGATTTGTTACATCAGTTTGTCATCCATTTCAAGTATGATCTAAAGCCTGAAGCCACACTGGATAATTTAATTCAAATTAAACAAGCACCTTTAGAGCTAGTGCAAAAATTCATCCAAAGATGGAATGCAGCCCTGAATGAACTCCACGAGCGCATACCTGAGACATAGTTGCTCACCATTTTTAAAGCTATTGTGAATGACTTCGTTAAGTCAAAACTCTATTATTTGAATGGTCATACTTTGAGTCAAGCATTTGCACAAATCAAAAGCATAGGGGAGGTAGTGCAATCAAGAAATGACCCAGCTTATGTGGCCTACAAAAATCAACATACTCGTAAGCAAAACACAACTAAGGCAATGGTAGCCGCAATCACAAAAGCAACCAACTAGGGCCCAACAGCTAAGAAACCTAAAGCCCGAGCTAACAAAGCCATCAAATTTGGTGCTAACTCACCTACATTGGCAGGGGCCACTCCAAAGCCCAACTTTCAGTGCAAGGGTCGTTCAAAGTACACACCACTACCGATGCAACCCTCTCAATAGACAACTGTCATGCCTTGCAAGATGACCTGCAAGGAATGATGGAACAAGGCCAACTAGTAATTGACACAACAAGTCAATCCAACACAGACGATGCCTCCTATGTCATAAACTCAATTAGCATGGGTGGCAAGTCCAAACCTGTGCAAAAACCTTTTGTGATCCATGTGCCTCCCAGCAAGGCAAGGATTCCCCCAACCTCCACAAACAAGAGGCCTCCATTTTTTATCAAGGTGCCATTGTAGGCACCCACAACACCCTTTGTGGTCAAGGCTCCACAACGTTCGTCCGCTAAGACATTAAACTGGCATGATGCAGCAACAAAAATCGCTAAGCAAACTTTTGTCATCAAGGTGCCACAACGTGATGGCCCCTCACCTACTCAAAGCCCAATAGTGGGAAACATCTCAATCCCTTCTCCTTCAAGGGTTGACCCCACTAGCAACTCGGGTAGGCCCACCAAATGGGAATGCAAGAGAACGAACGAGCACCTCGCAACTCCCATGGCCGAAGTAAAGGCCACAACTAGCAAACAACAACTGAACATTAGGGCCCCTACCCCTAAGCAAACCAAGCCTAAGTCCCCCTCCTGAGAGGTCTATCTCTCAAGCTTCACGGAGGAAGGCAAAGCCAACACAACAACTAATGACAAGGACTTCATAGCTGCACTAACCTAGGTAAAGTAAACACTCAAGAAAATGAACATAACATTTAGCTTATACGACCTGGTCAGGACCTCACCTACTCACTGCCAAGCATTGGCCAAGATCTTAGCCTCCATTCTTGTTATGGAGGACATCCCTGCAAATGAGGCATGCATCCATGCAACAATGCTGCCACCTACACCATAAGAATTGGGTTCAACAACCTTAGCCTTTCATGATAATGCAGTTAAAGTCAACCCCAAACGAGGGGAAGTCACTATAGCTCCACTATCCATTAGCATTCGTATTTGGTAGTGCACCATCTGCAGAGTGCATGTTGACGATGGTGCAACAATGAACGTAGTCCTGTACTCTGTCATCAACAAGCTAGTCCTGGCAGATGAAATCAGGCCAACCAAAACCATATGTCTAAAATCCTTCAATGGATCATGTGTCATAGTTAAGGGTACAATAAAATTAGCCTTTGTAGCAAGAGAGCAATTCCCCACTAGCGCAGATTTCACTATCATAGAGGAGATGCCAAGTTTCAACATGATTCTAGGCAGGCCTTAGCTAGCTCAACTAAGGGCCATCTCCTCTCCCATCCACCAAGAAATCCACCTTCCATAGGAAGTGTTGGCGACCATTTGGGACGCGACCGCCAACGAGTGTCCTCGAACAAGATTTAGGTGCCTGCTGGTCTCTGGCAACACCAAGGCCCAGATACCTCCAAATAAACTCAGTAGTTAATGTGAGTATGTGTGTGTGCTGTTGCGGCGTGTGGTTGTGTAAAATGTAACAATTGC
>MNCI01026892.1:133364-170151 GCA_015680685.1 Gnetum montanum
TATTATGTACTTTGTTTAGATCCCTAATCTAATCTAATTTAAATTTTAAATTCTAAGTGCCACTAAGCTTTACTATTTTGTAATAGAAATATAATATAATCTCCACCTTATTGGTGGTAGTGGTAGTTAATTTATTTTTTTGCATCCCGATAATTGTAGCTAAAATTTGGAATGACCTGAAAGACGAACCCGAAGACGAAGCCACCAAACCTGCAACCGATTCAACATACTAAAAATCGTTACCAGCAACTGCCGGCATAGGAGAAGGCTCAGCCGCCGTGTCAGGAAACGTCGCCATATCAAAGGCATTAGCATCGGGCATGGTTATATCTTTTTTGATTGCAGGTTCCAGGGCAGATAAACTGGTGATTGTCGATTTGTTGTTGTTTCTTTTACCGCCTAGAACACCTTTTGAAATGCATTCACAGGCCTGCAACTGCCCGAAAATATTGTGCCATCTATACCACGCGGTTTGTGATGATGTGTAAATCTTAGGGCTCCTCCCGCTACGGCAAAGCTTCTTCTTTTTGTTTTTAGAACGGCGAGGGTTTCAGAACAACATAGAATCTAGCAGGGTTTGGCGACGCATGAGGAGGTTTTTGTGGCCCTGGTCACCTGTCACAGAGGCGGTCAACATTGCTTATGTTTTGCTGCCCAACAAAAAATGAAATGCTGATGTCTATCCCTTTCTTTTCCTCTATTTTTTGATGACTGTCGCAGCTGCGTTTTTCTTTTCTCTGCATGAATAATGTCGTGTTGATGTCTCTGCCGCCCTCTCCGTCGTTGCCTCCGGTCGTGGTCTACACTACTGCACCGTTGCCCTCAATTGTGACCTGCAAAATGCTGGTGAATATTGCGGTCTTCCCAGAGGTGCGATGCCTTGGTACCTTGCGCTCATACCATGGTGAAAAATTCTGATTTTCTGTTTAATTTGTGCGATGTGTCCCAAAAGAAATCAACGTCTCCCCTTTGGAACAGGGCTAAGGTTTATGCTTATCATTTTACGGGAGAATTCATTAAAAATCCCCATAGTGATTTCCATCTCTTTCTCTTCTTCTTCTTTATTTAAAAAAAATGATAGAAACCAATACCTTTCCCAATCATATCTTGCCATTTCAAATATTTGTATTGTAATATTTTAGAAGATCTCAACCATCTCATGTCTCTGTTCCATACAATGGCTAAATGTGCCAACAGGAAGGTGGCCAAGTTATCATCCATGGTGATAATGCTTCCTCTTCAACTATTCACGACATAGACATGGCACAAGTTTTAGAAGAAGAGTTTCTTGGTGGTACACTTATAACAACCAACGCAACACCTAAGGCTAACACACGCAAATGAGTGGTTGAGGCCAATAGCCCCTAGAGGATCCTAAGCCTTGCATGCTCCATAATCCATACCTGGTTAGGAAGCAACTATATGACTAAGACTTTCCCTTAGCCGAAAATGTGGGTGCCTGCCCCGCCTTTAACATGCATTTTTAACTTTCGTTTACATTGCATTACACTAGCCTATGCGTTTACATTTTGTCTGCTCACTTAGATCATGCATTTTGCTTTGCTTACACATTCATCAAACTTAGTTTACACATTGCATTCATAAAACATAAAACTACAAAAACACATGGCCCAAAAAGGCCTTAAACTAGCATATAGCCCGAAACAGCCTAAAACTATCACTTTTTGCATTACTTTTCTTTCATTCATAGATTCTAACTCTATGTACGGCAGGTGTCGCTTGATGTTGTTTTCTTCCTAGTTGATTTTTGTAGGATCTCATAGGCACGTAGCATGACCATGCATGCAGCATCACACTTTACGCAAGTAAGGTAAGCATCAGTCCGCTATGACTATAAACTGTCATAGAACAGTCCTAGCATCATGACTTAAAACTAATACCATAGAGAAGTCCTGGCATCATGACTTAAAAATAATACCACAAATTGTCTTGGAGTCATGACGATAAACTAACACCACAAAGCTCCATTCAGTATGACACTAAACTGCTACATCTATCTACCATGACATAAAACTAGCACCCAGAGTCCACTAAGACTATAAACTGGCAACAACATCGATGACTAGGAAAAAACTTGAAAAGATGTGTTGCTGCAATTGGCTGTACATGTTCCACAAAGACTTGCTGCATGATTTGGCTCACGGACACAAATGAAGCTAATGTTGTTCATAATTATGTTTGCTTTGAAAATTGCATGTGGTGACTCCATCTGCTTGTTTAAAGTGCTTAGCTAACCATTTCATTTGTGGTTTTCTTGTCTTCTTAGAGTTATGTTTGCAGGATGACACTCCTGAGGCATTCATGCATAGATGCACTTCATCGTGATGACAAGGTATCACATTCTTTTTGACGCACATAACTAGGTTAATCAATTTGTTCATAAGTACATTCCCGACTCCTGATACATTCCCCATTTCCCCATCATGTCCTAATTATCCTATTCAGTTACACCCCTGGATACATTCCACTTAGCTCAAAACTCTTGATACACTGTTTCATACTGTGACTCCCCAAGCAGTTGCGATGCAAAACACAGAACATAGTACATGATGCAAAAATGCAAATGCTCAAACACGAGCATAGCATAAAAGGCAAGCTCTTTCAAAAAGACCAAGAAAAGAAAAAAATAAAAGAAAAGGAAAAGACAAAAGAAAACAAAAACAAAGGAAAAGAAGAAACAAACAAAAAGAAAAAGAACAAAAAGGTCAAATAGAAAAATGCATAGAAAAGGTCTTCATGACCCCGTTAACATTAGAAACCATAGACTATTGGCTATTCTCATACAAGCCTCAGTCGAGAAGGAAATTATCTTGAAAAAAAGCTACACTCATGTCTTAAAGAGACCATGTTGTACATCATTGCGTGGCTTTGGCTATTTACAATGGGCCCTACAAATACTCTATAAGAGTCCCGTTTCTCCAAAGAATGCACCTCCTATGTCTTGGTTCTGAGTCTACTGAAAACCCAGCTATTGACAAGGCCCAATGACATAACTTATTCACGCGAGAGCATTCCTCTCCCACAATTCCAATAGTAATTATCACCCTTGACCAACTCCTGGCTTCCCCTGGTTACAACCAATCTCCTCCCCTTGCATCTCAAACTACATTTCCATGATCCCATGTACTTTTTGGACACGATGCGATGACATCTAGCCAAGGGCTGATGGACAATGCTTGGTACTTGGTTGTTCATGGTGTTTTGCACTTCTTTGTCGATGCCTCTTGGATGGATTCCTCCGGATGTCAATAAAGAGGGGCCAATGAAACACCACTAATTTCAGCCTAGCACTTTGAAACGAGGACAAACCAAGCCCTCCCTGGCATTCGAGAGGCAAAACTGGACTAAGGCATGGAACTCATGCTCAGCTTGTTCAAGCCAGCTTGCTCACGCTATCAAGGTAGCCTACCCTTAGTGTGAGAAACATCAAACAATGTCAAAATCAAGTTCAAAGTGTAGGGCACACTATGGGCATGCTGTGGTCACGCTGCATGAGTCTAACATGACCAACTTTCACAGCCTCCAAACTGAGTTGAAATGACTTGGTTTCAAATGTGCAGGCCATCCTCAGGCTTTGAACATGTAGGCCATCCTCAAGTTTAGCATCGACAATCTCCAAATTTAGACTCCAGCCTCAAGAAAATTCAGTTTCAATGTTCATAAATTATAGTTTCTGCAAGTCACGTTGTAGGTCATGCTGTGGTCACGCTGCAGCATGACCTCCAACGTGACCTACTCCAAGTGACTCAAAAGTAGATACATTTAAGCTCAAAATTCCACATTCTAGATCATCCTCAAGGTCACAAGGTAGGCAGTAGCTACACTTCAAGAATCAAGCTTCGAAATTCAAATTTGGTGTTGTCTCATTTCCCTCCCTCACGCTGGAGGTCACGTTGGGCGTGAGTGCAGTGTAAACATAAATGAACTCATGCTAAATCTCAACTCAGCTCACACTGGAGGCACATCCACTTATGCTGGAGGCTCTGGAAAAATAGAAACACCTCAAATAGCCATGGAACCCCTCAAATTGACATCCTACAATAGTCGATTCAGGGACCAAGAAGTTTCAAGCAAGTTGGAGTCAATCCCTTTGATTTTCTTTGTAAATTTTCTTCATTTGTGGGCATGTCACACCCTCATGGTCTAAATTGTATGTATTTCCATGGGTTTGAGTGAGCCTCGCATTGTAAGATATGGTGAACCTGGTCAAGAATGTAGCTTGCCAACACATGTCCAACTCACGCACAATTGTCCATTGGATACGTGTCACTTGATCCACTTTCCTCTCATCTCCCAGCTGTTGATTCCATTCTCAAATTTTGCACCCGAGCCTAGCCCAGCCCTATAAATACCCTGTCAATTCACATAAACTAGGTTGGCAATTTTTGAGTTAAACATCTTAGGAAACTCAGACTAGCAATCCTTGGGTGCTTGGCACACCCTGACTCCTAGCATCCAAGCACATCACATAATCGTATCACATCACCCCGGGGCTCGGTGCTTGACCTGCCATTCACATGTGCAGCTACGCTTTGACCGGTGCACATCTTCTCTAAGCAATACAATACAATTCATTTTGCCAATCATTTATTTTGTTTACTCTATGATTTACAGTCAGTTTACATTTAGTTTACATTTTATTCACAATACAGTTTTTGCATACATTTCTATTTACATTTTATGTGCACTGTTTACATTTTAAAGACATCAGTTATGATAAACCCAACACAAGCCTTAGTTTACGCTTGAGGAAGTCCTTGGTTGATTTGCGTGCAGACCATCCAAGGCACTCTGCCTTCGTTTACTTTTCTAGCTTGCCCTCGGGTGAAGGTAGGGTCAGCTATGTCTGCCCGATGATCTTTTGGTGTTTGTTTCCCTTCCAGCCTTACACCAACGATTTAGGTCAGTACAATGTGCATATGTCGAAGGCATGGATAAACTTAAGCAAGTTCATCACCAACTCTTTGATGATGAAGACAACGATACTTGTTGGGGAGGGTTGGAAATTCCTAATAATTTTAAGTGAGAGCCCCTAGAGTTAAAAACTCCATTAGCGAACATGGAGTATGCATTTTAAAAAATGGAAAGCTAGTTATAATCAATGCAAATCTTACTCCTAAAAAAAAGAGAAGCTATTGTAGGTAGTCAAAAAATGGGCAACAACCTTTGCTTGGTCACATCACAAGCTAACTAGAATCAATCTAAGGATATGCTAGCATCACATGTACACCGACTTGACCATGAAGCCAAGAAGGTAGCCATAAAGATGATTGAACACCAAGTTGAAGTAGATCATCAAAGAGGAAATAGAACAACTCCTCAAGGTGGGGTTCATCTATCCCATGATAGATAGTGAGTGGGTTAGCCCACTTGTAATTGTGCCAACAAAAGATGGAAAGTGGTAGGTATGCATAGACTTTAGGCTATTGAATGTGACAACATTTAAATATCATTTTCCATTTCCATTTGTAGACCAATTTTTGGACACTATCTTTGGGCATTGCTATTATAGCTTCTTGGATGGCTATAGTCACTATAACCAAATTCAAATTACATTAGAAGATTAGGCCAAGACAACATTCACAAGTCCTTGGGGAGCTTTTGCATATTGTAAGATGCCATTTGGTCTATTTAATACCCTTGTAACATTTGAATGCCTGGTCCTTAGTATTTTTCAATAGCAAATTAGTAGCAGGGTAGAAGTCTTCATGAATGACTTCCCTACCTATGGGGCTACATTTGAGTAAGCCCTAAGCTACCTTGAGCAGGTACTAAAAAGATGTGTTGAAACAAACCTTAAACTTAATTGGCAGAAAAGTCATCTAATGGTCTAGGAAGGCATAGTATTGGGACATCGAATTTCACAAGAAAGGATTAAGGTAGTCCCAGAAAAGATAAGGGTCATTTAAGAAATCACGCATCAACTAGAGATAGTCAAAGATGTTTGATCTTTCCTTGGACAGATTAGCTACTACTGATGATTCATAGAGAATTTTTCTAAGATTGTAAAGTCATTGGTTGGGCTTATGAAGAAAGATGCTCCATTTATTTGGACCAAGGAGTGCAAACATGCATTCTAATAGTTAAAAGACAAACTCGTAGAAACTCCAATTTTATGGGCACTAGATTGGTTCAAACCATTTCACATAATGATGGATGCATCTAATTATGCCTTGGGAGCCATGCTTATGTAGTTGGATGATAAGAAATGTCCATATTACATCCAGTGCTAAAGCTAAAACATTTTGGGTGCACAGTTGAATTACACTGCAACCAAGAAGGAATTAATGATAGTGGTGTATGGTCTTGAAAAGTTTAGGCACTATGTGATTGGCTATAAGGTATTTGTGCACATAGATGATAGTGCCATTCGCTTCCTAATGAAAAAATTAATAGTGAGCCCCCATATCATACGGTGGCTTGTGATCTTGTAGGAATTTGATCTCACAATGGTAGATCAAAAAGGAATTAAGAATGTGATCATTGAGCATCTCTCTCGGTTAAGATGGGATAACAAAGAAGAGGAGAGTCCACTCTCTAATTAGTTTCTAGGTGAATTTCTCTTTACAAGAGTAATAAATGAACAAATGCCTATAGAAAGAAAATGGTACAATAACATCCTCACTTACCTTATCACTTAGGAGATGCCATAGGATCTGGACTTTAGAAAGAAATAGCAATTTCTTCATTGGGCAAAGTGCTTCATGCAAATCAATAGACACCTTTATAAGGTGTGCACTGGTGGCCTGGTTTGTTGGTGTGTCTTTGATGTGGATCAACTATGCATTCTCCAGGATGCTCATGAAGGCCTTTGCAGAGGCCACTATGCTATGAGATGCATAGCCATAAAAATCTTGATGGTAGGATACTATTGGCCGATAATCTTTAGGGATGCCCACCAGTTTGTCTAATCCTGTGAGTGTTATTAATGAGATGGTGGAATGACCAGTTAAATGGAAGGTCCTCAACAATGAATTCAACCACTGGACCCCTTTGACATATGGGGCATAGACTTCATTGGTCCCATCACACCCATGTCCAATGGAAAGGCATACATCTTCATAGTAGTTGACTATTGCACAAAATGGGTAGAAGTAGTAGCTGTTACCAATTGTACATCATCCATTGTTGCTAGATTTATTCAACAAAATGTTGTAAATAGGTTTGGGGTGCCATGTGCACTAATTTCTAACAATGGAACTCATTTTATAGGTGTCACCTTTCAAAAACTTATGTAACAGTTTGGGGTCGAACATAAATTAACAACACTCTATCATTCCCAAGTCAATGGTCAAGCAGAGGTAACTAATAGGGATATCACAAAAAATCCTAATAAGGACCATAAGGAAATATAGAAGAGATTGGAGCACAAAACTCAACAATGCCCTTTAGGCCTATCGCTCAACATGGAAACTCCCTATTGGCTACTCTCCCTACAAGTTGATGTATGGAAAACTTTGAATGCTCCTAATTCAATTTGAGCTCCATACACTCTTAATAGCCTATGAACTGAATCTTGACCTAAGCCTAGCACAAAAAAAAAAAAAAAAAAAAAAAAAAAAATTGACTAACCTCAATGTGCTAGATGAAAACCAATTAGTGGACCTATCTTTGAATGAAGTGCACAAGGCATTCAACAAGCAATGCCATGACCTAAGAATATGAAAAGTAAAATTTTAACTAGGGGATAAGGTTCTTTATTGGAAATCCACACATGTACCATAGAAAAAAAAATTCCAAATGTTGTGGAAGAGGCCTTATATAATTGTTGAAACCTTTCCTTATAGGGCCATGACCATATACAAACTTGAGAGCCCAAATAAAAAGTAGTTGATTAACATCCAACAAATATAGCCTTTCCATGAGTTTAAGCAAGCTAGTACAACAAATACCTCAATAGATGGACAATCATGCTAAATTTTTTGAATCTCCTCCTTCTAACTTAGTTTTGGGGGGGGGGGGGGGGGATGATAAGGTTCTAAATTGCAATGCCATGACCTTAGTTTTTCTATTTTTTTTATGTGTTTAATTTTACAATTTATTTATTTTACATCTTTTTGATTTTCAAAATTTTTTCCATTTTACACCATTATTAGTACATTTAAATTTTTCTTAAATATTTTACACTCTCTTATATATTTTTTTATGTGATTTTCAAATTATTTGCTAATGAACATGCTTTATGCCAATAGGACATAGTGGTGCTATTGTTGTTATTAATGGTGGTTTGTGCTTTATGTTTTGTTTGTTAATGTCTGGTTTCTATTTTTGAATTTTTGTGCTGATGGCTCAATTATGATTTTTTTTCCTGGAACAGGTAGTGAGTCCACAACATCCACCCATTCACAAACACTATGGTTTTCCCTGTTTTGAAATTTTGAGGTCCCTTTCATTAAATAAGCTCTTAATAAATTGGTGACCTTGGTAGTTTTTAGAATTGGGAAGAATTCAAAGGTTTGTATAGGGTGTCACTTCAAGGGGACTTAATACTCTTTGTACTCTTCTACTTACTTGGGTGCTTGAGTGTTTTTCATAGGTTCTTACCATTCATTGTTGTCCAATAACAAGAAGTTAAATAAAGTGTTTGCATGGTATGGATCCCATCCAAAAATAAAAACAAATAAGAAAAAAAAATAGAAAAAACATTATGGGAATTTAAAGCACATCCCTTAGATAAACAAACAAGCTACTAGCGCTGTTTATGGAGCTAAAAAGACATGTTATCCATGCTTGAAGTTCCCCTCTAACTAGGGCCCTATCTCACTTCCTACTTCTCTTTTTTTCTCTTTATGGAATGGTGATTGTTCTATGGGAGTACTCTTGTGTCTTGAGGAGGTGGATTAGTCTTGTAGTGGTGATGCGAAGTCATTGAAAGAGGTTAGTTTTGGCTTGGACTAAGGATGGATCTTCTCAAGTCATTTTAAACACAAAATCAACAAGGGACTTTCTATGACCTTAATTCAGAATTCCATTCCACCTTCTCCATTATCCATCTATGCTGACCATAACTCACCTCACTACTAGTGTCCATGTTCTTGATTTTGTGTCTTAGTTTGATGTACTTGAATTCTCAGGTAGAATCTTCTGGGTTTTGATCCTTAACTTCCATTGACCATTAATCACATATGGGGCCCACAAACTCCTTAGGTTGAGGTTATGTAAGGGCAAACAAGGCATGTGCCTACTATGGGGAGGATCCACTTACATATTTCTTGGTTGGGTTTGCTTGGCACCTTATCCTTAAGCATTCTTGCAAATAGAATCTTTCATACACCCATCTTTCACTTTAAACCATGTACTCCTTTACATATTTTGTTTATTAAATACATTCTCTATCAAATTTTTTAATTTTTGAGTTTTCAAAGACCTTCTTCAATGGTTTTATCATATTTTGGGCTTTTCTGGGACTCCATAGTCCCTAAGTTCATTGAAAAATTCCTTATATTTTTTGAGATATTCAAATTTGAAAATTTTTACTAGTGGGCCCCATATATGGGGCCTCATCAATGGAGTAGACCCAGATACGAGGCCTTGTATATGGGGCCCCATCAATGCAAAGGAAAAATACTATAAATAGGTATGACTCCACTTGAAAAATTTTACATTTTCACACAAATGCCAAAGGAGTTTTTCAATTTTTTAGAGTCTAGAACCTTCCAGAGCCCATAACTACCAAATCGTTTATCCAAATCACTCTGTTCTTCAACTTTGCAACTACTGAAGGTAAGCTCTTTGTCATGGGGCCCACAAATGTACCATTTTTAATAAAAAATTTTCACTAATTTTCTAACTCTCACAAAGGTTTAACTAAGAAATTAATTATTAAACATTAAATTACAAGAGTTAAACCTTTCTCATAAGATTTGGTGGAATTTATAATAAATAATTAATAAAATAATAATAAAATATTCAATTTTCCATGGCCCAACCTTAGCCAAAGTGTAACTAACTAACAAGAGAAGGTATTCAAAATTTAAAGTTATACATTATATCTACTAATCCATGGATGTGTTGTGATCACAGATGCCACTAAAAGGAAAGCACATGTAGGAAGTAGGACCATTTCAACCAAGGGAGAAATGACCTAGAATGGGAAGAGGCCAAGAATAGGCCTAAGAAGAACCACTTGCAACCCATGTTAGATAGAAGTGGAATCTATTAGACAGATTCTAGAACTAGCAGTAGCAATAGAACACTCCCATCAGGATGATGCACCCATACCATAAGCAAATCTAGAGGTGACCTTAACAAAGGCTTACCTGAATCAAATTAGATTGTAGGAGGTCCAAAAATTGATGCTTCAAGAGTTCAAATTTGGCCCATTCTTGGAAAAAGCACCAAAAGAAGTGTAGAACCAACTAAAGACCTCTTCCATGTAGCCAATCATCACTTCTACTAGGGAGTGGTACATGGGAGAGACGTTCTTATTTTGGAACAACAAGCAGCATAGATCAATAGTGAAAATTAAGGATATTTTAGTGTCCTACTTAGCATAAGCCATTGTTGTAGTGCTTAGGTTGGCCAAAATAAGGGCAAGTCTTGCTAAGATCCTGATGAAGGTAGATCCCAACATAAAGAAATAATGGATTCAAGGGTGCTATGGTGTCAATTGCAAGGAGTTTGGCATACTCACATTGGTAGAGAGGATCCACTACAAGATTGCAGCATTCCACCTCAATCCCACAGTGAGGCCAAGCAAAATCATTGCCTTCTCTACCTATGCATGCACTACTCTAAGTGGGAGATTCCTCATCAGCCTTCCACAGCTAATCTATCTAGAGATGGAGAGGTAGTTTAAAGAAAATAAACATGGAAAGAAGACATTCCTCTTTCCATGCCTCATCAGTAAACTCTATCAAAGGGAAGAAATAGCCCGCTACACTAATGACATCATCAGGGAAGTTCTAGCCATCAACTAGGTAGAAATGATGAAAGATAAGATGCTTGTAACGATTATCCATAAAGAGGAGTAGTGACCACCACCTCCACCTACCACTCAAAAAATTGTGCTAGACATCACTGTAACTACCTAATGGTTGCACAAATATAGAGAATGGCTCTTAAGTGAACAAGAGCAACAAGTAGACACAAGTGGCAAGGACCCATCCATGTATAGACTAGCAATGAGTCACCTAAATGAGATGGCCTAGGCAATCAGTTTGATGGGTAGAGGCAGATCCATCTTTTTAGTCCAAAGAATGTAGCTACCCATGAGGTTGAATCTGAGTGCCAGAGAGGTCATAGTATCTCTTATAGAACAAAAGCCACTCCTAAAAATCTCTAGAAATGCTATGACCTTCTTGGTGTGCTTGGAGAAGGATGAAGGAGCAAATGTAGTGGTGATGCAGCACTAAGGGCAAGAGACAATAATAGAAGTGATTGTTGATCATATTATTGAAACACCCAATGCACCTGTGGAATCTACACCAAATATCATTGCACTCAAAGATGTGCAAATGTTTGTAGGGACAACAAGTGAAAAAATAAACACATCATAGCATGAAGAATTGTTGGACCGACTAGTGGGAACTCAGCAACCACTTTTGGATGTCTTTGATCTTCTAAAAAAATATTATTGCAATCCAATCAAAAATGCTTGAGGAAAGGGGCAAGAATACTATATTGGAGGGATAAATTAAAATAGCTAAGAAGAGGAATGAACACTTTGGTTGTAAGATTTGTTGAATTAAGAGCCCATATTATTGATCTTGCATTTTGCAACCTAGCATTGATAAGAGATGAAGTTATGCAATAGCTTCACATCAAACTGAAAAGGGTTGAGGGTGCAATGGAGATGATAGTGTTCTACAGATCTTTGGTAGAGTTCACATGGCACAAGATTCAAAAGGCCTGGATTAGACTCACCATGAGAACATCTAACTGACCATAGAAAATCATCACTTGTGAAATGTTGATGCATATAAGCAATAATTAACTAATTTCATCCATCAATAGCAAGAGTAATTAGCCATAGAAAACACAAAACTAAGGAGATTGGTAGTAAAAAACAAAAACCTCTCCACGGAGGAGGTGTGAACCCTTTGCCAGAAAACTGCAATTGAAGTAGCCACCTAGAAATTAGAGGCTCTCAAATTTGAGAGAGTCAAGGATCATTACAATGAGAAAGTCAGTTTACAAAAGGAAGTAAATAAAAAGAACATTTAGTTGGCAAAGGAAAAAACAAATGAAGCCCTCTAGCAACTCTAGCAAGGGAAAGAATTATGGTAGTTTATCATTGAGGGGATAGAAGCCTACAATAAGGTAGAAATCTACATAAAGGAGTACAAATTGTGGAGATGATGGAATATATGGAGCTCACCAATCTTCATTATGCAAATCTGGGCATGTGGACTATTGGACAACCATAGTTAGAGCTCGAGAGATAGGTGGCCAACTTGTACTTGTTGTATGAGGTCGAGTTCAAACATCACAAAGACATCAAGTAGAATCTTGTGGTCACAAAAATTGCACTTGAAGTTTCCAAGGCATGATTAATTGATCAATGATCAATTTTTGAGAACCTAGTGATGAGTCATTATTTGATTAGCTCTGATATTGGGTACCTGATATTAGAGCCTCAACATCAGATACCTGATGTTGGAAGTTAAGATGTGATGGCAAATATTCAATATCACATGGTATATGTTTGCCTATAAATATAGCACTTAGAGGCTCATAGTTTTCAGAAGTTTTTAGTTAAGTTTTTCATGGTTTTTGCATAGAGTAGTGAAGCTCTTGAAATTTTTTTCTTCAAAGTTAGAATATTTTTGAGCACTCAAAACAAGAGTTTGAGTGTGTATGGATCTTTGTTCGAGCACTAATGAACCTAAGCATAGTAGTGTGACGAAAATAAAAATGAACCCTTTTGATAATCCTTGTAGCACTAAGAATAGATTAATGTTTTCTTTAATGCACTTTACTTTCATGCACTTTAATGCATTTAAATTAAGCAATTAATTTCTAGTTGTTAATGAACACAAGAATAACTACTTTGAGCATACATATAGTGCTTAATAATCTAGAAATGCTTAACATTTGGTAGTCTAATAGTGCTATATGTGTTCAAGATGTGTCCAAGAAAGTGGGATGGGTACTTGTGTTAGGCTAGCTAGGTAGTAAATGAAATAGATCTTAAATTACTCTACCTTTCCTTCTTATTTTAGGTGATTAAATTTATAAAACATAAAATGATAAAAATCATGTACCTCAATTACACTTAAACCATATCCTTGAGCTTCATAAGTGTAGTTGGGAAGACAATGAATGTTTTCAATGTCCATTTCACTTTCAAGAAGAACTAGTGCACTATAGAACTATAGGTCCATGGAATTCGGCTAGATCACATGTAAACACCTTAGTGATTTGTATAGTTGGGCATAGGGGTACCTTGCCACTCATTGTTGGTGTTGTTGCCAGGGACCTTTTAGTTGTTGTGTGCATTATCTAGGATTTAGTGAAGATTTTTCAAATTGTTGAAATGAACCTTAGAGTTATAACATATAAAAATGAATGAAGGAACCATTGGGCAAGGAGAGATCAAGGGTGTGGACATTCAAGAGAGGCATATCACCATGAACAAAGGGGTAGTAGAGGGCATTTTAGGCATCAAAATAAAGGCCTCAATGAGCCTTTTCTTGCTTCCTAAAGTATGCTCAATATCAAAGAGGCAGTATGAATTCTAACAAGGCATCTGAAGGATAGTCAAATCAAATGGTTATATATGAACAATATTCCTTGGTTTAAAGGGGGATATAACTCAGATTCGTAGAATCATCTCCAAGATTTTCAAGATGCATGTTCCTTGAAAAATATAGAAAATGAGTGGCAGAAGCTTAATTTGTTTCTAGGTACACTCATAAAAGTAGCAAAGAACTGGTACTGGTCCTTAGAGCTAGAATCTATTAGAAGATAGAGTACTATGCTTAAATTGTTTAATGAAAAATATTAGACGTACTCCAAAGTGTACAACTTGAGAAGGTAGATCCAAGGATGCAAACAAGGAACACATGAGCCCTTGGATGCCATC
Source organism: Gnetum montanum (assembly GCA_015680685.1). Lineage (NCBI taxonomy): Eukaryota > Viridiplantae > Streptophyta > Gnetopsida > Gnetales > Gnetaceae > Gnetum > Gnetum montanum. The sequence goes on from MNCI01026892.1 coordinate 147,412, forward strand.
ATAGGCTGATACTATTTCTTAATGCATAGATGTCCTAGCCATGATTACTCTTAATTGATCAACTTCGTCACATTGTAGATAGGCTTAAATCTAAAATGAGGAGAACCCTTGGTGTCTATGCCTAAGGGTGGCTTGAAGAATTAAGTGCTTACTAGATCCAAAGACTAATAGAGCAGGTAGCTAAAGAGGAAGGCGAATTAAGAAAAAGAGAAAGTGTAGAAGAGTACAACCACAATCCTTCCATTTGTAAGAGGGAGGTTCAATTCTATGATAGTGAGGAAGAATTAGCACCTGGTAAGGTGGTGAACCGGAAAACCTTGTTGCTTCAAAAATTTCAATTTGAAATTATGGCCAAGGTTTATCAGTTATGAGATTCTATGGATAGTAGATTTCAAGTTGTCCTAAAAATTGCTAAAGAGTCCAAAGAAAAAGGTAGTGATTGTGAGTGCAGAAGGTGCAAGGAAGCTAAACATGCCTATCAAAGAGGTAAGGGTAATATTGCTTTAATAGAAGATGTTGCAGGAAATGAATTAGATGGTAATGGTGGATGTGACATCTACTAGTATGAACATCCTAAAGGATGTTGCCCCATAGTCTCACACTTACAAGAATTTTGGGTGTATGCTTTGAATTCTTGACTCATAAAAAGCAAACACCTAGAAGATTACCTTATCATGAAGGCAATTCTAGGTAGTTCTATTAGCAACAACAATATTATCCAAGTGGAACTCCATTGCAACCATACAAGAAATATCAATAGTGGTAGCAACCATACTCATGGGCATTGGTACCATCAAGGTAGCAATACCCTTACTGACAACTTGATCCATATGGGTACTATGTTCAGTAGCCCTTATTTCCATGTGTTTCCACTTTCCAGCCTCATTACTATCCTCTTGATAATTATCTAAAGTGTTCTCCACATGCAAGGAGGGATACCACCTCTTACCCTTATCCTCCTCCTGTCCCTGCACATCTTCCTCTTCCCTCCACACCCCCCACACAACTACCACCTACACCTATGTAGGGTGAACTACTAACTTAACTGCAACAATGCAATGCTACTAGGGTTGTTAATCTAAAAACTGCTTCATCAACTCAGTGGGTCAGATACTCAATCAAAGAAAAGATCTTTCTTTTGATCCTACAATCCACCTAAGCCCTCAAATACACTTGCAGTTGACAATACTATTCCTCTATCTTCCTCTGTATCAAATTTCTTTGAGTCCCTTTCAAATCGAATACCACCTAGGATCCATACTATGATGCTTACTCATGCTATATCTAATTAGATCCATGTTGGAAACCTTCCCAAGAAATTAGCCAATCCTAAGAGTCCTCTTATTTATTTGTAGATTGCTAGGAATGAACTATGCAAAGCTCTTCTTAATTCCTATTCTAGTGTCAACCTAATCTCTCGTGAGATGTATACTGCATGGAACCTACCTCCTCTTAAGAAGAGCAATATTAGATTAGAATTGGTAGATTAGTCCATCATTGTTCCATTAGGACTGGTAGAAGACATTGTGACCACTATTTGTGGGAAGTCTTATCCCGATGATTTCCTAGTAATCGAAGTGGAGAATTGCAAAGGGGACTTTCCAATCATCATGGAAAGGGCATGTATAAGCATCATTAATGTAATGATGCGCATCAAAGATCTTTCTCTAGAGATATCTAAGGAAAATGCATTTAGGAAGATCTAGAAGTGTGCATCACATATAGTGATGTAGGGTATAATTGTGTGTAGAAACTTTAGGTAGTGAAATAAGCATCCATCTCTACATGCAAGTAGTGTGCACCAGAAGTAGAAATTGAAAGGTGTTTGTATGTAGCAGCCACAAAACAGGAGGGCACCAAGTGGCTGACTGCTAATTTTGAAAGTAGCCCACTTTGCATGGAATTGACTGAGAGCCTGACATGCACATATGTCGTAGGCATGGATGAACTAGATTGAGTTCATCACCAACTCTCTGATGATAAAAATGATGATACCTATTGGGGAGAGTTGGAAATTCCTAAAAATGTCAAGCAAGAGTCCCTTGAACTAAAAACATTACTCACCAACATGGAATATGTGTTCTTAAAAAATGGAAAGCCAGTCATAATCAATGCAAATCTTTCTCCAGATTAGAAAAAGATGCTATTAAATGTAGTTAAAAAATGGTCAGAAACCTTTGCCTGGTCATATCCTAAACTCATAGGGATTGATTCTAGGATGTGCTAGCATTGCATCTACACTGATGTAGCCATGAAGCCACAGAGGCAGCCACAAAGGCAGTTGAACCCAAAAATGAAACATATCATCAAAGAGAAAATCAAACAACTCCTCAAGGTAGGGTTCATTTATCCCATTGCAGATAGTGAGTGGGTTAGCCCACTCATGATTGTGTTAAATAAAGGTGGCAAGTGATGGTTCTACATCGATTTTTAGTTGTTGGATATGGTAACATTCAAGGACCATTTTCTATTATCATTTGTTGATTAGATGTTAGACACAATCTCTAGGAATTGCTGCTATAATTTTTTAGATAGTTATAGTGGTGATAACCAAATTCAAATTGCACCAAAGGACTAGGCCAAGATAACATTCATGAGTTCTTAGGAGACTTTTGAATATCGCAAGATGCCATTCAGTCTATGCAATGCTCTTGCTACATTCTAATGCCTAGTTTTAAGAATTTTTCAACAATAGATCAATAGTGCTATGGAAGTCCTCATGAATGACTTTTCCACTTATGGAGCTACATTTGAGCAAGCCCTAGACCACCTTGAGCAAGTACTAAAACAATGTGTTAAGACAAATCTCAGGCTAAATTGGCAAAAGAGTCATATAATGGTCTAGGAAGGCATTGTATTAGGATATAGAATATCACAAGTAGGAATTAAGGTATACCTTTGATGAGTTGTCATTTTGTTGGCTACGATATTGCATATGTGATATTGTGTACGCGATATTGCAGCCTAGACGCGATATCGCAACCTGTCTCCTCATTTATAAATAAGAGGTAGATAGATTTGGTAGGCAGTTTTTAGTTTTTAGAGTTTTCTTTAAGTATTTAGTTTTAAGTAGTTCTTCTCTCAACCCTTCTCTCCTAGTGCATGCTTGTAGTGTGGTGATTGTAATTGTACGACATCCTTAGTCGAGTGTGATGTACTTGGACACGCACATGATTGGCAATAAAGATCGAGATTACTTCATCATTGCAACATTCGCTTAATTTAAATTATTTAATTATTATTGTTATTTATTGCTTTTATAGTTAATATCTCTCTACCTTTATCTCCTAGTAACATAGAATAAATACGACTTAATCACAAGCATTTAAGTGTGACTACTTGGTAACCCAGTAGTGTACTTAGGCCATGCACTTGGTAATCCCAATGGTAGTCATGCACAAGGTCCAAGATGTGTACGAATGATTAAGGAACAGATGCTTATCAAACTTAGGCTATCTTAGATTCTCTCTCTCTCTTTCTCCTAGTTTAGTTGATATTATTTCCTATTAGCCCCAGGAGTAGCATTAGTATAGGAACACATCATACACCTCACTCTGGACTAAACCATATGTGACAAAGTTAATTAGTCTAGGTGGAAAGATAGCAAACTGCGATCTACAAGTAACTATCTAGATACCACAACTAGCCTGTTTGCGAAGTTCGACCAAATCATGCGTGAAATGCTTGTATTCGTACGGTTGAGTGTAGGGGTACCTTGCCACTCATCATTGGCACCATTGCCAAGGATGGTACTAGTTATCTAGATTAGTTATATCATACAAGGTCGCTATATAGGAATTAATGATATATCTTTTAGGAAGAAATAATTACAAAAGTGTCACATACAAATCCACACACAATCTCACAACCATGCCTCTCCTACAAGACTACGATAATGCCACATCTAGTAAGGCAATTCATTGGAGAACCAACGAATTATATGACAATGAAGATTGGAGTACGCAATCTGAGATGGGGGTTTCTTATAAACATAAACAAAGGTAGCATTGTCCCAACACACAAAAGCATAACTTACTCAATGACGATGCACCCCTACTGGTCACTACATGCCTAACGAAAATACAAGAGGTTGATCGAATCTCTCGTAGGCATTGTAAGGAGAGCCGTCTACCCAGGCTTGATTTAAACAACTTTCCCAAATTCTTAGGAGGCTATGACTTAGATCTGAAACAACATTTACAAGACTTCTACGATTCTTGTGCATGGAACAACATTGATAATGGTTGGAAAAAACTCAAGCTCTTTCCTATGACACTCGTTAGCTAAGAAAAACTATGGTATAGATCATTAAAACCAAATTCAATACGACATTGGCCAAAAATGGTAGAACTCTTTAACGAAAGATATCAAACCTACACAAGAGTATCAGCCTTGAGGAAACAAATCCAAGAGTGGAAACAAGCACAACATGAACCCTTGGACATGACCTTAGAAAGATATTATGCACTATTAAACAACTGTCCAGGCCATGAGTTCTTTGAGAAAAGGCTAATGTACCATATCATTAATGGGCTTCGTGATGAAACAAGAGAGATCCTAGGGATGTATGCCCAAGGTCAACTATATGAACTACGAACCCATCAATTCCAAGAGCTTCTTAAGTGGGTAGCAAAACAAGAAGGTGAAATGGCTAGATGGGAGAGTGTTGAAAAACATCAACAGGACCAAAATCTCAACTTAACAGAGGTCCATAATCACAAAAAGGAGAAATCAACCTATCTCAAGGAGGAAGAACCATCTTTGCTAGTACAACAATCATTAGAGGAAGTCGAGGCAAAGATCAATAAGATGTTGGAATGGATGCATAAAAAGTGTAAAGAATATATTGATATTATTGGAGATAGAGTTTTGACAACCTGAGAAGCAGGACAACGTATCATTAGACAATCGGAAAGAAGGGATGAGAAAGATAAGAGCTCAACTGCCAATCATATGTATGAATGCAACATTTGCCTATACGATCACCTAAGGGCCAATGCCTAATCTTGTTACATTTATATGAGCTTTGGAAAAGCATGTTACACCCAGAGTTCGTATAGAGATACCGTGTTCAATCACAGTGGCAACAATCCTAGTTGTGGGGGAAGCCACCCCTAAACTAGAGACACCCTTCAAATGCTTATCTAGTTCAACATCCTATTTCCCCAATTGGGTCAACATACTCTATCTCGCTACATTATCATTCTCCTCAATACTATCAGCCCATGTCGTCAATACAACCACCGCCTTGTGTACCTTACACTTCTTCTAAATTTCAACATTCTCATCCTTTTTCTCCTTTTACATTGCCACCAACTGTTCTTGAAGTGTCTGCATCATAGCGACAACCCATGAATGTTACTTGTGCTACTATTGCCAACAGCAGTGAGAGACCTCATCAACATCGAAAGCGTCCCTTCTTTAGACATGACCGTAGGAAGGGACAACACAGTTTCTTTGCATTCTCCAACTCAGCACAAGTCCAACATTGGTGTGCACCATTTTCTTTAAACCCAATGCCTTGTGTCACCTCATTAGGGCCACCAACTAACACTCCAACAACCATACGACCTAATGAATATAGCCATGGAGGATGACATCCTGATCCTTGCATACCATCTTACACTCTTAAGTGTCATAGTGGGTTAACTCTTTACTCGAGAACCACATCTTATAAATTGCCCCACTATGCTTACTATAATCAAGTGTGTGAACCCCAATGGGGTAAGTATGACCAAGTTTCGACATTTCCAACATGCAAGGATCCTCATCTTTCATTTGTTAATCCTCACCAAACTCAACCGTTTAGTTATGGGGGATATCCCCCATTCTAATAACAAGTGGGATTAATAAATATTTTTCATTTTCCTTAATTTTACAATTCTTTGTTTTCTAGTTTTTCATTTTTCAATTTCTTGTTTTATCTTTTTGTCTTTTTGTCTTTTTCATCTTTTTATAAGTAATCTCATCTATGAATAAAACACTTATGTGGCTCATTGGTTGAGGTGTGTTCTATGTTATTGAGTCTCGAACAATCAATTATTTGGATAGTGAGCCCATTACACCCACTTATCCATTGTACAAATAAGAGGTGTTGTTCGATGGTACAATGATATTCTTTACATTCTTAAAACTTAAAATTAATTTTGTGTTCATTGTACCCAGAATGAAGAAGGTTGGATCAAGAGGGAATGATTTGGATGTGACATCAAGGGGACTTGCAGATTCCATTTGGTGACATTAGTGGGAGTTATCATGCAACGTGGTTGTACTAAGATCCTTATAGATCTAATGCAAAATGGAAGTAAGAGTAATCAAAAGGCATTCAAAAATCCAATGCTATTCTAGGGGGTCCCACTGGAAAGACATGCACCCATGCCTGAAGGTTGGTGGCTTCTCTAGATTCAACAATTGAAAAAAAAGAGAGAGAGAAAAAAAACAAAACAAACAAAGAAAGTTCCATAAAGAAAAAATCACTCCTCCCTTGAACAAAATGCCAAGTGATCATATGCCTTGTTATTGTGGTACTCGCATAGTCACTCATCATGGGATGAAACAATCTGGTGTCATTGATCAGAGGAATGGACCTGGTCCTGATCTTGGAATGACAGGTTAATGACACATTAATCATGCTTTACACGTAGGATTCATTGTGCCTTGGGTCAATTACCTCATGTCCCAATCTCTATAATCCCTTCTATAGTCCATCTCATCTCGCTGTCCATTTAATTGTAGTTCATGTCTCATATGGAATAGAATTTCGACCTCACCCCGGTGACACTTACATATGTGTGTTTTCTAGAATGAGTGTGGATTACATTTAACCCTTCTAGTGCCCATGGACACTTTTAAGTGTGGTTATGCAAGGGCATTATAGGTTGGAACCTGCTTTGGGGAGGACCCACTTACATAATTTTTGTAATTTGCACTCATAACACATCTTCCACACACTATTTATTACCCTCAACATATCTTCAAAAATGTTCTTTCCCTTATTACTACCCCTCTAATTCAAACATTCCTATAAACCATTACATAGCCTTTTTCTCTCCCTTACTACCTGAGGCCCTTATTGATACATTCCACACCATCGTAATTATTTGTGCCTTCAAGAACTAGTTAAATTACCTTGGAACCCTTAACACTTGTCCACATGTCCTTAACTACCATCACAATTTCCAGAAAATCTTAAACATTCGATATCCTTCATTGTGCCCTAATATCGATAGGCTATGATATCGCATCATAAAAAACTTATATATACATGACCCCTTGCACCACTTGCCATCATTTTCAACTATTTATGTGGGGGAGTTTTTCAAATTTCTCTCTACGACTTGCGATTGCACATTCCTTTCTTTCATACCTATGTCTTGCTCGCTGGTACTCCGATTTTCATTCCACCTGAACCTACTTGAACCTGGAGTGTTCAGCTTAGTTTTGGGGGAAGGGCACATGCCGAATAGCACCTAACTTTTTTGGAATTTTTCATTGCCTGAAGGACATTATCAAGGGTAATTAGCTATGAAATTAAAGCTAAGTGTGCCAAAAACAATTTCATCCCCTTAGTTACACCAAAAAATTAGATTTGAAAAACACCTAAGAAAAAAGGACTAAATATTATAATCTTTTGGGAAACATCACATAGAGATAAAATAAATTCATGAAGGCAAGTAGTAAGGTATAACCTAACTTCAGAAAAAACGTTACTAATGATTGGCCCCGTGTGATTGTAGATGGTCCCAAAACACGGACAACAGGAAGGTCCTACTCAAGGTGGGAGCAAAGAACCTAGGAGAGGCAAAGGACAAGTTCTTGCTAGATAGCATGTAGAGTAGGAGGAAAAATCATATAGCATTCACCAAAAGGACCCTGCTACTATACAATCAAGGCAGGCAGAAGGAGGAGCTGCTATAGCGCCTGAATAGGGACAACATCTCATGTTTCCCCAGGATTGTGTTCAGGCTATCCACGAAAGGTCCATCTTCACTACAGTGATTGTGAAATTAAATTTGGAATCTTTCACAAAGTTTGCTCTAGAGGCCGTTAGGGACCACCTCAAAGGATCCCCATTATGGCCTATCCTCTTTGAAAGCAGTGCTTGGTACTTAGGGGAAACATACTAGTTTTGGCACAACAAGGAACAAGGCACCACGATTAACATTTGTGGTGTGACAGTTTATTTCTCTATTCAAGCCATTTCGGAAGTATTAAACCTTCCAAATACAAGGCCAAAAGTTGCTTAGGTGTGTACCCATTGAGACCTTGATGCATGACAAGTTTTGTTGGAAAGGGTGTATGGAAAGGAAGATAAGATGTTTGGAGAGTTGACGATGGAAGAAAGGATTTACTTTAAAATGGGAACTTATCACCTCTTCTCCACAAAGGTCTTAAAAATAATTTTAACATATGTAGCTAGAGGATGTGCAGTGTTGATGGGAAAGGTTAATGCTAACCTACCTCATCTATATTTTACAGAGATCCTGAGGTGGTTTTAGGAATGAAAGATAGGGAAGCTTACATTGCCCTTTCCTTGTCTTATCAAGAAGCTATGCAGACATGCTAGTATCAGAGGATACGCCAATGATGTCCTTCGAAAAGCCCAAAATGCTTCATATGCTGAACTACTAAAGCCACCAGCTATAAGAAAAATAACTGGTGAGATGCTAGGGCTAGAACAAGAAAAGGAACAAATGGCAAGGCNCACTGGTGAGATGCTAGGGCTAGAACAAGAAAAGGAACAAATGGCAAGGCCAACTATAACCCAACTTCCAAGTACGGGACCCAACCAACAATAAGAAGTAGGGCCTAGTACAGGCCAAGATCAACCACTACTACTGCAAGATTACCCACCGTTGATGAGCCATCCCACGCCCATCGCTGAGATAGTCAGTTGGGGAAGTCATGATGATGCAAATCTCTTCCATGTCATTGACGATGCCATACAACCCATGATTTCTTTGGATCACACAAGGGAAGAAGTGTCCATCCATACAAGAGGAGGGGAGAGCACTTGGTCACAACAAATCTCAAGGAACGCTGCATCTTTTCAAGTGCAATTAGAAACTGGTGAAGGGGCCACAGTGGTGGTCATGTGGTACCAGGATGCAGCAGGAGCCATAGAAGTGGTCGGAGTCCACATTAAGGAATCATTCAATGTACCTATTGTGCCACCAGTAGACCTTACAGGAGCACAAGATGCTCAAACTCTAGCCGGAACCTCGATGACTTTTGCAAAACATGATGATGTACTTGAATGATTGCTACAAACAAGATATGTAATGATGTCCCTATTTGACATCCCTCAAGATGTTACAAAAATTAAATTAGACCTCATTTTCACCAAGGGAAAGCTGGTCTTGACAAAGATGAGGGTCAAGCACGTTGAATTAGAGGTGCAAAGATTGCAAGAAAGGCTCCTGGCCCTATAAGCAGCATAACGAGATCCTTTGCAATTTGTTCTTGTAGACGAGCTGGACACTTTCAAAACTAAGTAGTTGACCAAATTATTGATGGAGAATAAGAAGGTGAAAGAAGAAAAAGAGAAGGTTGTTTGGGATGCCTTTGCAGCGCAAGCACAAACTTATGCACATACCAAGGCACTCAAGGCCTTATAAGAGAAAAACAAGCAGCTTGTTGCTGACAACCTTCGGTTGACCTTTGTGGAAAAGCAAAAGAATGTTCTCGAAGAACATTTTTAGTAGTTACGAGAACAACTCATCTAGGTCAGCCAGGACATGAACTATTTAGCTAGGGAAAATAAAACCCTCTCAATGAAGGAGGTATGTGCCATCCACGAAAAGATGGCTATTGAAATAAGCGCATGACAGAATGAGGCTAAACGACATGAAAAGCTAAAGGAGCACTTTCGAGACTAGGTGGGGATTTATAAATAGATCATTGAGAAGAATATTCATATGGCCAAGGTTCACATCAACGCTATCAGTGATCAACACACTGACTGGTGGGCCATATTGGACACATATGCATTTGCCCACTAGGCAGAAGTTAAGAACTAGGACTTGTAGATCTAAGACCTTACTGAATACATGGAGTTGGCAAACCTGTGATATGCCAACCTCGCCATGTTAACAATAGGGTGCTTGAGAACAGAGCTCAAGTAACAGGGAGCCACCACCTACATCAAATATGAAACAGAATTTGCAGAATGGAAGAAGATATTGACAAAAACTGGAGATTTGAAATTCTGAACTCAAGGTGGTTAAAGCAAGCTACCAGGGACAAAAAGGTATCGCAATAGACTTGGCTCGATGGGTTGTAGATTTTCAAGAATATAGAGAAAAAGCCAGAGCCTATGAGGAGGAACGACGGGTGTTTGTGGCTTGGTATGTCAAGGTAAATCAAATGTTTCCACAACTACCCTACCTGTGGGAAGTGCTGAATCCATCAAACATCAGAACATTAGCATGGACAACACAGGATCCTTGAACCAAAGAGGAGAAACTCCAGGCCATACTTCAATGCCATTAAGTCCCAAGACCTGGAGCATAAGACAAGGGAAAGGCACCTATGGAGGAGCCACCACCACCAAGAACTACATGAGTTCCATTAATTTTGTAGTCATAGGATTTTCTTTTACATTATTTATGTTGTGTCTCAATTTTTTTCTGATTCCACACTGCGGCATGAACCCATTCTCACTAGTCAATAGATTAATCATGGGAGCTTGTTCTCACTATAACTTGAGGACGAGTTTTCATTCAATCGTGGGGGTATGATGAGTTATCATTTTTTTGGACGCAATATCATGTATGCGATATCGTAACCTAGACATGATATCATGTACGCGATATCGCAGCCTAGATGTGATGTCATGTATGCAATATCACAGCCTGTCTCCTTGTCTTTAAATAAGAGGTAGACATATCTGGTAAGGAGTTTTTAGTTTTTAGAGTTTTCTTTAAGTGTTTAGTTTTAAGTAGTTCTTCTCTCAACCCTTCTCTCCCAGTGCATGCCCGTAGTGTGGTGATTGTAATTGTACGACATCCTGATTCGAGTGTGACATACTTGGACATGCACATGATCAGCAATAAAGATTAAGATTACTTCATTGTTATGGCATTCACTTAATTTAAATTATTTAATTATTATTGTTATTTACTGCTTTCGTAGTTAATATCTCTTTACCTTTATCTTTTAGTAACGTGGAATGAGTACGACTTAATTACAAGCATTTAAGTGTGACTACTTGGTAACTTAGTAGCTTACTTAGTCCATGCGCTTGGTAATCCCAATGGTAGTTGTGCACGAGGTCCAAGATGTGTACAGATGATTAAGGAACGAATGCTCATCACACTTAGGCTAGCTTAGATTCTCTCTCTCTCTCTCTCTCTCCTAGTTTAGTTGATATTATTTCCTATTAGCCCCAGGAGTAGCATTAGTATAGGAACACATCATACACCTCACTCTAGACTAAACCATACATGACAAAGTTAATACTAGTCTAGGTGGGAAGACAACGAACTGCTATCTACGAGTAACTGTCTAGATACCACAACTAGCCTGTCTGCGGAGTTCGACTGGATCGTGTGTGAAACGCTCATATTAGTATGGTTGAGTGTAGGGGTACCTCGCCACTCATCAACCTTGAACAAATAAGGGTCATCCAAGGAATAACCTACCAACTAGAAATTATCAAAGATGTTCGATCATTCCTTGGACATATTGGCTACTATTAACAATTCATAGAGAATTTCTCTAAGAATGTAAAACCATTGGTGAAGCTAACAAAGATGCTTCATTTTTCTGAACCATGAAATGTGAGAGAACATTTCAATAACTAAAAGAGAAACTTGTAAAAATCCCAATTCTATAAGCACTTGATTGGTCTAGACCATTTCATGTCATGATAGATGCATCAAATTATGCCTTGGGAGACATGCTTACATAGATGGATGATAAGAAATGTCCATACTACATCCACTATGCTAGCTGAAGCATTATGGGTGCATAATTGAACTATACCACTATAGAAAAAGAACTGATGATAGTGGTGTTTTTTCTAAAAACATTTAGGCATTATGTGCTTGGATATAAGGTGTTTGTGCACACAGATCATAATGCCATCCACTTCTTGATGAAAAAACCAATGGTAAGCCCCTATGTCATACGGTGTTTGGTGATCTTGTAGGAATTTGATCTTACGATGGTAGATTGAAAGGGCACTAAGAATGTGACTTGTTGACCACTTGTCTCAGTTGCAATGGGACAATATAGAGGAGGAGAACCCACTATTTGATATGTGTCCTGATGAACTCCTCTTTGATGGGGCTATAAGTGAAAAATTTTCTAATGAGCCTAAATGGTATGATGACATTCTCACCTACCTTCGCATCTAAGAGATGCCACAAGGATTGGACTACCTAAAGAAACAATAGTTTCTTCACCAAGTAAAATGCTTCATGGAGATCAATAGACACCTCTACAAGATGTGCATTGATGGCATGGTTCAATGATGTGTCCTTGATGTTAATCAACTACATGTTCTCCAAGATGCTCATGAAGGTCTTTGTGGAGGCCACTATGCTAGAAGATGCATGACCATTAAAATCCTGATGGTAGGGTATTATTGACCAACAATATTTAGGGATGCTCACCAATACATTTTCTCTTATGAATACTGCCAACGAGATGGTGGAATGACTACTCGAATGGAAGGACCTCAAAAATGGGTTCAATCGCTAGGACCATTTGACATTTGGAGCATTGATTTCATGAATACCATCATGCCCATGTCTAATGGAAAGGCATACATCATAGTTGTTGTTGACTATTATATGAAATGGGTAGAAGCAATAGCCACGACTAACTATACATCTTCTTCTACTACTTGGTTTGTACAACAAATGTTGTAAATAGGTTTGGTGTGCTTCGTGCATGAATTTTTCATAATGTAACTCAATTTATAGGCATTACTTTTTGGAACCTCAAGCAACTCTTGGGGGTTGAATATAAACTTACAACATCCTACTACCCCAAGCCAATGGTCAAGCTAAGGTTACCAATAGGGAAATCATAAGGATTCTAACAAGAATTGTTAGTAAATATAGGAAAGACTGGAGCACGAAACTCAATAATGCAGTTTGGACATATCACTCAACATGGAAACTTTCTATAGGGTACTCTCCCTATGAGGTTGTATATGGAAAATTACCAATACTTCCTTTTCAATTTGAGCTCCATACACTTTCAGCAGCATGTGACCTTGACCTTGACTTGAGTCTAGCACAAAAAGAAAGATTGATGAATCTCAACTTGCTAAACAAAAATCGATTGGTGGTCCTCTCATCTAACAAGTTGCACAAGGTATACAACAAAAAGTGCCATGACCTTAAAATTAGGAAAGTCAAATTTGAATCAAGAGATAAGGTTCTCTACTAAAACCCCACACATGTACCTCAATGAACTAAGTTCCAAATGTTGTGGAAAGGACTTCACATCATTTACGAAACTTTTTTTCTAGGTCCATGATGATCTACAAACTTGAGAGCCCAGATAAGAAATAGCTGATCAACATATAAGAATAAGCCAACTAATACAACAAACACCTTATCGGATGAACAACCACACTCAATATTTTAGGTTTGCTCCTTTCAACTTGGTGATGGGGGAGATGGCCATTCATACTAACTATATAAGTGTCTCCTTAGTTTTTTTTTCATATTTTTATTTTACACATACTTTATTCTACACTCTTTGTTTTCTACAGTATTAATTTTTCAAAGTTTTTTATTTTACAACATTGTTAGTATGTTTTCTTTTTGTTGAATATTGTATAACTTCTTATATATTTTTCTTTATTGGGATATCATTTTTTCATTTTTTTGAATAATAAGCATCTTATTACCAATTAGGTACACTGTGATTTAATTGATTGGGCATGTGTTAACTAGTTATTTGATTGTTGGTGTTTGGATTCTAGCTTTGAATTTTGTTATGAATAATTAGGACATGGTTTCTTTTCATGCAATAAGTAGTGAGTCCCCAACATCCACCCATCCACAAACTCTATGGTTTTCTTTGTTTTGAAAATGTGCAGTCCCTTTTTCATTAATAAAACTATAACAAGTTTTGACTTTGGTAGTTTTCAGATTTGGAAGGGATTCAAAGGTTTGAACAGGGTGTGACTTCAAGGGGATTCGATATTCTTTGTGCCTTTCTACTTGCTTGTGTGCATGAATGTTTTTATGGATTTATTACCATTCCATGTTGACCAATAAAGGAAGTTGAATAAGTCTTTACATGGTGTGGTTCCCATTTCAAAAAAAAAAAAAAAAAAAAGGAAATTCAAAGCACACCCCTTAGACATAATAAATGAATAAGTCTTTGCATGCTATGGTTCACATTTTAAAAAATGATACAAATTCAAAGCACAAACCTTAGACACAATAAATAGGCTACAAGCATTGGTTATGGGACTAGAAAGTTATGTTACCCATGCCTAAAGGTCCCCTCTAACTAAGGTCCTTCCTCTCTTCGTACTTCTCTTTTCTTCTTTAATCAAGAATGATGGTTATTTTGTAGATGCACTCTTGTATCTCAGGAGTGTTGATTGATCTTAGAATTGTGATGCAAAGTCATTGAACATGATTCGTTTTGGTGTAGACTAGTAATGGATTTTATTAGGTCATTTAACCACAAAATTTACAAGGGACTTCATGTGACCTTAATTAGGAACTCCATTCCACTCACTCTCATCCATCTATGCTTTCCATGTCTCACCTCATTATAGGTTTCATGTTTTTGTTTGATGTCCTAGTTTGATGTGTCAAAATTCTTAAGTAGTTTCTTCTAGGTCTTTGTACTTAACCTTCTATAACCATTAATCATTCGTGGAGGCCACAGAATTTTTGGTTTGAAGTTATGCAAGGGTAATAAAGGCTTGTGCCTACGTTGGGGAGGACCCACTCTCATATCTTTTGGTTGGGTTAGTTAAGTTCTTTATCCTTAGGCACTCTTACAATCAAATCCTTTTGTTTACTTCATCAATGACATCCCATTTTGCACATCTTCACAACATTTTTTAGTGAACTTTTCTTTTTATTGTTATGAATTCTTATACCCTCTTCAAATATTTCCTTGTGTAGAACTTTTTCAAATTTAATACTGCTTATCTATTTTACCTTATTTGTTAGTATTCCTACTAACACTCCTAAAGGAATCAATCTACAATAATCACAACCTAGATAAGTATAACCATTGATGAGACAAGGTACTTAATAGCTATGTGTTACACATTGCATACTAATTCTCAATTTTGTTGTGATTGTAGTGGGAAGCATAGACTAGAAGTGGGACTATCCTCACCAAGGATGATGCAACATCACCTTATGATGATGTTTGTTCATGATCGTTTGATCTTCTTCCTCACTCTTTACTTGCTAAGAGGTGTTGAATGTTAGTTTTATCTAAGGTGTTCACTTCTCTTATCATGATCATACAATTTTATAAAAGATTGTAAATCTATATACTTGGACACTTAGAGTTTGTTTGTTTCATTTGAGTCAGTTTGCATGTTAGTCAATAATCCCATACCTTCCCAATATTTTGTAAAGAACTTGTTCCTCCTCTTCTTCACTTAAGGAAAAGTTTTCATTTAATCATAGGGGTATGATGAGTCATGATTTAACTGGCTCTGATATTAGAGCTTTGACATTGGGTAAGTGGGGGTATGATGAGTCATGATTTGACTAGCTCTAATATTAGAGCCTTGACATTGGATACCCAATGTCGAAGCCTAGGATGTGATGTCAAATATCTAATATCGCAAGGTATATGCTAGCCTATAAAATATAGCACTTGGGCTCACAGTTTTTAGAAGTCTTTAGTTGATTTCTTCATAGTTTTTCCATAGAGTAGCAAAGCTCTTATAGTTTGTTTTCTCCAAAGTTAGAATATTTTTGAGTGCCCATAGTAGGAGTCTGAGTGTGTATGGATCTTTGTTCGAGCACTGATATACTTGAGAATAATAGTGTGATAGAAATAAAAATGACACTTTTGATAATCCTTGTAGCACTAATAATAGATTAATGTTTCCTTTAATGTACTTTATTTTCATGCACTTTACTTTAATGCATTTAATTTAAGTAATTAATTTTCACTTAATAAACACAAGCATGACTACTTTGAGCATACATATAGTGCTTGGTAACCTAGAAATGCTTAACATTTGATAGCCTAGAAGTACTATATGTGTTCAGGACGTGTCTAGGAAAGTGGGACGAGTACTTGTGTTAGGCTAGCTAGGCAATAAATGAGTTAGATCTTAAATTACTCTACCTTTCATTCTTGTTGTAGGCGATTAAATTTATAAAACATAAAATGATAAAAATCATGTACCTCAATTACACTTAAATCATATCCTTGAGCTTCACAAGTGTAGTTGGGAAGACAACGAACGTTCTTAACACCTATTTCATGTCCTAGAAGAACTAGTGCACTGGAGAACTACAGGTTCATAGAATTCGACTGGATCGCATGTAAATTCTTTAGTGATTCGTAGGATTGGGCATAGGGATACCTCATTGCTCATCACCTAGCCAAGAGAATGAATGACTACTAGGAGCTGTAGGATGCAGTCAGGGCATTCAATATCAAACACAAATAATTTGCTACTTGGTTTGTCAATGTGGGGTTAGGTTATGTACAGAAAGTAGGACTGGATGCTTATGTTAGGACTAGTTAGAGACTAGTTAGTTAGTTGAATTAAATTAGTTATTAATCCACTTCATCTCTTTACTCTAAGCACCAAAGAACATAAAACATAAAATAATAAAAATCATATGCCTTGATTACACTTAATGATATCATATGCATCACAAGTGGAATTGGGAAGATAACGAATGACCTTAGGGCAAGGTTCACTTCCTAGAAGACTAGTGCACTGGAAATAATAAAGTCTGTGGAATTTGACTGGATCACATGTGAATGCTTTGTGATTCATATGGTTGAGTGTAGGGGTACCTCGATTACTCATCAACTAGTATTAAAATTTTAAATTCATAATGATAAGTTTTACGAAGATGTTGAAATAAATTTGGAAAGTATTAAAGAACTTCTAGAAAACGATGATATAAGACTCACTGATAAAGTTCAAATAATTAATATTAATGGATTAGAAGATGAATCAAATATCATTGACTTGAATTTAATAAAGAATGATGATCATGAAGAACTTTATAATGAACATTTACTTACATGATCTACAATTTTCAATACAATTGACTCTAAAATAGAGAATGATCTCATTGCAAGATTGGCTTAACCTACATAAAATTCAAGTTGCAAAAAGTATTAGTTGACCAAGAATAGATGAAACTCTATCAAATAAATATTTTATCCTAGCTTATTTGATATGGCCTTTTCTACTCTCTTTCCTACAAGAAAATGTGATTTCTATGACTTAAGAATTAGGCAAGTTCAATTACATGAATATGCAAAACATATTTTGTTGTATAAAAATGGAATATTTGTAAGACATCATAGGTTAAAAAAACATTGTAGAATGATCTTCAAACATGGAGAGCTAACATAGATGAGCAATCTATTTTGTCAAAACATGCTATTGTGACATACATAGAAAAATATGCTACTAAAGCAGAAAAGACTTCTGAATGCTATTATGATACGTTAGAAAAAATTATAAAATTACAGAACATTGAAGAGCGCATTAGCAAAAGTTACAAAAACTTGTTAACTGAGACATTAATTAAAAGAGATATAGAAGCACAAGAAGTATCACATGTGTTGTCAAACTATCTTTAGTATCACATATGTTGTCAAACTATCTTTAGTAGAACGTAGTAGGGGTTTTGTAAACTTAAAATTATCTAACTGGATATATACAAAAATAGTTACAAGTGAATCCAATAATGAAAAATCATATTTGAATGATATTTTAAAAACATACATGAACAGATCGATAGACATAGTGGTTTAGACCTTTATGAGGTGACAAAAAAATTCATTTACAATACAAAAAGAAAGTCAAATTAGTTATGGCAACAAATATAAAAATAAGTAATAGTTTAGGTTTATCCTATGTTTTTAGAAAAGTTAATTGATAATCTTGAAAAATGGTTAGAGTATTGTTGAATTCAAATGTTGCTCTATGTTCCATTTTGTATATATGAGATAGAAATATGAACAACATAAGAATATATAAAAGTTAATTAGAAAGTATATAAACAAACAATTGAAACAATAATTGATAAAAGGGAAACTAATGAAGATAAAATTTTTGAAGATTATGATGAAGATGCTTATGTTAAAAATGTTAATCACATTCAAAATGAATGGGAGCTTTTATCAAGTTTGCAACCAACACAAGTTTTAAATCACATAGAAGTAGATATGTTAGGATAAAGAAACATAGACATTTGGTATCGATAGAACAAAATTGATCATAATGAAATTGAAAGAGCATTACAATTTGTAAATTCCTTAAAAATTCCAATGCTATTATTATGATGCAAACTAATATAAATTATTAACAAACGTGAAAAGTGGTGAGTTTTATTAAAAACCATTACATTCAAAGTAAAAAAAAGGGATTAAAACCTTTGAGATTAATAATGTAAGGTAGTGCTCACATAAGGTAATATTATTTAATTCATTTTATGAAAATAAAAATGTCTACATTAGCATTTCCAAAAAAAAAAAGAAGAAAAAAGATTGCCTTTGTTTGTAATGGCTTCAATAGGGGTTGTAGTTTTTAATATTTAAGCAAAAACAATTCATGCCAGTCTAAAACTATCCATAAAGGGAAAAGAAAGAAATAATAATATTATTTTACATTGGCTGCAAAATAATTTTAGAATATATAGTATATAGTATATAGTATATTTACTATCCATAAAGTATATTCTCATTGATGAATATAGTTTTATTAGAGCTAATTTATTAGAAAATATAGTGTTTTATTGGATAAAACATTATAGTAGAACAGATCTATAGAAGATGAAAGGATTTTTTTAGAATTATTAGAAAATGTAAGAACATATACACCAACAAATATTGATTGAGAAATACAAATGAATAGAAACCAAAATCAAATATCTATTTAAGAATAAAAATTTTTTAATAATAGAATATACTTATTTGCAAGAAATGATCAAGTAAATAAATATAATAAGAAAATGTTATATGATTTGGAAAAACTTGTTTTTTCAAAGTGTTAATATTAGTAATTGATTTAATAAATACAAATATATGGATGATGAAGACTTGGAAGTAGAAATATTAGTTACAGTTGGAGTGAAAGTAATGTTGACATTGAATATATCTACTTGTTATAGTTTGGTAAATGGAACAATTAGAACTATTGTAAACATATTGTATAGCAATAAAAGAAAACAACTAGTGCCACCATCTTTAGTATTGATTAAATTTACAAACTATATTGGTCCATCATCGATGTCCTCTTCAAGGAAAATAGTTCTGATAATACCACTACAATTTGGTTAAAAAAAATAATTACTAGTAAAACTAACATAAGTGCTTACAATACATAAATCACAAGGAACTTGGACTAGTTTATGTTGCACTCCCTTGTGTTAGATCATTATCATGTCTACAAATTTACTATGTAATTTCTTATGAGTGGTATGAAAAAATGAACAAATCAAAATTAGCACAAAAAAATAAATAAAAAAAAATTGTTTAAAGATATTATTAGAAAAAAAAAACTATTATTTCTACATATACTGATAGGTATAATTTTTAATCATTCATTTGTCATATTGTAAAACTTATAAGTAAATATTAGTTAAGATAATTTATTCTTTATTTATTTATGCTATGTTAAAAACTAATATTATGTTAACAACATCGTGTTTATTAACTTCATAGCTACTTTACTTAATTTGATGCCATTATGTATTCTTGATCATTACGATAAAAATTAAATTTGCGAAGTTCATGTAATATATAAAAGTGGTATAAAATTATTTAAAGATATCAAATATTATAAAAAAGTGCAAACTTATCAAGTAATGGATGCATAGGTACCATTTTCAATTATTTATGTTAATGTTTGTTGCAATTTATTTAAATATTAATAACTACTAATTAAAAATATCATCATAGAAATAATAAAGTAAGGTTTCTAACTATTATATTTTATAAAATTTTGTACATTTTTTCAACTAATGTACTACTACCACGTATCTTTTTTATTTACAAATAAATTCTTCTACTTGCTATAAGCTCTTTTGAAAGCTACATAATATTTATAAGCTATATTATATTAATTGAGATTTTCTTAAAGTAAGAATTGTGTAGTTATATTATGTGACATTTACAAATGTCATTGAACTATTTTGTTATTAAACTTTAGATTTAGAAAAAAATATAATTATGAAAATTGTTGCTATCTCATTAAATAAATGAATTTTTCAATACCATTTAGTATTATTATAGTTAGGAAAGAAATGTTATGTTTATTAGCCTATGCATATTTACATTCAAAATTTTTAGATAGATCTATAGTTTTAAAGAACAAAAATCAAATTGCTACTTTTAGCTTTCGAATATTGATAAGTAGAATTAATAAATAACTAACAAAACCAAATATATAACAAAAAAACAACAATCCTTAGTATTTATGCTAATGTTATAGTCTATATTTACAGAAATTTTTCATGAATTTTTATAATAAGGTTGTTGTGATGCTTAAAACTTAAAATAAATTTATGTTCTTAAAATAATTAAATATTAAGCTTTGAAACTTGTACACATAAAAAATAAAAATAATAAACCAAAATATCATTGCTTAATATATTAATATGATATAATAATCATTATTCGAAATAAGATAAGTTAATACATTCAATTTTCAATAATAAGAGTATATATTTCTACATAGATTAAATAACAAAAAAAATATCAAAATCATCTAAATACTTAATAAAACAAAGTCATTAATAGTCTTATCAAAATTTATAAAATTAATCTATGTTGACATATTCCAAATCACTAATTCCAAATATAAGTTTCTACCTCTCATCCTTTCATAACTTAGTACAATCTTGAAACCCAACTTTTTCATTTTTATTAAAAGCTTTAAAATCTATTTTTTTCAATAAAAAAACTTTTAATAATATATTGATTATTACTATTGTCAAGTATAATAGCCTTAGCATTATACAGAGATTTTTTTCTACTTTCATACGTATTTGACAAATGTTGAATTCCATCATGGCTATAAAAATAATATCTTTGATTAACATTTCTATTTAATAAGTTCTATTATATAAAATTGTTTGATATACCATTTACTACAATATTTCCATGATGTTTGGAATATAATTTTAGAAAAGAGCCATCATTTTCTAATTTTAATTGTGGAAGATAAACACTATATCTCTCAACATTTACACAATTTAAATTCAAACTTGTTTTCCTTTCAATAGTAAGCAATATTTCTACATAATTTAAAAACATTATTCTTGTTAAAACTACAAAACTTATATATAAATACATGCTTATAACACTTTATTTTATATTTTTTACCTAAAAATTACATTGTGCATCTACAAAAGTAGGCTAATTACTGTTATTTTCATCTTTTCAGAAGTTTTATTTAACAATAGTCTTAAATAAAAATAACATATTATTGTATTTTAGAAGACACTTATACATATAAAATAAACATAATATACATTTAATATAGCATTTTCACCATCATACAAAGATTCTTTATTGTTATTATATGCATTTGGCAAATATTGATTTCCATCATAGCTATAAAAATAATAAGTCTAATCAACATTTCTATTTGACAAGTCATACTATATATGATTATTCTATGTAGCACTAGCAACAAATTTTCCATGATATCTTAAACATGATTTTTTTTTCAAAGAGTCGTAATTTTCTGATTTTATTTGTTCATGATAAATATTATTTCTATCAACATTTGTAGAATTAAAATATAAATTCTTTTGTCTTTTCAATGATAAGTGACAATTCTGTACAATTTGAAACCATTATATTTGTTAAAATTACAAAACTTATATACAAACATGTACTTGTTATAACACTTTGCTTTTTATAGTTTTTTATTTGAAGATTATGTTGCATCTATATAAGTAAATTGAGTACTGTCAGTTTCATGTATCATTTCTTTTTAAGTCTCACCTAACAATAACCCAATATAAAGAAAATATGTTACTTGATTTAAAAAAAAAACAACTATATGTGTAAAATAAACAAAAGATATTACTATTTATTTGAAGCATTTGCTCACTTATCATAAACCTCTATTCAATTTCAGTACATAAAAATCTTTTTGAATCTTTTCTCTTATCTTCTTGTTATTTTTTATCTAGCATTTTTATTTTTTTTTGGTCACTTTATTTTCATCACAAAAATAAATATTTTAAATAATTTTTTTGTGATGATATTTTGTGATACAGTTTTCACATTTTTCAAAAAAACAAGGTTTTAGAAGATAATTACATGCTCCAAGCATAACTATTTTGTTGATAGTATCTTTATCTATAGCAATAGACATCACTAGGTAGCAAAAACAATATTAAAATGGATACATATAATAATATAAAATTACTTAACCTCCAACATATCAAAGAACTTACCTATCAAAGGTATTCTTATTTTTTTATAACATACTTTACTATTTTGAATCTATCTTGAAGAACTATGTCTTCATTAATAACAATGAGATTAGACATATATCTTTCTTTTTTCAATATATCCAAA
>MNCI01026892.1:177737-390607 GCA_015680685.1 Gnetum montanum
GCTTATCTAAAGGCTAGATCTTGTGGAGCTCCAAAGGAATGCCCTTTTATGGCTTGGGTATCCGATGAATTTTCTTTTCTCACTTGGGGTTTGGATATAGAGTACAATGTTTGGGGGCGATATCAAGATTGCTCCAACAAAGAAGAAAAAGGAGAAGAGCCATCAAACTATGAAGAGTCTTCATGGGGATGGGGAGAAGCTTTGCCCTCTCGAGAGAAAAATGAAGGATTCAATGAAGAAGGACAAAGGAGCTCTTCCCAAAAAGAAAATGAGGAAAATGTTGAAAAGGAAGCTCCAGTACATCAAGGTGAGAGCTCCACTAAGCAAGAGAACAACAAGACCGCCTTCATCACATCAGAAATCTCTTATGAAACGGTGAAAGAGATGAGGATTCCCACTAAAGTAACCCTCACAATCCAGTTTCCATCCCAAGAATAGTCCATTGAAGGACTTGATAATGTATAGTTGTTATGTACAGTTTGATTTTCTCCTAGGAATGAGGTTTTTGTCCCATCTCACCTTATGTTAAATGGGAATTTTCCTCAAAAAAGATTTCTTCTTGAATGTAAAAATTCAATGAAAATTTCAAGATGTTTTAGTTTGGGAATGAGGCTGCATAAGTTTATTTAAGTTTTTAAGGGGGCAGAAATGTTGGCACATTTGGCCATTCCATGGAATAGTTAAAATATTTTATTCAAAATTGGAGGAATCTATGGTTGTAAGTAAATTACAGCTTTAGTGTTGAAGGTTGATGGGTTTTTTTTTTAAGATTGATTCACTGGTAAAGAAATTTTGATGTTGAAGCCTTTTGGGTACAAGATGAAAGTGCCAGATTATTTCGTTGTCAAAGATCAGAGGATAGTAAAATCAGTAAGGAAGGGAGTATATTATTTATGTGGAAGGCACAAAGTTGCAGGTCCCGGTTGTTAAATTCAGTTGTATCCTTAAGACAACATTTGAAATTTCATGTAAAACAGGAATTAAACAAAAATCAGCAACGCCTCGAATATTTTGAAAAATTATGCAGCATCAGTGAAGGGAAAAGAAGACTGCGGTGTTACTGGAAAATACATGGCCACCGTAAAATCATGGCCAAGCTAACAAACATCACCGCAGCCATCGCTCTACACCACCGCAGCCGTTGACGTTGCTGATTTGCTAGTTCAAAACAAGAACAAAATGTTGGAGGCGATCTCAAGGTGCACAGAAACCCCATACAAACTGCCATGCAACATTCAGCCTGGCACATGAAACATCTAACGCAGGATATGTTGTTACGATTTCGGTGGTGCGGCTGCAACTATTCTGAAGGTTTCTATAGGTGGTTTCGGCAGATGCAGATCCATAAAATGTTAGCCCTTGGTTCTATAATCAATGGCAATGGCGGTAAAGATTCAAGGGAAAATTTTCAAACAAAAACGCAGGAAGCCCTAAGTCAATTTGGGGGCAAAACGAAAAATCACTGGTAACCGAAATCCTCTGTTTAAAACAATATGTTCAGCACAACGTTATCCAAAAAAAAAACCCCTTTCTTCTCCAACACGCGATGGCAGAGTCAGATTGCAGTTGCAGAGCCTTCCCTCGTGGTGATCGTTGGTTACGATTTTGCAGGGCGTTATTGTGCGGAGGTAGTTTGAATCTGCGGTTTTGGATGATGTTGCATTTTGAATCTTGCTTCAAACATGTGTCGGTTGTTTCAGGTTTTGGGCAGAAATAAGAGAAAGACCGTTGCCCTGGAACTGTGATGAAACCTCCACGCGATTTACAGGGAAGACAAGAAGAATCATTTCGCCACTTTTACCAGAAATTATTCAATTACTTCCGCCGCTTAAAATGGAATATAAATTAACCAATAATATATATATGTAGATATATATATATATATATATATATATATATCCATAACATGAAGTACTCATTATATGAAGCCTTGATTTAGAGACTTGCCTTCAATTATCCCAAGTCATAACAAATATTATTTTAAAACATATAAATTACTACCCATTATAAATTTGCAATATTAATTATCCCATTTAAATGTTACATTACATTAATGTTAGCATAAAATTCTCCTAATTTTATGCATAACTTCCTAACTCCCTAACTACATAACTTTCTCCTAGCTTGTTGGACAAGCAATTTTCTAATTGGTTAGTCAAGTTACTTGGGAGAGAAGTTAGGTGAGATATTTTTAAAAATGTAACTTCCCTACCTACCTTGGAATCCTATAAAAAGGCTTCAAGGGGGCGGGGGGAAGGATGATCACTTAACATATCATCACTTCTCACATCACTTGGAAGAATTTTGGGAGAAGATTTGTCATCTCATTTTGAGAAGACTACAAGTTAGCATTTGGGGGCTCTCACTTGGAGACATTTTGAGTCTTGGGAGAAGAGCTTTGTAAAGAAGAAGTTGTGACGATTGCTTGCAAGATGGCTTGCTAGAGTAAAGATTTCAGCCTGTTTGTCATGGTCCTGTGAGTTATGCATTTCATTTTTTGTTTTGTTTAAATTGTTTAGCTAGTGGTTTAGATAGTATCATCCTTGGCAAGTAATTTTGGGATTTTTAGATTGCTCTTACTGTTCTTGTTGCCCGATTGAAATTTCTATTAAAATTTTGCCATAGAAGCGCTTGTGTTTAAAATCCTTAAGAGAATTTTAGTAGTAAATTTCATTATTATGCAACGTGTGGGAACTGCTATTGGGATTGTTGTAAGAGAGCCTCTGTTTGTAGTCACGCTGTTGAACAATCCAGTAGTTGAGAGGGTTCAGAAAATCTTTGGTATTTTGATGAGACCTGAATAGCTTCTTTTTATCTTTAAAGTGAATTCTCGTGGTATTTGAATCAGAAATTGTCAAGACTTTTAAAGGTTCTGTTTGAATGCAATCGTTAACATCTATCATCTAGTCAAGATGGAGTCTCGTACGTGGTAGTTTACGTAGCAATTTTTGGTAGCATAATAGGATTGTCTTGAAGATATTGCTTGTTTGAGCCTTGGAAGTTTGAACAGTTCGTAGATATTGAATTTGGGATAGCTTTATTGCGAAGTGTTTACTCGTGTCATTTTACCTTATTTAAATATTTGAGGTCTACACAAATCTGCTTTCTTTTCTTTTCTGCTTATTTCCATCGAATCTTGCTCTATTTCTAGTTTTCTTGTGGAACTATCTCTTTCTCTGGGAAAAATTAGGAGTAGATTGCGGAGTTGTGCTCAAATGTCTTTTCAAAATTTTATTTGTTACAAGTAGGTATTATAAGGACCGCGTAGACTAGGCAGTTGAACAAAATAGGAAATTTTCAAGAACTCACAGTACTTGGCAAAGCTGGCTGAATCTCTTTAAAGTAAGTCATTTGTAGTTTACACGCAACACAATCGTTACATTTTTCACAACCACATGCCGCAACAACACACACACATACTCACATTAACTACTGAGTTTATTTGGAGGTATCTGGGCCTTGGTGTTGCCAGAGACCAGCAGGCACCTAAATCCTATTCGAGGACACTCGTTGGCGGTCGCGTCCCAAACAGTCGCCAACAATGACAGGCGAGGTACCCCTACGTCCAACTGTACAAGTCACAAGCATTCACACATGATCTGATCAAATTTTGTAGGTGGGACTAGCTATGCATCTAAATTGTTATGCCTTGATTGTAGTTTGCTATCTTCTCACTTAGACTAGTGGTAGCTTCATCATGTATGGTTTAGTTCAAAGTGAGGCATATGATAATTGATGTTGTTTGGCCTTATGCTACTCTTAATGATGATAAAGAAATTACTTGTTTAATCTAATTAATAATGGAAAGTAAAGTCTAGACTAGCCTATAGGTGATGAGTATCTGTTCTTAGCTTACCATACACATCCTGAACGCACGTATCCACTACTGGGATTACCAAGTGCTATGTTGTCGGGCAAACCAAGTAATAACGCTATTGGGGTTACCAAGTAAGTACCTGTTTATGCTTGAAACTAGTTGTCCTTATTTTGCCAATTTATTAACATTCATGAAAATGTAAATATTAACTAAGTACATGAAAAGTAAATTGCATGGAAAATAAGTCTAACCTAAGTCAAAGTGCTACAATGAATAAGAATTGATCTCCATCTTATTGCTATTCACAGAATGTGTCCAAGTACACTGCCACTTAAATAAGACTCCATCCAACTAACTCAGATCCACTTTGTGGACACTCATTGATTTTTTTGTAAGATTATGGAATAAAACTACAAGAGTTTAGCTACTCTATTCACTAACTTATTTGAGAAACTAATGCCCAAACCATGCACCCAAGCACTATAGTTATAGGTTGACACACATGCCACGATATCAGATATCTGACATCACTTTTGGGCCTTGATATTAGGTATTTGATATCAGATACATGATATCAAATCCAAGTAAAATATAATTCATTTTATGGCCATGATTGAATGAAAACTCATCCTTGAATGAACAATAGGAAGAATAAGTCCCTTACATAACATTGGGAAGGTATGGGATTATTGATTGACACTGAGTACCACATTACAAAATTTTATTCAAGTAGATGCATACAACATGACAGAGTGACAAAAAGACTAGATAGATATTGAAGATTACAAAATTTGTAGAGGTCTTCAAGAATTTGTTGAAGATGATGCTCCTTATTGCTGCTTGCAGTGGCAAACTTCCAACATTGATTGTTATGTCAATGCTTCTCTGATTATGCAGAACATTCTTGAAGGATGGACTGAAATTTCTTCTCATTATCCCATGAATTTAGCAAACATGTGATGCTTGAGCTACTATCTTGTATGTGCTATGATTTTTCCATGGGCATATCCTCCATTGTTCCTCTCTTGGCTTTATTTTCGTGCTTGGCAAAAGACTTTTTTCCTTAGGCATTTCTTTTAGCATCACTTGTAGTCACTAAAGAGTCAACATTAGTTTTGGTAAATTTTTCTTCATAATTGAATGATTTCAGATCCCTTAGTTTTCATTTAAGCACAAGGTGATTACAACATACTATGCCTAAGGCTATGAGGTAACTAAAATCATCAAGTTATTCACATTATTTTGATTAATTACCATTAGTTACTAAAAAACTCCAAATTTTCAAGGCATTCTTGCTTCACTGGGTCTTCGCAATTTAGGCAGCATCATGTCACTTCGGTAAGAAGTGGATGTTTCAAGTTTAGGCTGTAAAGTTTGGCAAATTTTCTAGCTGGATAATTTATCCAGTTGACAACCTACTCAGAAACGATGCTGAGAGTTGTTAGCAGTGCTTAAAATGTGCAAAATAGTTTGGCAAGTTTTCTAGTCAAGGAGTTTGCTACGCTATGCAATGCTATGTAGCGTAGCAAGCTTCGGGAGACAGTTGTTCAAACTATCAACTGTAAATTGTTGCAAGGACAAGATGCTATGCTATGCTATGCTACGCAGCGTGGCGTAGCGTAGCAAGAGCAAGACAGGAAGGCTCAGCTTACTCAGTGGTCTCAATTGCACTAAGTTAGCGCCTCTGGCATTCAAAAATAGTTGCTTCGCTCGGCTCCAAATCCTTCAGCAATGGCTCCTTCACTAGAAAGCAGCAAACTTAGCAAAAAGTAGGCCATGTCGGTTGCTATGCTACATAGCGTAGCAACTCTATGGGAGTAACAAAAGGCATCTCAAAGGGCAGGATTAGCAAGTTCACAAGTTTCATAGTGTAAAAGGCAAAGGTTGCAGATTGTCAACATTCCCACAATTAAGTTCAGCTGCTACGCTATGCTATGCTACATAGCGTAGCATGGAGTAGCAAATATGTAATAAATAGTCAGCACGCTTCAAAGATTTTCAACACATGCAACAAGATGCAACGCAAGTTTTTGCTTCAAACCAGTGGAGTATAGCATAGCTAGATGCTACGCTACGCCAACATGCTACACTACAAAGGATAGCGTAGCATAGTAAGCAATTACGCTACATCAGTGCACTTCATACGTTTGCACCATTGGCACACATCTCCAAGTTCTGACAGCGCAATGACAGCATGGTAGGCTTGTAATTACAGCATGGAAGGCTCGTCCAATGATGATGCATTTCCAACAGTCATGCATGTCCATGTAGCATAGACAAGTCACCACAAGCCTAGGACACGTGAAGTCCAAACCGCATCTTTCGTGTGCCCTTGGCCCTATAAATACCCCAACGAGCAAAGGTCGGTTGGATGGCTGGTGAATTGGTTAGCAAGCAAGCAAAAATTTAGCATTATATTCCCGAGCATTGAAAACATCTTATTTAACATTGTAAACAGTTAACACTCTCGTTTGGCATTTTGTTCTGCTCTTTCCTACTATCCTCATAGCATTTTGCATTGTTGACTCCTGAGTCTGCATTCAAGTATACAGCTATCTTACTCTAAACTTCTTGGTTACTCTTGGGATCCCTGCGCCCCTCAGCGCTGTGCAACCAATTGTATCCACCTTGATAGAGTGAAGTTACATTCCTAAAGTAGTGCATTTTTCTAATTGCAATTTACTTTGTTTCCTTGCTTATCATTGCATTTTACATTGTTTTCTGTCCCTTTTGCTTTTAAAGATTATTCTATATTATAAGTCCCATTTTCAAATTATCTATTCACAAAAGGTTATGTTAACACCGACTAAGTCCCTGTTTGATTGACTAGACCATTTAGGGCACCCCATTTTCATTTTATCCAGCACAATCTTCGTGCGGATCCAAGGTTAAGACTGTCACGATCGACGACCTCTCGGTGTTTTTCCAGCCACCAGCATTTTCGGTCATAACAGTTTTCTGGCGCTAGAAGAAGGGCCTTTTAGTGCCCTTTATGGAAGTCCTGTAAGTGTTTTACAACCTGATTCGCATTAGTGTAAGCTTGACACCCATTTATGGTTGTTTACGCATCGTGCGGTGTAGATCGGTTGCTTCGACGGTTCTTTCGAAACCCTGCAGGACATAAAGCCTCTAATAGCTAGTCACTCACTTATTTTACGGTAGTCTTGCACCCGTTCTGTACCCTATTACACACTAGCGTAAACGTGACACCCTTTTGTGGTTGTTTACGCATCATGTGGTACAAATCGGTTGCTCCAATGATTCCTTTAGAATCTGACAAGACATAAAGCCTTTTTGATTGCTTTTCAATTTCTTTATCTTTCTTGTTTGTAGAACTATCTAGCTTCATAACAATGGCTTCCTCGAGCACCATTGCTAACACCTTCAACATTGAGGTTCCCATCATGGTTCAAGGCATCATAGGTGCCGAACAACCGCTCAACTTGATGCTGGAAACACGTTGATCCCTCAGGATCCAAAATTGAGGACCTGAGGGCTTGGCCTAGCAGCATGAATGCTACATCTTCCTCTATGTGAAGGTGTAGGAAAATCTACCCTTGGATCTGCATGAACTCGAAGACAAACATAGCTTCGAGTTTGCTTATTGCGACAGGAAGGAATTTGTTCGCACTCTCTGCGCCTCCATCCCTTTGACACAAACAAACCAATGGCTTTTAGACCAGATGATCCAATTGGTTAGACTTAGGGAGCAGCAAGACATGGCATTTAATCATGAGGATGCTTCTAGGACAGACAGGAGGAACTTGATTCCCAATCTGATGGGGGAGGTTAAACCAATCCCATTACCGTCCCTCCTATCCAGTCTTTCTGGACCAATCCATTGTCTATCGCCACTCCCTTCATGATCACACCTACGCTTTTGCAACCCACAATTACGTCTGTAATGGGTAGCCATGTCAACTTCCCAGCGTATCAACGCCCTTATTCCCCTATTTCATTTGCAGCCACTATTTCTCCGCAAACCGTTCATTAGTCCATCCCTGTAGTACATCACATGCCAATCACGGCTACCCTGCCATATGTTCATACCGTACCTACTTCACAGTCATACACAACTTTCGCTTCCATTCCTGCATTCACACCTATCCCACCATTGGCGACGGGCCCAGGCCCATCAACGTGGTGGATCCCATTCATTGCTCCCCCTACTACGCTACCATCGTAGATGTCTCACCATGTTCCCCACCAGACCTACCAAATCCTGCAAACGGTACAACCTAGTGCAGAAATATGGTCTTTTCCACCTCACACACAAGCTGCCCATTCTGTGGTGCAACCCATGGTTGCTGCCTCAATAGCACCACCTACCGGGTGGTGAACAATGCAAGGAGTATCCTTCATAGGGGCTACCCCAATGGTACCGTCGATGGGTCATGCTGCTACCCTCGCCATCCCACATATGGGAGCTACCTCGGTAGTTCCCTAACCATCCACATCGTCCCAGGGTCTGGACCAAGTGTTCCAGCTCATCCAGACCCTTACTGAAGAGATAAAATGCCTTAAGGCTGTCAGGTTTGACATGGTACAAGTCATGGACTTTTACTAGGATGACTCCATCAGCCCTGCCATCCCTCGCATTGGCACTGCCCCTAAGGATGTCCCTCCCACACTTCACGAAATACAACGAGGAGGGAGATCCCAACACACATCTTGTTACCTTTAAATCTGAATCCCTTTTGTTGTAAGAATGGTCACACACAATTATCTGTGTCTTTGCTATGTCCCTAACTGGGAAAGCTTTGGATTGGTACTGCACGTTACCACACTCATCTATTTCAACTCTAGATGAACTTCTGACCCAGTTTGTGACACGTTTCAAGTATAACTTGAAGCTAGAATTCATGCTGGATCAATTGATGAGCATGAAGCAGGATCCTCTGGAACCAGTCCAAAAGTTCATCTAATGTTGGAGCATGACCCTTAATGAAATCCGCGAGCCCATCGCGGAAGCCCACTTACTGGTCGTCTTTAAGGGTGCAGTGAACGACTTCATCAATTCTAAAATGTACTACCTCACTCTTCATACTCTTAGTCAGGCCTTCACTCAAACTAAGAGCATATAAGATGCAACCAAGGTGCGCAAAAACCTGGCCTACGTTTCTTACAAAAACACCTTCACAAAGAAGGATAAGGGTAAGGCTCCAATAGCCACAGTGGCCGCTGTGGCGACCGAGGCCAAGCCCAAACCTAATAACAACGATAACAAGAACAACAAGAAATTGACCACACTTGCAGCCAATCCTGTGCCAAGTAGGGCAATGCACTGCAACCTCTTGTACCCATGCCTGAGACATCTGCACAACCCAAACCAAACTTTGAGCATAAAGATCGCTCAAAGTATATCCTGCTTCCTGTCAAGCCTTCAGAGCTTTTGAAGCAGCTACTGGCAACAGGGTACATCCAACACAAGTAGATGTTAGAGGAGGGAATCAGGAAACATCAACACTATTGCAAGCTCCTTAGAAACCCCTCTTTGGCCTTGCCCAATGAGCCTCCTATTCCTAAGGGTTTCAAGATGGATCGGTTTTGTGACTATCACCAATAGTGTGGTCACAATACAGATTATTGTTTAGCGTTGAAGGATGACATCCAAAGGATGATTGATTAGGGGAAATTGGTGTTGGATGAAAGCAACCCAGTACATCCTGAGAATCAATCCCTACACGTCTACACTGACCCTCTCAATGCCAACAATGCCGGTTATGTTATCAACATCATCGGCATTGACAGTGATCCTAGGCCACCCCAGCAGTCGTTTGTGATCCACGTGCCTCAGTGTAGTGCACCAGCACCATGCGCAGCTAATCAAAGCCCACAGCAGCCGTTTGTCTTGAGACTCCCTTCCCGGGCATCCACCCCCACGTCACCTATTAGCGAAACCATGCCACCCTGCCCATTAGCACCGTTAGCTCCATTCGTCATGAAGGGGCCAACTCCTTTAGCAACCTCGTCCCTCACAAGATAGCTGAACAACCTTCTCATCCTAAGAAATAAGAAGTGCGTTTCATAGGTGAGACGTCAAGGGGAGATACCACCTTAGGTATTTCTAAGCCTACGTCCTCACCCCTTGCATGTACGCCCTCGTCACCAAAGAGGGATGTTGCTACAACCACACAGTCTGCGTCACCCAGCCAAAGAGGGTCTGAACCTAGATCCGAAACCACCCCTCCTCAGGAAATTTATCTTCTGGGACAAATAGAAGAGAAGAAAGGCGGTAAACAGGGGGATGGCCAGGACCTCTTGGACGCCCTCACTTAGGTCAAACAAGCTATGAAACAAAAGAACACTACGTTGGGCTTGTACGACCTAATCATGACATCCGTCCCATACCATGAGGCTCTGATCCACATGTTGATGGTGATTCCAGTCAATGAAGACATGCTAGTGGAAGAGGAAGCGATCCACTCAGTCATGCTTCTCTCCGTGCCTGCAGGGCCAAAACCGTTTCAACTAACTTTCTACAACGACTCCATTAGAGAAGATCTTGAAAGGGGCTAGGTGACTACAGCACCCCTATTCATTACAATTTGGGTTGGCCAACACTAGATCCGAAGGGTACACATTGATGATGGGGCTGCCATGAATGTCATCCCCTTTTCTATTGTGGACAAGTTGGGTTTGATCGACTAGATCAAACCCACAAAAACATCATGTTTGAAGTCGTTTAACGGAGCATGAGTCATGGTGAAGGGCACGATCCACATAGACTTCGTGGTAAGGGATCAGTTCCCCACGAATGTAATGTTCATCATGGTTGAGGAGATGCCCAAGTTTAACCTGATCTTGGGGAGATCATGGTTAGCATAACTTAGGGTTGTCTCTTTGCTCATTCATCAGGAGATCCATATGCCCTACGTAGGCAAGGAGGTGGTGATCCATGATGACGAGGTAGTGGCACAAGCTATTAATAACATAGACATGGAGCAGGGCTCAAAGGTCGTAACCTCTAAGAATGAAGCGCCTACTTATGCAAGCACTAACCATCCAGCAGGGGAATTAGCTCAGTAAGCCGATTTCCAAAACGAAAGGATGTAGGTTGAGTTGTCCTTCCAAGCGGGGGGCAATGATGTGGACGAAGGCCCTGGCAAAGTGCCTCGGCCTTACATTCTACTCAACCCACGATGGGTCAAGAAGCAACTATGCATAGCGTAGCAACCTCTTTGCTTCCTGCCTAGTCGCCATCGCTTGTACATTTACCACCTTTTTGCTTTGCATCTGCGTTAGTTACTAGTTAGCCATTCTCCAAATTGTTAACGTATCATCTCTTTGGCATGCCTCCCCATGCCCTGGAATGGCCTAAAACTACACCTCCCTATGGCCCAAAATGGCCTAAAACTATGCTACGCTATGGCTCAAAATGGCCTAAAACTAGCAGCGGCCAGAGATGGCCTAAAACTAGCAAGGGCCCAAAATGGCCTAAAACTAGCACATAAAAGCATGAAAATTCTACATAAAACTTAGCACGTAAACAATGCATAAGTTAGTGCAGAATCGATTTCTCTTCTAAAATTCTCCTTTTTATTCAAAACTTTTATCTTTTAGACAAAGTTTGCAAAAATTTTACAAAAATCCAAAATTCCAAAAAAAAATCCCATGCTGTCATGGGTTGTTCTAGCCTACATCATCTTTGTCATTTGCTTATGCATCACCCCCTTCTGCATCATCTCCCTCGATGTTGTTCTCTGCTGCCCCTTGATTCCTACCCTCTATGAGCCCTGTGCCCTCATCTGGAACCTGCATCATAGAAATGAAGTAGTCAGCTAGGGTAACACATGAAAACTACAAAAAAGCACAAGCATTAACACAGTAGAACGTGACTGATTTGAGAAGGACCTACGTCCATCTCAAAGGGTATCTGGTCTAAATCGAGCCCAAGGCAGCGCCAAACCTGCTTTGTCGTGATATCCACCCAATGCCTACTGCTAGGTTCAACGTCTGTAGCAGCCTTCTCCTTTTCGACAATCGTCCATCTCGGTGGTCCCAGAGAAAAGGAGACGGCTCCGGTCTCTCTTGTGGGAAGGTCCACTTCCTGTTTAGAAGATTCTATAACCTTTACCTGCTCTTTGAACTTGTCATAGGCCTCAAAAACGCCAATGGCATCTACAAATGCCTTATAGGTAAACACCTCCATAGAGGTGTCCCTGTAGAGTTTACGATAGGTGGCATGTTCCAATTTATACATATACTTATGGTTTTTCTAGGATTTCCCTAATTCGTAAACCTTGGCATTGAAATCTTTCCAATCCTAACTCTTCTAGGCCAACAAGTCCATTTGCATCCACTGCTCTATTATTTCGCGGGTGGCTTCATTGTTATGATGCAAGAATGTCCAAAATCTGGCATGATCTATCACAGTAGTGCGCCAATCCTCGTTATTAGTATCACAAGCTATGAGGAATACATTCCTCGATTTGATGTCTTCCATCTCAGTGCTAAGGTCGATCTTCTCTTACTCAGCTTTTTGGACTCGTTTCCACAGGTCTTCGTTGACGTGCTTGTACTCCCACAAAGAGCGAGTTGAGTGCAAAGCACATTGTCTAACCTCATCGTATGCCCGATGAGGCACCTTGGTCACTTCAGGTTGGAATGTAGGCATGGCACTGACTTTCAAAGGCCATGTCGGGTCCCATTTGAGTCGAGAGGCTGTCACAACATAAAGAGCATATCAGTCGCATTGGCGTAACAAGGTTAGCAAATTCAAGAAACTGTAGTGTAGAAACATGAAAGCACCTAGCACTACTACTTACCCACTTTAGGGTCGATCTGCTAAAGATGGCCTATCATGTCATTGACGACCCCCTGCATAAATGTAAACTTATCAAGGGTCTTGTCCCATGGTGCTGCGTGAATTAGAGAAGGTCCTACAACATGAATAGTGGTGTTTATCATACGACTAAACATGTCAGCAATGACCGAGACGGACTATGAAAAAGCGGATATATTGTTAAACTCACCACCATCTAATTGCAGTTCTCCTCCCTTTTGATTCAAAGTGATGGTAGCATCCTTGGCAAAAGTCCCTTTCAGATCGATGCAGGCTTCCCCTTTATTTACTGGCACTTTTCCTTTTGAGGTGCCATCATCCTCTTTATCCATAGAAGACTCCTCTTCATCTCCAAAAATTTCCTCCTCGTTAGTTGGAGGATTCTGCCTAATAACAAGAGCCCCTACCTTAGTAGTAGGAACTCCTTCCCTCTTGACTAGGGCCCTTTCTTCACAAACAAGGGCCTTTGTGTCTTTATTTGTCACCCCTATCTTGGGAGTTGACACCTCTTCATCGCCTTCTTCTTCCTCTGGCAACCCAAAATCATGTTTGCATTAGCTCAAAATAGGCTAGCTTAAAGTAGGTGCTACGCTACGCTACACTGTCTAGCATAGCACATCATAGCAGGCATTAACAAAGTAGGTGAAAAGAAATAAGCATTAAACAAAAGTGTTTACCAATGGGGGGTTGTGTCCTCTGTAGTTTAAGCCATAATCTCCGCCCCTCCTCTTCCTCCATGCGAAGGATTTCCTTAGTTGAAACAAGCCTCTTTCGCTGAAACTTGGTGGCCACCGTTTCGGCAACGAGATGTTTCCCTTATGATATGCTACCAGCGGCATCAAGGGATGCCTCTCCTACACTATGTTGGCCATGAAAGTTGTGGGCCACTCGATCCTTAGTTGTCATAGAGAATGACTTCCCAATTATTTCTAGGGGATCTTAGGTCGAGGTGGTCTGGAGGATTTGGCAGATTCATGGTTTGAAAATTTGGTTGTGATTCCACAATACCCAGACCCCTTTCTCATGGACCACCAGAAACTCTGCGAAACGCTGCAGACAAGCTATGTAAAAGGCATAATGTATATTGGAACGAGACTCCTATTTCTTATGGAGCCCCAAGATTTCAGTTTGCAAGCCTTTACATAGAAACCTGGCCCAGTTGTAGTGAGCCCTTTCCTCCATGACCTCATGCATTACTTAGGCTTGCTTAATCTCAAGGACCTTCCTTTGGGAAAGTAGCTGAGGGAAAGCGCTAGAATGGAAGATGGGGTAAACCTCCCTAGCAGGTCCCGCCCTGACCTTCTCCATAGGAATCCTCTTTCGCTCTTTGGAAACCCCTATCCACTCCACGATGTCATCCTTCTGAAGGTTTAACTCCTTCTTGGACTTTGACCCTATAAGGATGCCATTCGCAGGGACACCAAAAGGTTTGCAAATAGTTGATCATTAATTTCAATGACCACCCGCACACCGTGTATGCATGTGCGGAAGTGGGTTGCCTTGTCAGAAAAGGAGTCCACTAGGGAGAGCATCTCAGCAGCAGGAACGCTTGGTTTTGGGGTTAGGAACAAATACATAAGCCCATCATTTCGGAGATTCTTCACCAAGGATTCCAAGGCCTCGCTGTATATCCAACACTGGCTTGCACCTACTTCTCCATACTTGAAGTAGATGTTTACCTCTTGGTTCCCGGTAGTGATCAATGTCACCTCCTGGGACTTCTTCACCCCTACAACAGTTTGTATACAAACGATTAGCATAAAAATAGAAAAAATACAAAAAAATGGCAAAGAAACTCTAGCATGCTGTACCTATTGCTTAGCTTACTAGGTTTATATGGCAACGAAAATTGTGGAAGAGGGACCAAAATGTCTTCCATGGGGATCAACTTGAAGGATGTCCATCCCTCGTCCAACCAACCAAACTCCTCGCATCTGCCATAGAGATTGGGATATTGGTCTGGATAGGTGGGGTATTCACCTCTGCATTGGCCTATTACACCTGCACGAATATTCTCAGCAGAAGAGAATTCCTATAGGGACAACTCTGCTATGGCCAACGCATCCGTATTGCCATGAAGCCCTTTGACGTTAATGTAAAACTTGGTAACAAGAACACACCGTTAACACTTAGCCAACGTAGCAAATATTGCATAGCGTAGTAGAACGTGGGTACAAAACTCACCCATTAGCATGGTAGACGGTTCCTGGTGGGTTTTGGAAACACGTTCCCATATGACATGCAACAAGAAATGTGTTGTAGAGATGGTAGTAACTATACTTAGGCATA
The DNA here is from genome assembly GCA_015680685.1 of Gnetum montanum. Lineage (NCBI taxonomy): Eukaryota > Viridiplantae > Streptophyta > Gnetopsida > Gnetales > Gnetaceae > Gnetum > Gnetum montanum. The sequence goes on from MNCI01026892.1 coordinate 192,629, forward strand.
TCCTAGATCTAGGCCAAATGCCTCAAACCTTGGGGGTGCTGATTGGATCCTTCTCCTTGCCTGCTGCTGACTATCCCATCCTTCAAATACCTCAAAATACCTTGAGTTACCCCAGGCAACAGGGTTTCTAGTATGATGGCTGCTACCTCCTCCTCTAAGTGTGACAAAATGATCACACTGAAGTGTTGGAGGAGGTATTGCAGGAACTTTTGTGCTCATATCCTAAACCAGATCCACCTAATCTCCCACACGTGTGTCAGGAGGAGGAACATGGGCCACTGGTTTGTTCATGCAGCACAGGACCCCTATAATTTCTAAGACAATTAGAACTAGCCTTAGTGCTATCTTACATAACACAATGGCAAATGTTAGCACCATGACCAAGAACAATACATACGTAGCATAGCAAGAACTAGCGTAGCAAGAATTAGCATTTTAGCGAACCTATATATAGCGTAGCAAAAGATGTCAAAGCAATAGCGTAGCGAAACTAGCCTAGTGTAGCAACGGAGCGATTAACCCTAGAAAAGTGATTAACACTACACCCTAACGAAACACGTGTCACACTGTCACATCACACATGGCTAAACCCTCCTGAGGTTCCTACACTACACCATTCGAAAGCCAAGTAACTTAAACTGTCCAAACCCCTGTGGTTGTGACAACTGCAGCGATGGTAGTTTCGGCAACCTTGCATGCAATGTTAAGCATAGTGTTTGTGCATTTGCTGCGGCCAAAATGGCAATAATGATGGTGCAAAGGCCAAAACAACGATGACACGATGACATAAAACATAGATAGCTAAAACTAGATGTAAGGAAAACAAAAATGATAACAGAAGCACGAGGAAACAGAAGAGGCATAGCAGCCTACCAGGTCAATGGCATGTCCTCCCACATTGCGATGAGTGCTTGTGTCATGCGCCTTAGGATTTCCTTTACCTCATCAACCTTTGCAAGCACCAAGTGAGTGCGTTCTTTCTTTGGAGCCATCGTTCTGCTTACCGACTCTTCCTCGTTGCTATGCAAAAACCACCTTGCTCTCTGTTAGCATAATCACTCTGCACTTCGAAATCGCTGTGTGCTCCGAATGTGGGCTCTACACTCTTACAGTGAGAATGAAAAGCTTACTAGGGTTTAATCCCTATTTATGGCTGTAATGGTAGAAAAGGGAAACTTGCCATTCTCTCTTGCCATTTAATGCAGGGTATACTGTACAGCATAGCATGCTCGCCATGACATCGTAGTAATGTTGGCAATTAAAACAAGAAGATCTGGGCAAGAGATCTCGGCACGCTTTGAGCTAATCATTTGCTTTCCCAAAAAATAAAATATATATATATATATTTAGTTACGGGTCCAGAAAGACCTTAAACTAGCAATCTTAGCGTAGCTGCGAATTTACCGATTTGGAAAGACCTTAAACTAGCAATCTTAGCATAGTTACAACTCTAGCAGTCTAAAAAGATCTTAAACTAGCAACCTGAGCATAGTTGTAATTTCAGCTATCCGAAAAGAGCTTAAACTAGCATTCCTAGCATAGTTACAACTCTAGCGGTTCAAAAAGACCTTAAACTAGCTACCCCAGCATAGTTGTAACTTTAGCGGTCTGAAAAGACCTTGAATTAGCATTCTTAGCGTAGTGTTTCACTCTAGTTAGCGGTCCAAAAAGACCTTAAACTAGCAGTTTTGATCTGTTACAGGTTCACAGTCTGCAATGACCTTAAACTAGTAGTTTCACATTTTCGCATTGGTAGTTTTTCATTTTTTAATAGTTTCACATTTTCACATTGGCAGTTTTGCATTTTTCAACAGTTTCACATTCTTGCATCGACAGTTTTACATTTTTTCTTTTAGTAGTTTTTCATCTCCACGCCTTAGTGGTTTGCCATAACCTCGAACTAGCAAATTCTAATCTGTGTATCATACTTTGTTAATTGCACATCATTGCTACTTTGCAAATTCCCATTATACATGATTACTACAAATAGGTGCCTCTTAACTAGACTCTCATTTCATTTTGGTAGGTTGAGCAAAAATGGAAATCCATCGTGATCTCTCTTTGCCGTTAGCTTTAGCAAGTCCACATGGCAAGCTCGCAAGACAGTAGAATCCAAACCTTAATCGATTGGGAGTCAACCACAGCTAGCACCATAACATCCTTAGAAACATCCCCAGATTGGCCTGAACATTTGGTATGAACTCTAGATTTAGAGGCTGGGGATGTAACTGAGGACCCTCTTGTCGAGACGCCTGTGACCATGTCCAAGGGAGAAGTAAAAATGTTAAAACTTTGTTCCCTCTTAGATGCGCAGACACACAAAGATGTAGCCAAAGTTCTGCAAGACAACATTAAAGTATTCACATGGTCATATAGCGACATGCCGGGTTTAGATCTGAGGCTGATACAATACAATATTATCCTAGACCCATGCATGAAGGCAGTCAAGAAGAAGGCTCGTAAGGTTAAACCAGAGATTGCACTAGCTATAAAGGATGAAATCACTAAGCTATACCAAGCTGGTTTCATCTGTGCAATTGATTACTCGGAATGGATGTCGAAAATCGTTGTGGTTTCTAAGAAAACAGGAGGGATACGAATCTGTATAGACTTCTGGGATTTGAACAAGGCAACGATCAAAGATGACTTTCCACTTCTGAGCATCGATCAACTCATCGACACTATGGCTGGTCATGCTCTATTATCCTTCATGGATGGTTTCTCCAGATACAACCAAATTCGCATTAACTCAGAGCATTAGTTAACAACAACTTTCATAACCCCACGGGGGACATTTTGTTACACTATGATGCTTTTGGGCTTAAGAATGTCGGAGCGACCTACCAGCGAGCCATGACTTACATCTTTAGTGACTACATCCTAGAAACGCTAAACGACTACGTGGATGATATAGCGGTTAAGTCCAAAGAAGTCGCTAATCACCCACACGATCTAGGGGTAGTCCTCAAGTGTTGTCAAATGCATGATTTGCACCTCAATCCTAATAAGTGTGTCTTTGGGATGAAAACTGGATACATGTAAGGGATTGTAGTATCAGAGGCTAGGATATGAGTGGACCCTGACAAAGTTAAGGCCATCGTCAACCTAGCACCTCCTACAAACCTTAAGGAATTGCACGGTTTGCAGGGTAGAGTACAGTTCATCCGAAGGTTCATAGCAAAGTTGAATGACAAGTTACACCTCATGCAACATCTTCTAAAGAAAGGGGTTAACTTCGAATGGACAACTCAATGTCAACAAGCCTTTGATGACTTGAAGAAAGAGCTTTTGCACCTCCCAACTATCGCGGCACATGCAGGTCACATCTCATCAATGGTCTTATTAGACAAGAGGTTAGCCATTGCAGTTATACTTGAGATATCCTTATATTCATCTATAATTATTGTAAGCTGTTATATTTAGAATATGTCTCAAGGTGTACTTATAGGTATTATTTCAAGGTTTAGAACCCCTTATAATGATACCTCAAGTATGAATTGAATTAATGATCTCTCACTTACAATTCTTTATCAAGAATGAGCAAACCACTTGAGCCATCTCTCATTGGAATAAGTAAATGATATTTGTTTGGGATGGAGGAGTAGAGGGAAGGGGGTGATGGGGTTTTAGAATAAGAACTAGATGGATATATGTACTTGTTGGATACATATCCAACAAGAAATTAAACTTGTAATTTCTAAACCATATTTGCATGCTTTAAACAACTGAGGAATGCATCATGATAGATATGAGATGACTATATGTACATCTTAGACATATAGCTACAAATGTTTTGTAAAACTTAAATAGAACAATAGGAAAATAATGGATCTTTTATTAAAATAATGATGTTGTTAGTTCAAGTTACATTTTAGGTACCTTTACTTTCTACTTATAACAAATAATTGTATTGGTTATACATCTTAGAAGTACATATACTCAAAAAATTTCAAGTTCAACACTCTTAAAAAACTAATAATAAGATATACAACATTTAAATTTATGAGTAAAATGTCCAATAATTGAAATACTAATTAAATTAAATGTAATAATTTTAGTATCATTATTTTGGAAGTATGATGTACTTAGTTATCAAAGATGTATCTTTAAATATTGTGGGTTGTTGGAACCTGAAAGAATTGTAATATTGGTACACCCCAAGATATATAGTCTAATTAGAACTTTATAACATAACATTTCCTACTAAAATCAAACCCATGGCTTGGAACTTTCAAATCAATAGTCTTACCATTAGGCTATCACCTCATTATTATATCTTCAAATATTACTACTAATATCATTGTTTTATTATTATTATTTTTTGGTTGGAGGGTGTCAATTTTTTTAATGCTTCTTAGGCATCCAAAATTTAGTTGGAAGGGAGAACATAACATGGTAGAATACATGAATATTCTTCCTCAAGAAGATATCTTAAAAGATTCAAGTCAGAAATATTATTCTTTATTTAGAAATCATGAAAGATTCATTTTTTGAAATCATGTTCTTTATTCAAAGATCATTAATGATTCATTTTTAAAAATCTTGTTCCTTGTCCATAAGTCGAGAATATTAGATGATAAGACTTGATTGTTCAAAGAGGGAAAACATCCTCTTGGTAAAATTATAGATATATATAATAAATATATATCCAAGCTAATTATAGATCAACTAGAAAATAATGAGGTGTTATCCTAATGGTAATAACTTTTGATTTGAAAGTTCCAAGTCATGGGTTTCATTATGATGGACAATTTTGAGTTATGAAGTTCTAATTGGACTATATCTTAAGGTGTACCTATATTACAATTATTTTAGGGTTCCAACAGCCCCCATAGATTAGTTAAAAATTAGTACATTAAATTTATTGTTTGATCTCAAGTCATTTACATCATGATGTGACCTTCTTTTATATAAAATTCTATTAGGGAAATACTAGCGGTTAATAAAAAGTCATTTCCATTAATAAAATAAAAAATTGAAAAAGATGATGGATTTAGGTCAAAACCATGTACATCCACCAATTAATTTATAAATTCTCAAATAAAATATTTTTTCTTCTTTCTTTAACTGATGACAGAATAATTACAAGGCTTTGATCCCTATGTTACAAATTAATCTAATACTACTTGCATTATACACTAATTATTAATAAAAGTCTCATTAAATATTATGTTAGCCATTCTTTTGAGTTTCAACACACCCCACTCTCCTCCATAATATTATGTTACATGTATGGTCAATTTACATTATGGATTCACTAATTATTAATTAAAATGATTTGTATCTCAAATTCTCTATTCCAAACTCTTCCTTGAGTTAAAAAAATTGGGATAGAGTTTGTTATAAAATATAGGGTTAACTTGACAGACTAGAGTGTTGCATTACAAAAACTTATTCAAGTAACTTTTACAAATTAATGAATGAAAAAAATTTGGACACATGATACTTATAAAATTATGCAAATATTTACAAAAGGTCTCAAAGCATATGGCTCATGTGGTGTCTAGTGGTGGCGGTTCTAATGGTGACTCCTCATATCTTGGTTGAGGTTTTGGCTACCTTGCTACTATTGTTGTTGCTACTTTTATTTGAAAAACATCGATGAACATATTCATTTTCTCTTCATGTTTCCTTTGATCATGAATGGTTCAAGAAAGTTTACCTAAGTTTGTTGTTGTAGGTACCTCCTTAGAATAGGACAAAGTTAAAAATAGTTCATGGACATTGACAAACTAGGGAGTGAAATATTTTTGTTTGATATCAAATGACTTAATGGTCTTCCTCAGCTCTTAGTCCTTAATCTTCAAACCTTGTCTTGATGACATCACATTTTGCATTGGTGATTTCAAAATTTAGATATACTTCTTTTTAAAGCTTGTGTTCATTCTCATACAAAAAGTATGAATGGGTTATTGGCTTCTTTAACTGTATTCTTGGCCTACCAATTGTGAGCATTGCTAGGTTCATGTAATAGAGGTTGGCGAGCTCCATGTATTTTTTCATCTCTTCTACTTACAACTCCTTCATGTAGATTTCAGCTTGATTGTAGGCATTTAATTCATCAAATATGAGCTTCCAAGCATCTCTTGTAAGTTGTTAGAGGGATCAATTTAATTTCACCTTGGAGAAATGAATTTCTTTTTACATGGTCACTTGGTTTCTATACTAATTTTTGAGTTTTTCATACTTATTGACCTAATTCTTCTAAGTAGAAAATTCAATGACCAATTGTTACATGATGGCTCATATATCCTTCATTAAGAGATTCCTATTGTTTACTGGTATCCTTTGTATGTTTACATGGACTTTAACTAGTTACTTCTATTACTACTTATGGTATTCTTCCATTTTCTCCTTGCATGTCTTGACCTTAAGTAATTTTTGGATCTCTATGGGTAATTCATTATTTTCCTTGCATGTCATGACTAGGTTATTGTTTACTTAATTTAGCATTTCCTTTATCAAGGATGCATCCAAGGTGGCCTTTTCTTTCTCCATCTCCACTTGGTGTTGTTTAGCCATGAGTTGTTCAAAGCCTTCATCTTTGGTAGGGTCTAGTTGGTGGAGAGTTGGATTCGATAAGGTAGCTTTGAATTACATAACTTTAACTATCAATTATTGATTAAGTAATGTAGCTTTTTAAAGTTGCATCTTGACAATGATGAGCTTTACCTTATTTCAATTAGTGCTAACTAGGTAGAGAGGATGTCTTTGGGAAGGTCAAAGACATTAGGAAGTGATGGTTAAATACCCATTAGTCTTTCCAATGCCTCGTCATGTTGGGCAACACTCATTCTACTTGATCTCATTCCTTTAGTTATTTGGATTTTTGCCATATTAGCAAAGTTTGGTATTGGTGCTATAAGAATCCACAAAGCTTATCCTATTTAAACTACTACCATATTTTTTGCTATTTCTTGAAATCATGACCATTGTGGTTCCTTCTTCTTCTTTTAGCATCATAGAGAAGGCTACATGTGGCATGGCTTCATTGTATCATGACAAAATTAGAAAGGTCAACTTACTACCAATTGACAATCCTTATGACTTTTCATTAAGGTGGATTATTATAGGAAATTAGTCTTCCAATAATCCTACACATGCTTGATGGAATGATTCTTGTTGTCTAGATCTTGTTCTAGCACCTAAGGCTTCAAGAACATCCTGTGTGTTTGATGATGGAGATGGAACCTCCTATTTAATTATCAATAGTAGCTTGTCTTTTATCATCTCCTACTGTGATGTTATTGTGGCATTTCAAAGAACATTATTGGTGTAGCATGTGATCCCTCTCCTTTTATGGAGCTTTCTGATTAAGCATGAAAAGAAAAGTGTCTTTCTATCCTTTGCATTTTTCTTGAAGTGCTTCTTTATCTCCAAGAAGATAAGCCATGGTAGGTTGATTGGGAATTGATTGCTAAGTGCTGCACAAGTCCTTGCTAAGAAGGATGTGACTTTGCTTGATTATACAATTGGATTAAGGTGATACAATGTGATCTTCAAATGAATTCTTTTAGTTGGAGTGAGTTCATTATATTTCTCTTTGTTCATCTCATAGCATTATTGCATCCATTCCTTCTTTATTTTTTATTAGACTAGGTGAACACTTTTGTTACCTATGTTCCCATGTTTAGAAGTTTTAAGGTGTCAGCAATGACCTCTACCAAGTAGGAGATTGTTATGCCCTTGATTTTTTAACTATAACATCTCTTTGGTAGTGATTCTAAAAGAGATGTGTTTCCCATAGGTACAATTTTCCATTTCTAAAGATTTTGAATCATAACAAAAATTCTTACAAATAATCTCAAAGTTCCTAGAAAGCGAACTTCATGAAAGGTCTAAAGCTTGGTTCTTGGAGTACAAAACTTTGGATCTCCTTCATTCTAATTTTCTCCAAGTAGGCCTTCATCAATGTGACTTTAAGGTTGGGCCTAGGTCTAGGCACTTCATCTTACCTTGATTATCCTGTCTCTATAGTGTAATATACCAAATAGATTCCATTTCAAGCCTCTCCCACATAAGACTAGTTTCATGGCTAGCTTTAGGCTTAGATTCTAGTTATCCATGTTCATATCCATGTCCACCTCTATGTTGCTTTTCCCTTCTTTAAGATGGATCACCTACCTATGGAATCCTCATAGATGCCATTTTCAATCACATTAATGATCAATGGCTATTTTTTAAAGATTATTCATAGGTTTTAGCCCTTCATTATCCTTCTAATTGGCTTGATTTCAAAAGACTTTAACATTAAAAGATTTAAGTGATTACACTATAACATCCTAGAGGTTCTAACATAGCTATTTTATCTTAAATTTACATTATTTTAATCATTTATTAACAATAACTACTTTAGATGTTTATAATATGGGATTTTACAAAAGTTTCAAATCATGGATCTACTACTCCCATGATGTAGAGCTCAATTATGGGAGCTCACAAGTTTTCAAATGAGTGAAATTAGAGGTCCAATGCTTACTATATGTCTAGTAGAAGTTTTTGGCTTTCAGGAATGACAAAAAATCCTCTTGCATGAATGAAAATGATAAAAATTTTACTAACAGTCTATGCATATATATAGTATTTTTTCTAGGCCAATGGAGCTAAGGTAGAATTTCTTCATGCATTGATGAAGCAGGCAGTAACTAGGTTGAGGGTGGAGGGATATATGTAGAAGGATGAGGAGGATAATATGGATGTGGGGACTTTCATCTAGTAGATAGAGAATGAGTTATATGATACTTTGGAGGGTAGTAGTGATGCTAAAAAGAAGTATGAATAGAAGAGTCATGTGGAGTCATTGGTTGTTGAACATAGTACCTATATGGATCTAGTTGCCAGTAAGGGTACTATTGCCTTGGTGGTGGCATCCCCCATGACTGGGGGTGTTTCCACTATTGGTACTACTCATATGGTCATGATGGAGCTCCACTTAGATAATAAGCTTATTGTTGTTAGTGGAACTACCTTAGATTGGCTTGAGGATAAGGTAATCTTCTCTTGGTGCTTGCCTTCTTGCTAGTCTAGGATTCACCATGTACACCCTAGACTCTTGCAAGTGTGACATGATAGGGTAACATCCTTTAGGAGGTTCATATTGGTAGATGTCACACCCATCATCATCTTCTAATTCTGTCTCCATAACTTCTTCTACTACAGTAGCTTTGCTCTTACTTCTTTGGTAGGCATGTTCAGCTTTTGTCTACATCTTGTAATCACAATCACTACTCTACTCTCTTGATTCTTCTATAATTTTCAAAGTAGTTTAAAATTTTTCATTTAAAGAGTTCCATAATTTATCAAACTTGGTTGATATATCAAAAAAAAATTTTATATTTGCAAGGTCTCTCGTTGCACCATCTCATTAAGTGATGACTCATCCTCGTTGTCACAAAATTAAACCTCTCTTTTTCTAACGGAAGGATCCCTATTATATTCCTTAGTACTTTCCTATTTTCTCATCTCTTCTTCTTCTTTTGCTACCTCCTCTATCAACCTTTGGATTTGATGGACTCTATGTTTTGATAGTCTACCTTAGACATAGACTCGAAGAGTTCTTCTCATTTCTAATTTGAGTCCATCTATGATGTGGTGAAGTTGTTCCTACTGAGAATAACCATGACTAGAGCATCAATGTATGAGAGAATAGTATCTACCCATGGGAACGTCCAAGGGTTCATGTATTCTTTGCTTCCATCCTTGGATCTACCTTCTGAATATTAGACACTTGGGAGTACATATAATATTTATCATTAAACAACTTTAGCATTGTACTTTTCCTGTAGATGGATTCCAACTCCAAGGACCAATACCAGCTTTCTGCTTCCTTGATGAGTGTCTTGGGAAATAGTAATAATTTTTGCAAATAATTTTCAATATTCTCTAAGGCGTAGGCATTGTGAAAGGCTTGAAGATTCATTTGTGGATCAAAGTTATATCCCCCTTCAAATCTGGGGATATTGTTCATGTCAAGTTGCTTGATCTAACTATCTTTCACATGCTTGGTTGAAATTTTTATTGAATGCTTTGAGTGGACATTAAAGGCTCACCATAATAATTATTTTGATGACACCTATGATTTCCTCTACTACCCCTTTTTCATGGTAGTCTCTATGATCATTATTATCTTTCTCTTTACCTTCATCACGGTTGTTCTTTCTTGTGTCATATGTCAGAATTGGAAGAGGAAAAAGAAGATGCAAATGAAGAGGGTGAAGAGGGAGGAGGACTACCACCACCATAGTGTTTTCCACCTCCACTACACTTGTCATAGCCATGTTCATCAACTTTCTTATCATCTTGATGCTTTCTTGAGCCCCTACTTTGATTTTCACTTTTGCCTCAACCTTAATTTTTGATAGTGGATTGCAAATTCAAGTTCAAGCCCCCATCATCAATATCAAGGGGTGGAGAATCTTCATGTTGAGAATCCCTAGAGGAAGGATCCTCATTGTCATTTTGGTTTTGCAGGAACAAGGGGTTGATGAACTATTTCCCCTTCAAAGCCTCATGGTGGTTCTCTTGCTATCAATCTCTCCTATGTTGTGTTTTAATGGGATGGTAGTCCTGGTAGTCATGGTCATGCACAACGTACTCTTCTTAAAGATCCTAGATACCCAACCTCCTAAGAGTTTGGATCAGCATCCTAAGCACATATTAATCAAGAGGCATTACAATGTTGCCCTCCATATCTCGCCATTGTAGTTGTTCATCCTAATGCAAGATGAAGGTAAAGTTAGACACATACTCATTTGGATGAGTATATACCACCCTGCATTCTTGAGGCACTAGTGGTTTAGTATCATTGTGCCTATGAGAAGAAAACATTTTGCAATTAAAATAAAATATCAATGTTCTTAAATTATTATATTTATTTTGAGAATGATTTTAACCTTAGGGTTCATCCAACGATGTTAATGATTTTTACAATGCCTAGATAGCACACGTTTCAAACAAAAAGAGTCCCCGATGAGGCTAATGATTAGTAGCAAATACCCCTATGCTCAGCCATACAAATCATTAAGTGTTCACATGTGATTAGGTCAAATTTTGTGGACCTTATGTTTTTTGATACACTAGCCTCTAGGAAGTGAACTTGCCCTAATAGTCATTCGTTGTCTTTCCAATTACACTTGTGATATGCAAAGGTATGGTTAAGTGTAATCAAGATATATGATTTTAATTATTTTTATGTTTTATGTTTTGGGTGCTTAAAATAAAGGATGAAAAAAATGAAGTAATTTAATTGCTAATTTAATTTAACTAACTAACCAATATCTAACTAGTCATAACATAACCATCTAATCCCACTTTTTGTACACATCATGAACATGTATAATGCTATTGCATTACCAAACATTAAGCGTTACTAGGATTACCAAGCATCATGCACATGCTCAAAGTGGTTGTACTTATGTGCTTAATTTAGTGCTATTTAATTTAGCTTAATTACTTAAATCATTAAAGGAAATTGCATAGAAAATTTAAATACATAAAGAAAAATTTAATCTAGCCAAATTTCTTCAAGGTTTATCAGAAAGCTCATCTTTATTGCCACACACATAGCCTCACTCAGGTAAAATAGTGCTTGAATAAAGATCTATCCACTCAATGACTCCTGCTATGGGCACTTGGAAAAATATTCTAACTTTGGGGAAGAAAAACTATAGGAAATCTGCTACACTATGGCAAAAGTTTCCCAAGTTGTGCACCCAAGTGTGATATTTATAGGTTGGCATACATCCCATGATATTAGATATATGACATTGCTTCTTGGTCCCTGATATTAGGTATCCAATATCAGAGCTAGACAAAAATACGCTTCATAATATCGCCATGACTGAATAAAAACTTCTCTTTAAGTGAACAAAGGAGGAACAAGTCCCATACAAAATATTGATAAGATATGGGATTATTGACTGACATGCAAACTAACTCAAACAAAATATATAGATTTTAAGTGCCCAAGTATATGGATTTGCAATCTTTTACAAAATTTGTTATTCATGACAATAGAATTGAACACCTTGGCCAAAACTGACTTCCAACTCCTTTGGTAGCTGAAGAAAGAGGGAGAAGATTTAATGAATTGAAGGGACCTTGTTTCATGGTGCTACTACTTATTCCTTGGCAAAGAAAATCCTACTTCTAGTCCACACTTTTCTTTGCAATCACAAAAAAATCATCAATTAGTGTGCAATGTGTAACTTATAACTTTTAGGTACCTTTTCTTGTCAATAGTTACACTTGGCTAGGTTGTGATTATGAAGGATTGATTCTTTTAATATTATTTGATTTTTGTAGCTATTAGAGTTCATTGAAAGGGTTTAGCTTTATGGATTGATGATGTTAGTATGAGTCTGTAGTTAAACCTTTGTGGGAGTTAGAAAGACTCAACTCCCACAACATAGAGCATAGCTTTGATTACAGGAAGACTAAAAAGTGAGGTGAAATGGATAAGTGGATCATCATTAAATTTTGAAAAGCCCAAATGTAATGAAATTCATGAAGAGCGTTAAAGAATTCACGAAAAAAAAGAGAATTTCATTGAAAAACATTGTGAAGATGTGCACAATTGGATGTCATTTATGGAACATGCAAAATGATTTGATTGTGAGAATGTGTAAGGATAAAGAACTTAACTATCCCAATCAAAAGGTATGTAACTGGATCCTCCCTAAATTAGGCACATGCCTATTATTGCCCTTGCATATCCTCATACCAAGGAGTCCATAGGCCCCCTGCATGATTAATGGTCATGGAAAGTTAAGTATGGAAAGTTGGAAGAAGCTACCTAAGAATTTCAACACATCAAACAAGGACATGAACACTAGCAATGAGGTAAGGCATGGAAAGCATAGATGGATGAGAGAGAGAAAGTGGAATGTAGTGCCTGATTAAGGTCACATGAAGTTCCTCATGAATTTTGTGGTTAAATGACTTGATAAAATTCATCCTTAGTCTAAAAAAAAACCAACCACATTCAATGACTTCACATCACCACTCTAAGACTAGTCCATCCCCTTGAGACACAAGATTCCTTCCATAGAACAACCACCATTCTTTATAGAGAAGAAAAAAGAAGCAAGAAGTGAGAAAGGGCCTTAGTTAGAGGGGAACTTTAGGCATGGGTAACATGTATTTCTAGTCCCATAACTAACACTTGTAGCTTGTTTATTTTATATAAGGGATGTGCTTTGAATTCCCATCATGATTTTTTTTATGGATGGGAACCACACCATGTAAAGACTTATTCAACTTCCTATTATTGGTCAACATGGAATGGTAAGAAATCTATGAAAACACTCATGCACCCAAGTAAGTAGAAGAGTGCAAAGAGTATTGAATCCCCTTAAAGCCTCATCCTTTTCAAACCTTTGAATCTTTTTCAAGCCTAAAAACTACTAAGCTCACAAGTTTGTTAAAGGTTTGTTAAGGAAAGGAACCTCATACTTCTAGAACTAAAAACACCATAGAGTTTGTAGATGGGTGGATGACATGGACTCACTAATTATTTTATGAAAAAGAAACCATGTCTTAGTTATCAATAGCAAAATTCAAAGTTAGAATCCAGACACTAACAATCAAATAATTGGATAGCACATGTCCATATTGAGCAAACTGCATTGTACCTTGTTGGTAATAAGGCATGTTATTATTAGAATACAATAAGAAAATCATATCAAAATAAATAAAAATATACAAGAAATTGTAAAATATTGAAGAAAAATAAAACATATTAACAATGTTGTAAAAAAAACAAAATGGTATAAAATAATAAAAAGTAGAAAAGAAAAAAGGATGTAAAAGTAACAAAGTATAAAATAAAAATGTGTAAAAAGAAAATAGAAAAAAACTAAGGAGCCATTTATATGATTAAAATGGATGGCCATCTCCCACATGACTAAGTTGGAATGAGGAGATCCAAAAAACTGAGCATGGTTATCCATTCGAGGAGGTGTTGCGACCACTAGCTTCCTTATACTCATGAAAAGGTTTAATTTGTTGCATGTTTACTAGCTATTTCTTGTCTAGGCTCTTGATGAGTCACACTTCTATTGGCTATGTCAACAAGACCTTGTCGACATAGCTTCATCAATGGGATCTTGTCGATGAGGCCTAGTTGGTGCATCATATCATGCATTGACGTGGTCTCATCAACGCAATGTCTATAGTCGGCTATGAATACATGTCGACTAGTTGCATTTATGGTAACAGAGATTACAGTTATAGCGAAGCTCTTGCAAATTTTCCATTTGAAAGTTAGAATTTTCCTCTCGAGTGCCCATAGCAAGAGTCATTGAGTGTACGAATCTTTATTTAAGCATTGTTGTACTTGAGCACAATAGTGTGTGTAGCAATAAAGATGAGCTTTCTGATAAACCTATAGCACTTTGGATAAATTAAATATTTTGTTTATGCATTTAATGTTTTTTATTATTTATATAATGCTTTCAATTATTTAGTAAATGTTTCTAGTAGTTAAGTTAATGAAGCTATTAAACAAGATAGATTAAACACATAAGTATGACCACTTCAAGCATAACAGATATTTGCTTGGTAATCCCAACAACGTTATTACTTGGTATTCCCAGTAGCATAGTGCTTGGTCGCCCAGTAGTGGATACATGGGTTGAGGACATGTACGAATAGTGGAACTAAATGCTTATGTTAGGATAGTTAAGTGCTAGTTGATTAGTTAGTTTAAATTAGTTAATCTAATCACTTTTATCTCCATTCAAATATCAAACCATAAAAATACAAAATGATAAAAATTAGATGCCTCAACTACACTTAATCATACTAGTGTACATCACAAGTGTAATTGGGAAGATAATAATTGACCTTAAGGCAAGATTCACTTCCTAGAAGACTAGTGTACTAGAAATGATAAAGTCTATGGAATTCAATAGAATCATGCATGAATCCTTTATGATTTGTATGGTTGGGCATATGGGTACCTCACCACTCATCATTGGCACCATTGCTGGGGACCTTGTCTTTTGAATGTGTACAATCTAGGATTAGTGAATATTATTCATATCATTAGATAAACTCAAGGTCAACATCACTCACAACAACATATAAAACTATTAAACACACTAATAATTTTATTTGTTTTGCAAAATGTCTTCTTCTTCCCATAGATGTAAAGATGTCAAACTATCGGTTCCACAGGAGTGAAAAGTGGTATATACTCATCCAAATGAGTATGTACCAGACTTCACCTTCATCCTACATCAAGATGAATAGCTGTGATTACATAATATGGAGGGCAACATAGTCTTGCCCCCCAATCGATCTATGCCCTTAATGCTATGTAAAACACTTAAAAAGTTTGGCATCATTGATTTTCATGAAGAGTACGTAGTAAATGGTTATGATACTAGGAATTACTATCCTACCAAAACAAAATGCAAGTGAGATTGACATTAGGAGAAACTCCATGAGGCTACAAAGGGGAAACATTACACTAATCCCTTGTTCCTACTAGATCAAGATGATAATGAGAATCCTTCCTTTGAAGGGATCTAAGGATGATGACCATAATAAGAAAAAAGTGGTGGTGAACACCATGGTGGTAGTGGTAGTCTACCCTTCTTTCCATCCTCTTCATCCAAATCCAAACATTCCTCTTCATCTGATGGTTCTCATAGAAGTCATTATTGAAATAATTGCGATGAAGGTTATCAATGAGACAATAATGACCTTGAAGGCCACCAAGATTGAAGGTATGGCTAAAACCATCATCAGTGTCATCAATGTAGTGATGATGATGAACCTCTATTAGTGATGCAAAGTATGCTCAACATTGTGAAGGTAGTTAAACTTCCAACTAGGCATATAAAAGATAGTTGAATCAAGCACTTAGACATGAACAATATCTTAAGATTTGAAGGGGGATACAATTCTAATCTACAAATGCATCTACAAGCTTTCCATGATGCTTGTGCCTTACAGAACATAGAAAATGAATGGCAGAAACTCAAGCTTTTCCCAAGGATACTCATCAAGGAAGCTGAAAGGTGGTACCAATCCTTGGAGTCAGAATCTATCCATAGATGAACTACCATGTTAGAGCTATTTAATGATAAATACTAGATGTACTCAAAAGTGTCTAATCTGAGAAGGCAAATCGAAGGTTGGAAACAGGAAACACATGAACCCTTGGATGCCACCATGCATAGGTACTATTCACTCTCACACCAATGCCCTCGCCATGGTTATTCTTAGAGGGAACAACTTCACCACATCATAGATGGGCTTAGAGTAGAAACTAGAAGAACTCTTGTGGTGTATGCCCAAGGGAGATTGTCTGCACTGAGAGCTCATTAGATTCAAAGGCTAATTGAGTAGATAGAAAAAGAAGAAAATGAGCTATGAAAAAGGGAAAGTGCAAAAGAGTATAATAGGGATCCTTCCATCAAGAAATGAGAAGTCTAATTTTGTGATGAGGAGGAGTCACTACTCGATAAAGTGGTGAACAGAAAAACCTTGCCCATCCAAAAATCTATTTCTAATATTTCAGCAAAGGTTGATAAATTATGGGATTCTTTGGATGAAAAATTTCAAATCGCTATGAATATCATTGAAGAATACAAAGAGCAAAATAGTGATCATAATCGTAGGAGGTGGAAAGAAGCTAAACGTGCCTACTAAAGAGGTAAGGTCAAAGCTACTATAGTAGAGGAAGTTGTTGAAATTGGCTTTGATGATGAAACTAATTATGATATTTATTAATATGAACATCCGAAGGGTTGTTGCCCTATGGGATCACACTTACAAGAGTCTAGGATGTATGCCTTGAATCCTTGACTAGCACATAGGTAGGCACCTACACAATTACCTTACCCTTAAGGTAATCCAAGGTAGCTCCTTACTACCCAAGTGGAACTCCTCCACAACAATACCAATAGTGGTACCAACCACAATCATGGGGAATTCCACTGCCAACGTAGTAGTACCTATATAGGAAACTAGATCCATATGAGTACTATGTTCAGCAACTTGTCTCTCCAAGAAGTTCTATAAGTCATACCTCATTTTAGCATCACTATTATCCTCCAAAGTACTACCAAACACATTCATCATCTACTAAAGGAAAAAATCCATATCCATACCATCCTTCACATCCATTTGCACACAAACCCCCACCTTCAACCTAGTTACCTCCTACTCTATCCATGCAGGGTGAGATTCCTGCATAGTCGCAACAATGAAACACTACGAGGGTTGTGCATTCACAACTAGCTTTTCAACCAAGTGGTTTGGACAATCAATCTAAAAAAGACCCTTCTTCTGACCCAAAAATCCTCTCCAACCCTTACAACCTAGTTTGGCTAATCATCCTACATCTCCAACATCCTCATCCTCTATGTCAAATACCTTTGAGTGTCCTTCAAATCAAGTGCCACATTAGATTTGTGCTATGATGTTAACTCATGTTATTTTTGACTAGATTAAGGTTGGTAATATTCCCATGAAAATATTTGACTAAGTAAGTCCACTCATTTATATATAGATTATTGGACATCAGCCATGCGAGGCTCTTCTTAACTTTGGTTTTGGAGTTAATCTCATTTTCCTTGATATGTATAAGGCATGGAACTTACCACCTCTCAAGAAGAGAAACATCCCTCTAGAGTTGGTAGATCAGTCAATTACTATCCCTTTGGAATTAGTAGAAGATATTATGTCCATAGTTTGTGGGTGGTCATATCCTACTAATTTTTTGATGATTAAGGTTGAAAACTATAAAAGCAACTTCCCCATCATTATGGGAAGAGCTTGGTTAAGAATAGTTGATGCACATATGGATATAATGGACCTATCTCTAGAAATATCTAAAGAAAATGAGTTGGGCAAGATAGAGAAGAAGTGTATTCCATGCATTGCGTACAATGATAATGGGTGCAATTGCATGTAAAAGATTTGGTCCATCAAAAGTACATACATTAAAGCATGTAATCATTATGCACAAGAAATTAATATTCAAAGGTGTCTATACATAGTAGCCACAAAGCAGGAGGGTACCCAGTGGCTAATAGTTGACTAAAATAGTAGCACACTATGCATGGAACCAATTGAGAGCCTTACACATGCTTGTGTTGGAGGCATGGAAAAAATTGAACAAGTTCATTCTCAACTCTTTGACAAAGATGATGATACTTATTGAGGAGAGTTGAAAATCCCTGATAACTTCAAGTAGAAGCCTCTAGAGCTAAAACGTTTATTTGTTGGCATGCAATATGCATTTTTAAATAATGGTAAACTGGTCATAATTAATGCCAAACTTGCTCCTAAATAAAAAGAAAAGTTGTTAAAGGTAGTTAACAAATGGCCAACAACCTTTTCTTGGTCATATCCTAAGGTACTAGGAATTGATTTAAGGATATGCTAGCATTGCATTTATACTAACATGACCATGAAGCCTATAAGGCAATCATAGAGGTGTTTAAACCCCAAATTGAAATAGATCATCAAAGAGGAAATTGAATAACTCCTCAAGGTGAGGTTCATCTATCCCATTGAAGATAGTAAGTGGGTTAGCCCACTTTTAATTGTGCCAAAAAAGGGTGGAAAATGGTGGGTCTAAATTGACTTTAGGCTATTGAATATGGAAACATTTAAAGATCATTTCCCTTTGCCATTTGTGGATCAAGTGTTGGACACCATATCCGAGCATTGTTATTATAGCTTCTTAGATGGTTATAGTGGCTATAACTAAATCCAAGTTGCATCAGAAGATCAGGCCAAGACAACATTCATGAGTCCCTGAGGGACTTTTGCATATTGTAAGATTCCATTTAGTCTATGCAATGCCCCACAACATTTCAACACTTGGTTTTTAGTATTTTCCAATAACAGATTGGTAGTGCTGTGGAAGTCTTCATGGATAACTTTTTCACCTATGGAGCTACACTTGAGTGAGCTTTGGATTGCCTTGAATAAGTGTTGAAGATATGTGCTAGCAACTCAACTAGCAAAAGAGTCATCTCATGGTCCAAGAAGACATTGTGCTAGGGCATGGAATTTGACAAAAATGGATTGAGGTAGACCCAGAAAAGATAAGGATCATCCAACAAATAACATGTCAACTAGAGATTATTAAAGATGTTCAATCATTTCTTACACTAACTACTACAGGTGATTCATAGAGAATTTCTCTAAGATCAAAAAGGCATTAGTAGAGCTTACAAAGAAATATGCACCTTTCATCTAGACCAAGGAATGTGAACATGCATTCCAATAGTTAAAAGAGAAGCTTGTAGAAACACTAATCCTTTGAGCACTAGACTAGTACAAACCCTTCCACATCATGACAGATGTATCCAACTATGCCTTAGGAGCAATGCTCATGTAGATGGATGCTAAGAAATGTCCATACTACATCCACTATGCAAGCTGAAGCATTGTGGGAGCCTAGTTAAATTACACCACCATGGAAAAAGAACTAATGGCAGTGGTGTATACTTTGGAAAAGTTTAGGCATGATGTGCTTGGCTACAAAGTATTTGTGATCATAAATGTCCATACTACATCCACTGTGCAAGCTGAAGCATTGTGGGAGCCTAGTTAAATTACACCACCATGGAAAAAGAACTAATGGCAGTGGTGTACACTTTGAAAAAGTTTAGGCACGATGTGCTTGGCTACAAAGTATTTGTGCACATAGATCACAATGCAATCTAATTCCTCATGAACAAGCTAATGGTGAGCCCTTGTGTCATTCAATGACTCGTGATCTTGTAGGAATTCAATCTCACAATGGTAGATAAAAAAGGGATTGAGAATGTGGTCACTAATCACCTATCTTACTTAAGATGGGATAATAAAGAGGAGGAAAGCCCTCTCTCTAACTAGTTTCCAGACGAACTCCTCTTTACAGGAGAAAGAAATGAACAAACACCTGCAAAAAAAAAAACATGGTAAAATGGAATCCTCACTTATCTTCTCACTCAAGAGATGCCACAAGATCTTGACTTTAGATAGAAGCAACAATTTCTTCATCGGGCCAACTATTTCATGGAAATTAATGGACACTCCTACAAGGTGTGTGCTAATGGCTTGATTCGTTGGTGTGTCCCTGACAAAGATCAACTATGCATCTTCAAGATGCTCATGAATGACATTGTAGAGGCCACTATGTAGGGAGATGCACAACCATAAAAATCCTAATGGTAAGATACTATTAGCCTACAATCTTCAAGGATGCCTACCAATTCGTTAAGTCTTGTGAATGTTGTCAACGAGATGGGGGGATGACTGCTTGCATGGAGGGTCCTCAATAGTGGATTCAATCATTAAAACATTTTGATATATGGGGCATTGACTTTATGGGTCTTTTCACATCCATGTCCAACAGAAAGGCATATATTATCATAGTAGTTAACTATTGCACAAAATGGGTAGAAGTAGTAGTTGTTCCTAATTGTACATCATCCACTACTGCTAGATTTACATAACAAAATATTGTCAAAAGGTTTAGGGTGCCATGTTCACATATTTTTAACAATGGAACTCATTTCACAAATGCTACTTTTAGAAAATTAATGCAATGCTTGGGGGTTGAACATAAATTAACAACCCCTTATCACCCCCAAGTAAACAATCAAGCAGAGGTAACCAACCAGGAGATCACAAAGATACTAATGTAGACCATTAGCAAATATAGGAAAGATTAGAGTGCAAAACTTAACGATGCATTTTGGGCTTATCATTCAACATGGAAACTTCCTATTGGCTATTTACCCTACGAGTTAGTGTGCAAAAAGCTTCCAATGCTCCTAATTTAATCTAAGCTTTGTTTGCTCTTAATAGCCTGTGATCTAAATCTTAACCTAAGTCTAGCATAGAAAGAAAGATTAATCAATCGAAATGTGTTAGATAAAAATAAATTAGTGGTCCTATCCTTGAATGAGATGCACAAGGCATTCAACAAGCAACATCATGAACTCAGAATTGGGAAAGTAAAACTTCAACCAGGAGATAAAGTTCTCTATTGGAATCCCACACANCTCAAATCAAGATAGGCCAATGCAACTACCACTTTGACAACCACATTCCATTTTTCAGATCTCATCCTTCCAACTCAGTTGTGGGGGAGGTGGCCATCTATGCTAACCATCAATATGGCTTCTCAATTTTTCTAGTTTTTGTTTTCCACATTTTTTATTTTATAAATTATTTATTTTACAAATTTTTTTATTTTCAAATTTTTCTAATTTTACACCATTGTTAGAATCTTTGAACCTTTCTTGATTATTTTACATTTTCTTTTTATATATTTTTATTTTGTTTTATTTTGTTCAAAGTGTGATATTTTCTTATTTTTTCTAGTAAAAGTGTCATAAGACACAGTGCTGCTATTGCTATTTACTAATGACAGGTTGTGCTTAATGTTGTGATTGTCGATGTTTGGTTTATATTTTTGAATTTTTATGTCTGATGACTTTGACATGGTTTATTTTTCATGGAATAGGCAGTGAGTCCATGTCATCCACCCATCCAATGAACTCTATGATTTTCCTTGTTCTGGGAATTTGAGATCCCTTTCGATTAAAGAAACTTTTAATCAATGGGTGACCTTGGCAGTTCTAGAATTAGGAAGAATTCAAAGGTTTGTAAAGGGTGTGACTTCAAGGAGACTCAATACTCTTTGTACTCTTCTACTTGCTTGAGTTCTTTTCATGGACTTCTTAACATTCCATTCCAACCATTGATAGGAAGTCAAATAAATTCTTTGCATGGTATGGTTCTTATCCAATAAAAAAAACCATGGGAATTCAAAGCACACACCTTAGACATGAGTAATTCCTTGCATGGTGTGATTCCCATTCCAAAAAAAAGGAAAATCATAGGAATTCAAAGCACACTCCTTGGATAAATAGATGGGCTACAAGCACTAGTTATGGAACTAGAAAGACATGTACCTATGCCTAAAAGTCTCCTCCAACTAAGGCCCTCTCTAACTTTCTACTTCTCTTTTTTCATCTCCTTTTGGAATAGTGGTTGTCTTGTTGAAGCACTCTCATGTCTTGTGTGGATGGATCAGTCTCAAGGTGGCAATGTGAAGTTACTGAAAGCGGATCATTTTGGTTTGGACTAAGAATGGATCTTCCCAAGTCATTTTAAACACAAATTCTACAAGGGATTTCTTATGACCTTAATTTGGAACTTCATTCAACCTTCTCTATCATCCATCCATGCTACCATAACTCACCTCACTGTCATGTTCTATGTTATGCTCTATGTCTTGGTTTGATGTGTTTGGATTCTTGAGTAGATTCTTTTTGGTTTTTCCTTAACTTTTCATGATCATTAATCAACTATGAGGCCCACAAACTCTTCAATGGAGATTATGCAAGGGCAAAAAGGGCATGAACCTAATATGGGGAGGACCCACTTACATAGCTTTTGGTTTGGTTAGTTAAGGTTTCTTACCTTAGACATTGCTACAATCCTATCTTTCACATATTCCATTATGTATTCTACTTAGTGCTCCTTACCCTTTTATCTCATTCATCTCCTAAATCAATTTTTCTCCATTTTTCCAAATTTATGCGATTCAACACCCTCTTCTCATGTTTTCATATTGTTCTTGGCCTTTGAGCTTTCATTTGACTCCAATTTCATTCAAAATTTCTTTGTATGTTGTAAGTTTGACCAAATTCAATGGCTGTCTATGGTGGACAAAGGCTACATCATCGAGGCCTCAACGATGCAATCTTCCTCATTGATGAGGCCTAGTTGACTAGGCCTCATCGGCATAGTGCAAAAATCCTATATATATACCACTGTGCACTTTGAAATTTTTTGTCATTTTCTCATAACACACGGGGAGTTTTTGCAATTTTTCAAAGCCCTTAACTTCCCAACCATTTATTCAAATCACTCCATTTTTTGATCCTACACTTATTGGAAGTAAGATCTTTATTGTGGGGGCCACAAACCTTAAAGTTTTTGATGAAAAATCGATGAAAATTTTTGGAAAGTTTTCTAACTCCCCCAAAGGGTTAATAACCTTAACCATATATAAACATCAGCTTTTTCAATAGTTAACCTTTCCAACAACCTTGGAGATGATTTATTAATGATAACATATAAATCAAATAATAATTGGAGTAATTAAATTAGCCATAATCACAACTTAGCAAAGTGTAACTATCCTTAAGAGATAAAGGTATCATAATTTCTTCATGTTACACAACGATTGCTAACCCATGGTCTCATTGTGATTATAGATGGCATCAAAATTGAAACACCCATAGGAAGGAGAACCCTCTCAACCACATGAGAAATGACCCAAAGCTAGAAGGGGCCGATAGGAACAAGTCTAAGAACCGCCAAAGGCAACCCATGTAATGAGACCTCTTCATGAGGAGCCCAAAGTGGAATTTGTTCGATAGTTTTAGAAGAAGAAGTGCCTATGGAATAATCACAATAAGGAGAAGTGCCTAGACCCATACCAAGGCTTGAGGTCACTTTGACTCAAAACTATCTTGACATCATTAGGTTGTAAGAAATTCAACAATTAGTCCTTTAGGAAATTGACTTCAAGCCATTCCTTAAGAAAGCTCTAGTAGATGTCAAAAATTAACTACAAACCTCTCCCATGTGTCCAATAATCACATCAAGTGGGGAATGATACATGGGAGAGGCATACCTCTTTTGGAATAATAGAAGGCCAAGGTTCACTATCAAAATCAAGAATATTCAAGTTTCCTACTTGGCCGAAGTTATCACACAAGCACTAGGGTTTCCTAACAATGAAACACAATTGGCAAAACTATTAATGCAAGGTGATCCTAAGGCTAAGAAGGAATGGACTCAATGATGCTATAGGATTGACTGTAAGGAGTATGGTGCATTCACACCAATGGAGAAAATTTATTTCAAAATTATGGCCTCTTACCTTAATCCAACAATGAGGCCAAGCAAGGTGATTACCTTCTTCACCCAAGCATGCACCACTCTAAGCAAGAAATTTCCTATCAACCTTCCACAACTGATCTACTTAGAGATCAAAAGGTGCTTTAAGGAAAATGAGCATGTAAGGAAAACCCTACCCTTTCTGTGCCTCCTTTGGAAACTTTGCAAAAGGGTAGACATCGTCCACTACTCCAATGATACCATTAGGCATGCTCCTTTGGCCTCATGGTCTAAGATCATGAAAGACAAGACACTAGCAACAACCTAAGAAGAGGAGTAGCCACCTCCACCACCCACTCAAGAAAGAACACTAGAGGCCCATGCAGCCATTGAGTGTTTGCACAAAATTTAAGGGAAACTATTAAGTGAATAAGAGAAACATGTAGGAAAAAGTGGGGTAGACCCATTTATATACTGACCAATGATGTGTCCCCTTAATGAGGTGGCTCAAACAATTAGCCAGATGGAGAGGGGTGGACCAATTTTCTCTACCCAATGAATGCAACTACCTATGAGGTCAAATCCAAGCACTTGGGAGGTGATGGTGTCATTATCACAACATCATTTATTCCTAGAAATATGTAGGAATGTCACCACTTTCTTAGTGCATTTGGAGAAAGGCAAAGGGACAACTTTCTTGGTGATGCAGCACCAAGGGCAAGAGATAGTAGCTAACGTTGTTGCTAACTATCACTAAAGCACTAAATGCACCTACAATGTCTATACTAGATGTATCTACACTTCAAGATGTACAGACGTTGGCAAGCATGATCAATGAAAAGTTGAAGGTAGCCCAACATGAAGAATTACTAAAATGACTAGTGGGAATTGGGCAACTAATTCTAGATATCTTTGATTTTTTGGAAGACATCACTGCAACCTAGTCAAAGCTATTGAATGCAAGGGGAAAGTGCATCATTTTGGAGGGGCAACTTAAAATGACTCAAGAATGAAATCAACGCTTGGTCATGGAGGTTGTCAAACTACATGCCCAACTTGCTGATCCTACGATCCTCAACCCAACAATAACTCGAGATGAAGCTTTCAAATAGCTTCAAGAATGATTCCAGAAGGCCGAGGAGAAGGTAATTATAACCATCTTCAACTAATCCATAGCTGAAGCAAAAATGTACTTAATTCAAAAGCACTTGGCATAGGTACACCAGGAGAAGAAGATCCTAACCACACAGAATCATCACTTGTGCAATGTTGATGCTTAGAAGGATCAAATACATGAATTGATCCATCAATAGTAGGAGTAGCTTATTAGGGTGAACATTGAATTAAGGAAATTGGCTTCAAAAAATTGAAATCTATCAATGAAGGAAGTGCATGCCTTATGCCAAAAGTCTACCATCGAAATTGCCACTTGGAAGAATGAGGCTATGAAGTTCGAAAAAGTGAAGAATCACTACAGAGACCAAGTTGTCCTATAGAAGGAACTTAATGAAAAACACATTTAGATGGTGAAGGAAAAAATGAATGAAGCCCTTCAACAACTTCAACAAGAAAGAGAAATTTGGCAATCCATCGTTGATGGGATTGATGCCTAAAACTAAGTAGAAATCCACCTAAAGGAGTTGAGAATTGAAGAAATGATAGAGTATATGAAGTTGGCTAATCTTTGATATGCAAACTTAGCAATACTGATCATTGGAAGACTATGGTTAGAGTTAGAAAAGCAAGTGGCTAGCTTGTATCTCTTATATGAGGCCGAGTTCAAGCACCACAAAGACACTAAGCAAAAGCTTGTGATCATAAATGTTAAACTCAAAGTTCTTAGAGCATGGTTTAGAGATCAATGATGAATTGATGAGAGCCTAGAAAAATGAATGAATGACTACCAAGAGCTAAAGAACATAGTTAGGGCATTTGACATTGAATGCAAATAGTTTGTTGCCTAGTTCATCAATGCTAAGGCATTATTTCTAACAATCTCATGTCCCTGGGATGTGCCTGTTTCAACCCATATTAGCGAAGCTGCATGGATAATGCACAATCCTAGAAGTAAGAAGGAAAAAATGAAAGCACTACTAGATGCTTTCCACCTTCCACCTGAATTGTAGTGGTAGTAGGATAGCTGCAATCACTTTAACTATCACCTATAAGCGAAGCTAATGAAGGTTTCTTTGAACCTCAAGAGCCACCATTGCCTGGGACCATTTGATCTTTTCCATTAAACTTCATGTCATTAAGGAACATGCTATCCAATTATGAAGAGTTATTTCATGGTGTTCAATTTGGTGTCTTGAACACCACCATTTTTTGTAATGTGTTGATCTGTACACTTAGGTACTCCATTTTTTGTCAAAGTTAGTTAGTTTGTTTTGTTTTTGAAAGGTTAGCTAATAATCCCATACCTTTCCAATTTTGTAAAGAACTTAAGGATGAGTTTTCTTTTATTCATGGGGGTATGATGAGTCGTAGTTTTGTTGGTTGCATCAATGAGACCTCATCGATGTGACCTCATCGACAAGGTCTTGTCAAAAAGTCCTAGTTGATACATCATATCATGCATCAACGTGGCCTGATGTATGTAGTATCTATAGTTGGCTATAAATACATGCCCACTAGCTACATTTATGGTAATAGAAATTGTAGTTTCAGTAAAGCTCTAGCTGTGGTTTCATTTGAAAGTTAAAATTTTCCTCCCAAGTGACCACAATAGGAGTCATTAAGTGTATAGATCTTTATTTAAGCATTGTTGTACTTGAGCATGATAGTGTGTGCAGCAATAAAGATGAGCTTTCCAATAAACCTTGCAGCGCTTTGAATAGATTAAATATTTTTTTATGCATTTAATGTTTTCAATTATTTATTTAATGCTTTCAATTATTTACTAAATGTTTCTAGTAATTAAGTTAATGAAGCGATTAAGCAAGATAGATTAAATACATAAGTATGAGCACTTCAAGCGTAACATGTATTTTCTTGGTAATCCCAGCAACATTATTTCTTGGTACACTTAGTAGTGTAGTGCTTGGTCACCCAATAGTGGATATGTTGGTTTAGGATGTGTACATAAAGTGGGATCGGATGCTTCTGTTAGGACTAGTTAAGTGCTAGTTGATTAGTTATTTTAAATTAGTTAATTCAATCACTTTTATCTCCATTCAAACATCAAACCATAAAAATACAAAATGATAAAAATACGATGCCTCAATTACACTTAACCATACTAGTGTACATCACAAGTGTAATTCGGAAGACAATGATTAAACTTAAGGAAAAATTCACTTCTTAGAAGACTAGTGCACTAGAAAGATAAAGTTCACAAAATTTGACTGAATCATGCATGAACGCTTTGTGCTTTGTATGGTTGGGCATAGGGGTACCTCATCTCTCATCAGCTCTCAAGTTTGTAGATCAACATGGCCCTAGAAGAAAATTTTTTGGAAATAATATAAGGACCTTTCCACAGTGTTTGGAACTTGGTTCATTGTGGCACATGTGAGGGGTTTTAGTAGAGGATCTTATCTCTTGGTTGAAATTTGAGCTTCTTAATTCTAAGGTCATGGATTTTTTTATTAAATGCCTTCTGCAACTAATTAGATGATAGGGTCACCAATCAATTTCCATCTAGTAGGTTGAAATTCATTAATCTTTCTTTTTGTGCTACACTGATCAAGGTCACAAGCTATTGAAAGTGTATAGAGCTTAAATTGAATAGGAAGAGTTGGTAATTTTCCATACACTAGCTCATAGGGCGAGTAGCCTATAGGGAGCTTCCAAGTAGAGCAGTAGGCCCAAAGGGCATTGTTGAGTTTCATGCTTTAGTTCCTCCTATATTTGATAACTATTCTCGTTAAGATCTTAGTGAATTTCCTATTTGTAACCTTATCTTGACTGTTGGCTTGGGGATGATAAGGTGTTGTTAATTTATGCTCAACCTCTAAGCATTGCATGAGCTTCCAAAAGGTAGTTCTTGTAAAGTGGGTTTCATTATTAGAAACTAATGCATGTGGCACACCAAACCTATTTACAACATTCTATTATACAAACTAAGCAGTAGTAGAAGATGTACAGTTAGTGATGGTTGCTACATCTACCCATTTCATACAATTGTCAACAATGACTATAATATATGCCTTTCCATTTGACATGGGTGTGATGGAACCCATAAAGTCAAAGCCCTAGATGTCGAAGGGTTTCAGTGAGTGGATCCATTGCTAAGGGCCCTTCATACAAGCAGTCATTCTACCATTGCATTGGCAATGTTCACAAGAGTTGATAAATTGGTGAGCATCCATGAAAAGTGTTGGCCAATAATATCCTACCATTAGGATCTTAATGGCTATGCATCTCCATGCATAGTGGTCTCCACAAGGTCCCTCATAAGCATCTTGACAAATGCATAGTTGATTAGCATCAAGGACACACCAATGAACCATGCCATTGACACACACCTTGTAGAGGTGCATGTTGATCTCCATGAAGTGTTTCACCTAATGAAGAAACTATTTTTTCTTATTGTGGTCTAGCTCTTATGACATCTCTTGAGTGGGAAGATAGGTGAGAATGCCATTGTACCATTTAGGCTCAATGGAAAATTTTTTAGTTATAGCCCTAACAGAGAGAAGTTTATGAGAAAATTAATCAAATAGTGTGCTTTCCTCCTATTTGTTGTCCCATCCCAACCGAGACAAGTGATTAGCAACCACATTCTTAGTTTCTTTTTGATCTACCATTGTAAGATCAAATTCCTACAAGATCACCAACCGTTGTAAGACATGAGGGCTCACTGTTGGCTTACTCATTAGAAAGTAAATTGCATCATGGTTCATTTGCACAAATACCTTGTATCTAAGCACATAGTGCCTGAATTTCTCCAAGGAAAATACCACTACCATCAATACCTCTTTCCATCTTTCTTTGGTACTATCACCAGTGGGCTAACCCACTTGATATCTGTAATGGGGTAGATGCACCCTATCTTGAGGAGTTGTTTGATTTCTTCATTTGGAGTTGTTTGGGGTACTTTAATTTGGAGTTCAACCATCACTATGGCTACCTCTTTAGCTTCATGGCTAGATCAGTGTAGATATGATGCTAGCATATCTTAGGATCAATCCCTGTGAGTTCAAGATATGACCAATCAAAGACTATTGGCCATTTGTTGATCACCTTCAACAACATCTATTTTTGTTCAAGAGTAAGATTGGCATTAATGATTACTAGCTTTCCAATTTTTAAGAATGCATATTCCATGCTAGCACATAGATTTTTTAACTCAAGGGGCTCCTATTTAAAATTTTCAGGAATTTCAAACTCTTCCCAATTGCTATCATCAATTTTATCAATGGAGAGTTGATGATGAACTTACTTCTATTCATTCATTCCTTTCATGTAGGAACATGTTAGGCTCTTAGCAGGTTACATGCAAAGTGTTGAGCTGATCTTAGAATCAGCTATTAGCCACTAGGTGCCCTCTTACTTTATGGCTATTACATATAGGTATCTTTGAATTTCAAATATATCGGCATACTAATTACATGCTTTGATAGATATACTATTAATGGCCCATAGTTTCTACACACAGTTGCACCCTGTATCATTGTACATCATGCATGGAACTTTCTTTCTCCCAATCTTTCCAAATGCATTTTCTTTAGAGATTTTGAGTGAAGGATCTTGGATGTCCATTTTTGCATCAACAGTGCTCAACCAAACCCTTCCCATAATGATTGGAAATCCCTTATTGCAATTGGCAACTTTGATTACCAAAACATTGATAGGATAGAACCATCCACAAATGGTGGTAACAATGTCCTCCACCAATCACACGGGAATAGTGATGGACTGATCAACCAACTCGAGACGGATGTTACTCTTCTTAAGTGGAAGTAGGTTCTAGGCTTTATACATCTCATGGAAAATGAGATTAACACAAGAACTTGAATCTAGAAGAGCCTTGAAAGACTCATTCCTAGCAATTTAAAGGTAAATAAGGGGACTTTGAAGATTAGACAGTTTCTTGGAAAGGTGGCTAGTCTTTATCTAATCGGTTACTACATGAGTTAACATGACAATATGCACTTTGGGATGTGTTTGGTTTGAAGGGGACTTGAATAAATTAGATGTAGAGAAAGATTGAGAAGCAGAGTTGCTAATTGTAGGTGTATGTGAGGGTTTAGTTGGGCTGTTGGTTTGGAACAAAGGTTTTTTTTGTGATCTATTTTTTGAAGCACTCGACTGAGGAGTTAGCTGTAAGTTAACAACCCTCATTGCATTTTGTTGTTGCAACTAAGGTAGAATTTCTTCCTACATTGACAGAGTAGGTGGTAACTAGCTTGGGGGTGGAGGAACATATGCAGAAAGATGATGAGGGTAATATGGATGTGGGGACTCCACTTTAGTAGATGGAGAATGAGTTATGTGATACTCTAAAGGGTAGTAGTAATGCTAAAAAGAAGTGTGACTAGAAGAGTCATGCAGAGATAGTGGTTGCATAACATCGTATCCATATGGATCTAGTTTCTAGTAAGGGTATTACTACCTTGGTGGTGGCATCCCCCAGAATTGTGGATGTTGCCACTACTAGTACTACTCATATGGTTGTGATGGAGCTCCACTTGGATAATAAGCTTATTGTTACTAGTGGAACTACCTTGGATTGTCTTGAGGATAAGGAAATCTTCTTGGTGCTTGCCTTCTTACCAATCTAGGATTCATCATATATAACTTAGACTTCTACAAGTGTGAAACAATAGGGAAACATCCTTTAGGATATTCATATTGGTAGATGTCATACCCACCATCATCTTCTAATTCTATCTTCATAATTTCTTCTACTGCAGTAGCTTTGCCCTTACCCCTTTGGTAGGCATGTTCAACTTCTCTCTACCTCCTGTAGTCATGATCACTACTTTGCTCTATTAATTATTTTTTGATTTTTAGAGCAGTTTAGAATTTTAAGTCCAAAGGGTCCCATTATTTATCAACCTTGGCCTATATATCAAAAATAAATTTTTGGATTAGCAAGGGTTTTTGCTACACCACCTCATCAAGTGATGACTCCTCCTCATTGTCACAAAATCAAACCTCTCTTTCTCTAATGTATAGTCCTCATCACTTTCCCATTTTATCATCTCTCCTTCCTCTTTTTCTACCTCCTATATTAGCCATTCGATCTGATAGTCTTACTTGGACATAGACCCTAAGAGTTCTTCTTGTTTCTAATTTGAGTCCATCTATGATATGATGAAGTTGTTCCTGCTGAGAATAGTCATGGTCAAGGCATTGGTGTATGAGAGAATAGTATCTACCCATGGTGACATACAAGGGTTCAAGTGTTCCTTGCTTCCATCCTTGGATTTTCCTTTTCAAATTAGACACTTGGAAGTATGTTTGATATTTATCATTGAACAACTCTAGCATTGTACTCCACCTACAAATGGATTTTGGCTCTAAGAATTGATACTAGCTTTCTACTTCCTTTTTGAGTGTTCTAGGAAATAGCTTTAATTTTTTCCAATCATTTTCAATATTCTATAAGGCATAAGCATCATGAAAGGCTTGAAGTTGTGTTTGTGGATCAAAGTTATATCCCTCCTCAAATCTAAGGATATTGTTCATGTCAAATCCCTTGATCCAACTATCTTTCACATGTTTGGTTGAAATTTTTACTGCCTCTATAATGTTTAGCATGCTTTGAGTGGTAAGAAAAGTCTGATCATCATCATTATTTGTCTTCTCAATTACACTTGTGATATGCAAAGGTATGGTTAAGTGTAGTCAAGGCATATGATTTTTATTATTTTTATGTTTTATGTTTTGGGTGCTTAAAATAAAGGATGAAAGAATGAAGTAATTTAATTACTAATTTAATCTAATTAACTAACTAATGTCTAACTAATCCTAACATAAGCATCTGGTCCCATTATTCATACACATCTTGAATAGGTATAATGTTGTTGGGTTACCAAATGTTAAGCGTTACTAGGATTACCAAGCATCATGCACATGCTTGAAGTAGCCGTACATATGTGCTTAATTAATTGCTATTTAATTTAGCTTAATTACTTAAAGCATTAAATGAAATTGCATAAAACATTAAATACATAAAGAAAATATTTAATCTAGCCAAAGTGCTACAAGATTTATCAAAAAGCTCATCTTTATTTTCGCACAAAATACTGTGCTCATGCACAACAGTGCTCAAATAAAAATCCATATACTCAATGACTCTTGCTGTGGGCACTTGGAAAAATATTCTAACTCTAGGAAAGAAAAACTACAAAAGCTTTGCTACAATATGATAAAAGACTCCCAAACTAATGCACTCAAGTGTTATATTTATAGGCTAGCACACATATTTCGATATCAGATATCCGACATCACTTCTTGGTGTCTAATATCAGGTATTCAATATCAAGGCTTCAATATTAGATATCCAATATTGGAGCTAGACAAAAATACACATCATCGAAGTCTGTGTTCCAACATCACACAATTGTTATTAGCAAGACCTTCCACTATATTAAATAAAATCATAAGCCTCATAATCATATATAGTAGTGAGGTGAAATAGAGTAAGAAAATGATTGCAAAGATTAGAACATGAAATACTTACCACTTCTACAATAGGTTCTTATGTTAATTATGATTAGAATAACCATCATACCTATCCATCTAGGTTTCAAACCAAGTTCATGCCATTTCCAAAAACATCTTAGTACATTATCTTAGACCTTCTACCATAAGACCAACCATTACCACATGAAAATACCATCACTCTTCAAGGAAAAATTTTGGAAAGCATGCTATGATTCATGTTATATTTAACTAATTATAAGTGTTTTAAGTTATGGATCTTGAATATTGGTTAGAGGTGTGCCTTTATGCATGGATCATGTCTTTCTATCCCCATAGCCAATGCTAATCCAATTAGCAGTGAATCTTTAAGTGTTGGTTACATACTTTTTTAGTCACATGATAAAACTAGTTCAAGGGACCATAAGATTCTTGTAAGTATCCTACCTTTAGGCATGGGTCATATGTCTTTCCAGTGGTATACCAAGAATATTTCTATGTATATTAATTAATTGATTATTTTTTTATCCTTACTAGAGGACTATCTTCAGGCATAGGTCAATTTTCTTTCAAGTATTGTAGTAAGGTAAAAAACTTTTAATAGAGAAAATAATTTCCTTAAATTTAAAACAAGTGTAAGAGCATAATCATGTGGCCTTAGAGTAAGTTCAAAGAGTAAACAAGTCTTCTTGAAATCATACCATTTTCCAATCCCTCTTGGTCTTTTTCATATTATTTAAGGCATAAAGATCATGTATTAATTTTAGTTTAATGTGATAAAATCCACATTGCTTCCATGATAATGATGTCTTATTTATAAAAATTGGAAGGATGGATGACATGGTCTCATTACTTCTATATGATTATTTGTCTCACATTTTGATAGCATAGGACATAGTCCAAATAACAAACTTGGCCTCTACACATAAGTGATCAATTTTATTGATAAAAACATGGAAATAACTAATTGAGAAAAATGCCTAAATGAAATAAGAGAAAATATCAACAATTTTAAATTGTATTAAGAATTAGAAAACATATTAAGAAATGAAAAACATAAATGAATTATGTAAAACAAAAAGATGAAAAATTCATCCTTTCAATGTATCAGTTGGAGTATGTATCTTCCTCATGATTAAGATAAAAAGGCACAAATACAAAGAATGGAATAAGCTTTAGAAGCGGTAGATGTTTCCTTAGAGTGTATGATTACTAGGGAATTCTTAAACAAATTAACTTGTTACATTTTGATCAAAATGAGTTTTCTAGATGGAATATTTGCATGACATTGGATTAAATCTAGAATGCATAATGCAATACCCTTTTCAAAATGTTTGAAATTTACTACATTGAGGCACATGTATGGAATTCTAGTAGAGGATCTTACCTCTTAATCAGAACTCTACCTTTCAAATCCTAGCGTCATGACATTGTTTGATGTATGCCTTGTGGACATCGTTTATCATGATTACTAGCCTCCTATTTTCATCTACTACCTTGAAAGTCATAACCTATTCATTCTGTGCTACACTAATATTAAGGCCTATCTCATAAATAGTATTCAGTGTACATAGCTACATTTCTATTAAAATTTTTGGTAACTTATCATACACTAATTCATATAGGGAGTAGCCTATAGGAAGTTTCTAAGTGGAGTGATATGTCCATGAGGTATCGTTGAGTTTTGTGTTCTAGTGTTTCTTATACTTACTAATGGTTCTATTGAGAATTTTTGTAATCTCTTTGTTAGTTATTTTAGCCTGGCCATTGGCTTGGGGATGGTAAGGTGCAATAGGTTTTTATTTCATCCCTAAGTGTCTCATTAGCTTCTTAAAGATAGTGCTTATAAAATGATATTTGTCATGCTTTGAAACTTTAATTAAGATAATACATGATTAAATTACACATAACTTAATACTTAGTGCATGAAATCTCATAATGCTTATAACTAAGAAAAGAAACCTCTATAAGCATTATAGAACTCAACTAAAGTACATGGTAAAATAAAAATTTACATCAAATTCTTAAAAAAATTTCATAATCATAAATTAAAGATTAAAATTAAATCTTATAATTATGATAAAACCATAATCTCATAAAATTTGATAATATTCATTGATACATAAGTTCAAGTACATCATGCTCATCATGACATAGATCACAAAAGAAAACTAAATATGAAAACAAGAAAGAAATTCTATTGATCATGCTTTATCATCATATAGATCCTAGCTCCCACCACTTGAATCTACATATAAACATATAGGAAGGGTTAAAAATCTTCTAGTAGAGCCAACCACCTTGGTGCACTTAGAAGAATCTATGGGATGGACCACATGATACACAAGAAATCATCTTAAGATATAGGAGATTAGAAGCCATAATTAATAACAAAAAATCATGATATCTACAAAATGTCAAGAAATAGGAAAATTTAGCATGCTCTATAAATTGAGCATCCAAAAGGACTAGTTGACCAAGCCTCACATGATCTTGGATGAATCAAATCTACCAGCAATCCCATGTGGTTCACTTATCCCTTTTGTTTTGAATCATGAAACTAGCATTGTGAATAATCACAAGTGACATGACCAGTCATTGATTAGCTAAATACAATGCTTTCCCATCATGACAACTCATTTGCAATCATAGGTAACGTGGGTTAAGTATGGTAGCTAAAGCTATGCTCCACAATACCTACTCATTGACACATAGACTAGGCTACTCAAGGTATAATCATAGGTTATGTAGATCAAGCATTAGATACTAACCTAGACTTCTCATAATGCAATCCCATTGTATGCATAATTGAAAGGTTAAAATGTCAAAAAATTCACTAGTTTGAGCACTAGAGGTTAGGAATGATACAAAGGATGTAAAACTGACACAATATGGTGAAAAATGATAGATCATGAGTTGACCATGATTCATGGTAAGAAGAAAAAGATTGACCATGACTCATGGTTAGGTTATGGTAATGACCATGATGCTACCATGACCATTGAATCTCATCACTATTCAATTCCTCTGACCATGATCTATGGTTAGGTTGTGGTCTAGACCATGATCACACCACAAGTTGTGATGAACCCCACAACTTGAGAAATAGGCACATTGGCTTGGGTTTTCAACCATCCATAAGACCACAACTAGTGGTTCAATTGTGATAAAGGATTACAAACTCATCATGACTTGTGGTATTTACCGATGCCTTCACCACAAGTGGTAGTTTATATACCATGAGTCATGGTGGCTAGAAATGCCACTAGAGATGTTTCAAGAAAACACAAGAAATATGGGAGCCAACATAGATTTGAAAGTAGAATTACATGATCAAGGAAGCTAGGATTATAGTAAAAATATAACTATGATTACATCACCAAAAGGAATTCATAACATGAAATCTTAATTAATATGATTAAATAAATCAAAGCATAATACAATCATTAGAGCTTGGAACTAGTTTCTTTATCTTTATGGTTTAGGAGACTTGCAACACATAAGATTAGATCTACTAAAGTATCAAAAAATGATATTAAGATCATCAATAAGAGAGATTGACTAGAAAAAATGGATAAAGAATGCATGTCAAATATAAGCCCTAATCTTATAAAAAATCCTAGGATTTTCAAGCCAATATGGAAATATCAATACACAATATGAAATCTAATTGATTAATTCCATAATAATTAGAAAAGCTAACCAAGATTCCAACAATTAATAGAAAAGTCCAAGTTTACTAAAAATGAAATATAATAAAGCTTGAGTAAGTTTTATAAAATGATAAAATTTTTTCCAAAATATCCAACTACCACTTCACAACATGTGCCATCAGTCTAACAATTTATTCTTAGCAAGAAAACATGAAGAAATCAACAATTTCCCAATATAAATTTGAAATGCTAAATAACATTATATTTATAAAAAGATACTTGATATTTTTAAAAATAATAATCTAAAATAGAAATATTTATACAAAAAATTCACAATTTATAAAAAATGTAAGCTTTAATAAGAGGTTTGTTAAAATTCCAAAAATAATGGACAAATAAAGTTCTTGGAATGTCATGAGATAAAATCCTCAAGAAGCATTAACAAATTAACAAAAGACATAAGACAAGCCATAGGTTAATGAAATAATAATCAAGAATAAACTAGGGGTTTGGAACATGGGATTTTATAGTACCATTATCAAAAATAATTATGCTTGGCATACCAAATTTGTTTGCCACCTATTATTGAAAAAATCTTCTAACTATTACTATAGTGTAGTCTTACTACTATAATGTCTGCTCATTTCTTACAATAAACCATTGTAATGATGGTGTAGGACTTCTTGATTCTCATGGATATGATGGAACCCATGAAATTAATTTTCTATATGTTGAAGGGTTACAATAGTTAGATCCATTCTTAAGGATCCTTAAGCCTTGCAATCATCCCACTATTACATTAATACCTTTTATAGGAATGGACAATATATGGGCATCCTTAAAGATTCTTGGCCAAAATAATCTTGCCATGAGGATTTTGATGGTCATTCATATCTTAGCCTAATGGCATTTAAAAGGCCCCTTACGAGCATCCTAGAAAATTCTAATTTGATGTTCTTCTAGAATGTACTATCTTACTAGGTCATTTGCAAAAATTTTATAGTGGTTTCTCTCTTTCTCCATGTTATGATTAACTTGGTGTAGGAATTGGTATTTCTATGTTTGTCTCATGTAGTAGGAATTTCTTACATGAGCAAGTAGATGAGGTAATCATTGTATTAGGACTTGACTATGTCATATGTAACCATTGTTATTTTTGCAAATAATAGGTTGCTAGGGAACTAATTAAAGATGGGTTTTGCATCTACTTTATGGTCTCATCATAAATAAGACAAGTGATTGACTACAACATTCTTAGTCTCCTTTCTATTTGATGAAGTGTCAAAGTGTTGTATCAATGAGCCCCCCATTCATGTAGCCTCATCAATGGGCCCCCATTGATGTAGTCCCCTTTATGTGGTGTTGCCCCATTGATGGAGCCATGTCGACATAGAATTTTCTACATCTATGAGACCTCATAGATGTAGCCTAGTAATAAAATCTATAAATATGTGCTCACTAGCCATGTTTATGCAATTCTTTGGTCAATAGATTAGTTGAACTCTTGTAGTTTTATTCCATGATCTTAGAGAACAGTTAGTGAGTGCCTACAATGTGGATTTGAGTCAATTGTACAACATCTTATTCGAGTGGCAATGTACCTGGACACATTCCATGAATGACAATAAGATTGAGATTGATTCTTTTTCATTGTATCACTTTGACTTAGATTAAATTTACTTTTAATGAAATTTATATTCCATGTACTTAGTTAATATGTATGTTTCCATGCATGTTAACAAATTGATGCAATGAGTGCAATTGGTTTCAAGCATAAACATGTATTTGTTTGGTACTCCCAACATCGTTATTACTTGGTTCACTTAGTAGCATAGTGCTTGGTAATTCCAATAGTAAATACATGGGTTTAAGATATGTATGGTAAGCTGGGAATAGACACTTGTCACCCATAGGCTAGTTTAGACTTTACTTTCCATTCTTAATTAGTTTAAACAAATGATTTCTTTATTATCATTAGGAGTAGCATAAGGCCAAAACAACATCAAGAATCATATGTCTCACTCTCGACTAAATCATAGGTGACAAAGCTACCACTAGCCCAAGTGGTAAGACAACAAACTGCAATCAAGGCATAATGATCTAGATGTCACTACTAGTCCCATCAACAACATTTAATTGAATTATGTGTGAATGCTTGTGATTCGTATGATTGTCGAGGATGGTGCTAATTATCTAGATTAGTTATATTATAAATGATCATTGTAAAAGTATTAACAATTTATATTTTAGAAAATATTAAGTCACACATGTTAAAAACATGTCTTCTTCACATAGGATCAATAATGCATTGTATGATGAGAACATTCATTAGAGAGCTAACTAGATTTGCACTGAAGAGAATTGGAGTGAATAACCTCAAGCAGGGGTTTCATATGCTCATTTTGATCCATACTACACACAAGGACTACATTCACCTAAGGCAAAAAATCCTAGAGGAAATGGAGTACATCCTCAATCAAGGAGGGCCTCAAGTCCTAGGTTCTCCAAACAACCTAGAAAAGGTACATCAAGGGACCATGGGGAACACTATAGAAGCCATGCCAACTCTCCCAGTTTCTCATCTTCCTCTTCCTATTCAACATCTAGTTCTAACAAAGATAAGCATAGGTATAGAGATCAAGCTCTACTATGGGATTGAAATAAGAATAGAAATTGAACCAAGGGAAAAATCAAAGACATCAAAATGAACATAGACAAAATCATCACAATCAAACAAATAGAAATAGACATTTTCACTATGACATGTTTGATGATAGTGAACCCTTTTTGGTCATTAATAGCATGACACAAATCATAGAGGTAATTAAAATACCCCATAAGCATCACAAGGTGATGAGTGGTGAGGTACCCCTACACTCAACCATATGAATACGAGCATTTCACACATGATTCAGTTGAACTCCACAGATGGGCTAGTTGTGGTATCTAGATAGTTACTCACTGATCGCAGTTCGTTGTCTTCCCACCTAGACTAGTATTTTCTTTGTCATGTATGGTTTAGTCCAGAGTGAGGTGTATGATATGTTCCTAAGCTAATGATGCTCCTAGAGACGATGGAAAATAATCTTAGCTAAGCTAGAAGGGAAAAGAGAGAGAGAGAGCTAAACTAATAGGAGATAGGGAGAGAGAATCTAAGCTAGCCTAAGTGCGATGAGCATTCATTCCTTAATCATCTGTACACATCTTGGACCTCATGCATGACCACTATTGGGATTACCAAGCACAGATCCTAGGTATGCTACTGGGTTACCAAGTAGTCACACTTAAATGCTTGTGATTAAGTCATACTCATTTCACATGTAAAGAGTTAGGGTGAAGAGATATTAACTATGAAAGCCATAAATAACAATAATAATTAAATAGTTAAACTAAGTGAATTCTGCAATGATGAAGTAATCTTGATCTTTATTTATGGTCATGTGTGTGTCCAGGTATGTCACTCTCGAATAAAGCATGCCATACAATTACAATCATCACACTGCAGGCATGCACTGGGAGAAAAGAGTTGAGAGAAAAAAGTGACAAAAAGACTCTACTCTCTAACACTAAACTGAGTCACTAAAAGTTGACCAAAAAAAGATTCTCCTTCCCGTGTGCCTACATGTGTATTTATAGGCCCACAGAGGAACCATGATATCGCATATTTGATATTGTTATTGGGTGCAATATTGCATACCTGATATCACATATTCGAAATCATGGGTTTGATATCGCAACCAAATGAATCATGATTCATCATACCCCACCGACTGAATGAAAACTCGTCCTCGAGTCAAAATGAGAACATGCACCATTAATTACATAGTGGATAAGTATGGGATTATTGATTGAAAGGGAATCTATTCATGTTGCAGTAGAGGACTCAATAGAACAAAATTTGGACACAACAAGAAAAATGCAAAATTCTGAAAATTACAAAATTGGGTGGAACTCATGTGGTTCCTGGTGGTGGTGGCTCCTCCATGGGTTACTTTCCCTTGTCTTGTGCTCCAGGTTTTTGGATTTGATGATGTTGAAGTAGTGCATGGAGTTTCTCCTCTTTAGTTCGAGGATCCTGTGCCTTCCATGCTGATGCTCCAATGTTTGATGGATTCGGTACCTCCCATGGGCATGATAGTTGTGGAAACATTTTATTTACCTTAATGGACCATGCTGCAAACAACTATCATTCTTCCTTGTAGGCTCTGCCTTTGTCCCTGTACTCCTAAAAATCTATAAGCCATTAAGCCAAGTCCATTGTAACATATTTTTATCCTTAGTAGCTTACTTTAACCACCTCCAATTCAGAATTTATGACTTCTAGCTTTTGTAATGTTTTCTTTTATTTTGAAAATTCTGCTTCATACTTGGCATAGGTGGTAGCTACTTACTTCTCAAGCTCTATCCCCAGGCACCCTACTATTAACATGGCTAGATTTGCATACCATAGATTTGCCAACTCTATGTACTCTGTAAGATCCTAAATCTACAGGTCCTAGCTCTTAAGTTCCGCCTGGTGGGCAATTGCATATGTGTCCAATATGGCCTGCCAATCAGTGTGTTGAGCACTAAAAGTGTTGATGTGGGCCTTGGCCATATGGATCTCCTTCTCGATGATTTGTTTGTACATTCCCACCTAGTCTCAAAAGTTCTCTTTCAATTTTTGTGCCACTTGGCCTTATTCTGCTACGTGCTTATTTCGATGGCCATCTTTTGACGGATGGCACGTACCTCCTCCATTGAGAGGGTCAAATTTTCCCTGGCCAAATGGTTCATGTCTTGGTTGATCCTGTCAACTGTTCTTGTAGCCATTGAAAATGTTCTTCGAGAATGTTCTTTTGTTTTTTCACATAGGTCAACCAAAGATTGTCGGCAACAAGCTATTTGTTTTCTTCTTGTAAGGCCTTAAGTGCCTTGGTGTGTGTGTAAGTTTATGCTTATTCCATGGAGGCATTCCAGTTGACCTTTTCTTTTTCTTCCACTACCTTTTTATTTTTTGCTAGCAATTTGTTGAGTTGCTCAGTCCTGAAGGTGTCCATCTGGTCTACGAGAACGAATTGAGAGGGACGCTGTGAAGCTTGCAAGGTTACAAGCCTTTCTTACAGTCTTGCAACTTCTGCTTCTATGTGCTCGACACTTATTTCTATCATGACTAGCTTTCCTTTGGTGGAGATGAGGTTTGATTATGCTATTGTAACATCCTGTGGGATGTCATCACTTGTCCTATTTGCAGCAATCGATCAAGCACATCCTCATGTTTTGCAAGAGTCATTGAGGGACCAATGAAAGTTTTAGCATCCTATTCTCTTGTGAGGTCTACCAGTGGCATAATAGGGATGTTAAAATATTCCTTGATGTGGTCTGTGACCACCTCTATGGCTCCAGCTACATCCTAGTGCTGCATGACCATCACTGTGGCCCCTTCACCAGTTTCTAGTTGCACCTGAAAGGATGCCATATTCCTTGAAATTTGTTGTGACTAATAACTCTCCTCTCCTCCTATTTGAATGGACACCTCACCTTGTTCAAGATCTAGAGAGACAGTGGGTCATACGGTATCATCGATGATGCAAAAGAGATTTCCATCATAACGACTTCCCCAACTGACCGTCTCAGTGCCTTAAGATGGCTCCTTGATGGTCGATAATCCTGCAACGGTGGTAGTGGTTGATCTTGCTGGCTTGTGCTAGGCCCTACTTCTTGTTGTTGACTGGGTCCCATGCTTGGAGGTTGGCTAGGACCTACAAGTTGAGTTGCAGTGGGCTCCACCATCTATTCTTGCTCTTATTCTAGCCCCAGCATCTCACCAGCAATTTTCCTTGTAGCTGGTGGCTTTAGCAATTCAGCGTATGAAGCATTTTGGGC
Source organism: Gnetum montanum (assembly GCA_015680685.1). NCBI lineage: Eukaryota > Viridiplantae > Streptophyta > Gnetopsida > Gnetales > Gnetaceae > Gnetum > Gnetum montanum. The sequence goes on from MNCI01026892.1 coordinate 234,610, forward strand.
TTTCCTAAGGACATTAGTGGTGTATCCTCGAATACCAGCATGCTTGCATAGATTCCTGATGAGACAAGGGAAGGGAAATGGAAACTTCCCTATCTTACATTCTTGAAACCACCTTAAGATCTCCATGAAATATAGATGAGGTAGGTTAACATTAACCTTTGCCATCAATATTGCACTTCCTTTTGTGGGAAAGGTGTGATAAGTTCCAATTTTAAAGTAGATTTTCTCTTCCAACGTCAACTCTCCATAGGTCTTATCTTCTTTACTGTACGTCCTGTCTAACCAAACCTTTCGCACATCAGCATCAAAGTGAGTGGATAGATGAGCAACCTTTGACCCTATATTCGAAAGGTTTAACACTTCTAAAATGGATTGGACAGAGAAATCAACAGACACACCAAAAATGTTAACTATGGTGCCTTCTTCTTTATTATGCCAGAATTGGTATGTTTGTCCTAAGTACCAGGCATCACTTTCAGAGAGGATAGGCCATAATGGAGACCACTTGAGGTGGTCCCTAACAGGCTTAGGAGCATATTTTGTGAAAGTTCCGAAGTTCAATTCCACAATCACTGCAACTAATGTGGACCTTTCATAGATGACTTGAACACATTCTAGGGGCAACGTAAGGCGTTGTCCTGATTCAGGTGCTATAGTAGCTCCTTCTTCTGCCTATCTTGATTGTACAGTAGCAGAGCCTTTTTGATGGATACCAAACGATTATTTAGCAGGAACTTGTTCTTTACCTCTCTTGGGTTGCTTAAATGCACCTTAAGAGGGACCTTCTTATTTTCCACAGTTTGGGGCCATCTGCAATCACACGAGGCCAAGCATTAGTAAGGTTGTTTACCCAAGTTAAGTTATATCTTACTTCTTGCCTTAATGAGTTTGTTTTGATTTCATGTGATTTTAATGTTATGAATTTTTATAGAAATGTCCCAAAAATATTTTTATATTTGGTTCACTTTGCTTAGGTGGTTTCAAAGTTTAATTTCCTGATATAGGTAAAGGAGATGTAATTGTTTAGCACATGTTTATTATTATTTTAATAACTAATTACCCTTGACAGTGTCCTTTGGGAAATGAAAAATTTCAGAAAATTAATACACAATTTGACATGTACCCCTCCCCCACAACTAAGCAAAACACTTCAGGTTCAAGTAGGTTCAAATGGAATGAAAATTGGAGCACCAGCAAGCGAGTTATGGTTAGCGAAGCGAGAAATGCGCAATTGCAAGTCGTAGAAGGAAATTTGAAAAACTTCCCCTGCGTGAATAGTTGCAAATGATGTTGACAGGTGTGGGGGGTCCATGTATATATCTTTTTTAAGCATGCAATATCGTGTACCCACTAGCAGGGACTTGATATCCCATTGGACTTGATATTGGGGACCCAATATCGCATCCTACCGAAAATAGGGCACTTGTAAAATTTACCAAATTTTAAAAGTTTTTTAAATTTTTTTGAAACTCCAAGGTATAAACTGAGGATTTGTAGGTCAATGTAAAGGGGTCCAAGGTAATACAAACTAAGCCTAAAGGCACAAAGAGTATAATGGTGTAAAATTTGACAATGAGAATCATGAAGAGTAGGGGAAAAAGGACATGTGTTAGCTCATAGGAACGCTTGAATTGGAAGGGTGATAAGAGAAAGAAGAATGTTGGTAATGCTTAGAGAGTATATGATGATGTGCGGAAGATGTGTTACAAGTGCAAATTACAAAAGTCATGCAAGTGGATCCTCCCCAAAGCAAGTTTCTACCTATAATGCCGTTACGTAACCACACCTTAAAATGTTCGTAGGCACTAGAATGGTTAAATGTAATCCACACTAGTTCCACAAAACACACACATGTAGATACCACTGTAATGAGGTATGAATTCAATGCTATACAAGACACAAGTCACAAATACATGGACAATGAGATGAGGCAAATTGTAGAAGGGATTGTAGAGATTGGGACATGAGGTAACTGACTTAGGGCACAATGAATTCTCAGTGTAAGGCATGATTAATGTGTCATTAACCTGTCATTCAAAAAGTAGGACCAAGTCCATTCCTCTGATCAGTGACATCACATTGTTTCATCCCATGATGGACAACCATAAGAGCATCAGGACAACAAGGCATACAATCACTTGGAATTTTGTTCAAGGGAGGAGTGATTTTGCTTTGTAGCACACATGTTTTGTTTTTTGAATGCTTAATCCAGAGAAGCCACATACCTTCAAGCATGATGTCACACCTTGGTCATTCCTGCTTAGTCCATCCTTCTCTACTTTTGGTATAATGAACACAAGATTATTTTAAGTTTTAATGATTAGGAATATCATTGTACCCAGAGTAGAACCTCTTATTAATAGAATGGATGAATGGATGTTGTGGGCTTGTTGTTCAAATAATTAGTCACCTGAGACTTGATAGCATAAAAAAACACCTCAACCAATGGTTCACATGAGTGTTTTATTTCTAGATGAGATTACTCATAAAAAGGTAAAAAGACAAAAAGGCAAAAAGATCAAACAATAAGTTGAAAAGTGAAAAATTGAAAAACAAAAATTTTAAAATTAAAGAAAATGAAAATTTTTTATTAATCCTACTTGTTATTAGAATGGGGGGTATCCCCCATAACTAAATGGTTAAGTATGGTAAGGATTAAAAAATGAAAAGTTGGAATCCTTGCATGTTGGACGTATTGGGATCTGGTCATATTCGAACCACTAGGTGTCTTTTGATGTGGTGGTTGGAATGTACCCTGAGTGGGATTCACACACTTGATTATAGTAAACATAGTGGGGTAATTTATAAGATGTAGTCAAGTGATGAGTGGTTGACCCACTATGGCACTCGTGACCATAAGATGGTATGCAAGGATCGATCTATCTCCCTCGATGGTTATATTCATTAGGCCATATGGTTATTATATTGTTCCTTCTTACGGTCATGCCTAAAGAAGGGGCATCTTCGGTGTTGAGGAGATTCCCCACTACTGTTGTTAGTAGTAGCACAAGTAACATTCGTGGGTTGATGTTGTGGTGCAAAACCTTCTAGAACACTTGGTGGTGATGTAGAAGGAGGTGAACGATGAGAATTTTGAAATTGAGAGGAAGTGTAAGGTATCCAAGGTGGTGGTTGTGTTGGAGAGGATATGGGTTGATAGTATTGCGGAGAATAATAATCATGTGGTGAGATATAGGATGTTGACCTAGTTGGGGAAATAGAATGTTGGACTTGATAAGCACTTAGATTCGCATGGTATAAAGGGTGTAACCAGTTTGAGGGTGGTCTCCCCCATGACTAGGATTGTTGCCACTATGATTGAACACAGTATCTCTGTATGAACTCTGGATGTAACATTCTTTCCCAATGCTCCTATAAATGTGACAAGATTGGACACTAGCCTTTGGGGTGATCGTACAGGAAAATGTTGCATTGATACGTATGATTAGCAGTTGAGCTCTTATTTTTTTCAACCCTTCTTTCCAATTGTCTAAAGGTATTTTTTCCTACTTCTTGTTTTGTCATGACTCTACCTCCAATAATGTTGGCATATTCTCCACATTTTTTATGCATCCATTCCATCATCTCATTGATCTTTGCCTCAATTTCATCCAATGATTATAGTACTGGCAAAGATGGTTCCACCTCATTGAGGTGAGTTGATTTCTCCTCTTCATAATCATGGGCCCTTGTTGAATTAAGGTTTTGGGCCTGTTGAGATTTTTCAACATTCTCCCACTTAGTTATTTCTCCTTCTTCTTTTGCCACCTATTTGATAAGCTCTTGAAATTGATGGGTTAATAGTTCATATAGTTGACCTTAGACATACATCCCTAAGGTCTCCCTTGTCTCATTATGGAGACCATCAATAATGTGGTACATTACCCTCTCCTCAGAGAACTCATGGCTTGCGCAGTTGTTTAACAATGCATATTATATTTCTAAGGCCATGTCCAATGGTTCATGTTGTGCTTGTTTTCACTCTTGGATTTGTCTCCTCAAGGCTGATACTCTTGCATAGCTTTGATATCTTTTGTTGAAGAGCTCTACCATTATTGGCCAACGTCAAATTGATTTTGGTTTTAAAGACCTATACCATTCTTTTGTGTAGCCAATGAGTGTCATAGGAAAGAGATTAAGTTTCTTCCATCCATTATCGATGTTGTTCCATGCATAGGCATTGTAGAAGGCTTGTAAATCTTGTTGCGAATCTAAATCGTAGCCTCCTAAAAACTTAGAAAAGTTGTTTAATTCAAGCTTGGGTAAATGACTTTCCTTACGATGCTTGTGGGATATTCAAACAACCTCTTGTATTTCCATTAGGCTTGTAGTGGCCAGTAGGGGTTCATTGTCACTAGGTAGGTTATGCATTTATGAGTTGGGATGATGTTGTCTTCATTTATGTTTATAGGAAACCCCTACATTAGATTGGGTACTTGAAACTTCATCTTCATCATCGTATAATTTTTTGGGTCTCCAATGAATTTCCTTACTAGTTGTTACATTATCATAGTCTTGAGAGAGAGACATGATATGTGAATTTGTATGTGACTTAATTGAAATTAATTTCTTTTCTAAAAGATATATTGTTAATACTTTGTTACAATGATCTTGTATGATGTAACTAATCTAAATAACTAACACCGTCCCTGAAAATGGTGCCAATGATGAGTGGAGAGGTACCCCTACACTCAACTATACAAATATGAGCATTTCACACATGATCTAGTTGAACTCTGCAAATAGGCTAGTTGTGGTATCTAGATAGTTACTCGCTGATCGCAGTTCACTATCTTCCCACCTGGACTAGTATTTGCTTTGTCACGTATGGTTTAGTCTAGAGTGAGGTGTATGATATGTTCCTAAACTAATGTTGCTCCTAGAGATGATGGAATATAATCTTAGCTAAGCTAGGAGGGAAGAGAGAGAGAGAGAGAGAGAGAGAGAGAGAGAGAGAGAGAGAGAGAGAGAGAGAGAGAGAGAGAGCAAAAAAAAAAAAAAAACACAAAAAGAATAAAATATAAAAAAACANCATGAGCATTTGTTCCTTAATCATCCATACATATCTTGGACCTCGTGCACGACCACTATTGGGATTACCAAGCATAGATCCTAGGTATGCTACTAGGTTACCAAGTAGTCACACTTAAATTCTCATGATTAAGTTGTACTCATTCCATGTTTAAGGAGTTAGGGTGAAGAGATATTAACTATGAAAGCCATAAATAAAAATAACAATTAAATAGTTAAACTAACTGAATGCTACAATGATGAAGTAATCTCGATATTTATTTTCGGTCATGTGTGTGTCCAAGCATATCACACTCAAATAAGGAATGTTGTACAATTACAATCATCACACTACGGGCATGCACTAGGAGAAAAGAGTTGAGAGGAAAAAGTGACAAAAACCCTCTACTCTAACACTAAACTGACTCACTAAAAACTGACCAAGAAAAGAATCTCCTTCCCATGTGCCTACATGTGTATGTATAAGCCCACACAGGAACCATGATATCGCATATCTGATATCGTTGTTGGGTGCAATATCATGTATCTGATATCGTGGATCTGATATCACAACCAAATGAATCACAATTCATCACAAGGAAAGTCACATCAAAAGGCTTGATATGAATAACATCCCTAAATTTGAGAGAGGATATAATTCTAATCCACAACATCATTTGCAAGCCTTCCATGATGCCTACATTTTACAAAACATTGAAAGTGGGTGAAAAAAGCTTAAGCTCTTTCCTAGGATACTAATAGATAAAGTTGATGTGTGGTATAAATTATTGAAACCAAATTCAATCCATCGATGGTCCATAATGCTGGAACTCTTCAATGAGAAATACCAAACCTATGTGAGGGTGTTCAACCTAAGGAAAAAAATCTAAGGATGGAAATAAGAACAACATGAACCCTTGGATATGGCCCTAAATAGATACTATTATCTATTGAATAAATGTGTAGGCAATGGTTTCTCTCAAGAAGAGCAACTTTTTCATATCATAGATGGGCTTCATACTCAAACAAGAGAGACCCTTAGGATGTATGCTTAAGGTTAATTATATGAAATAGAACCCATTAGATCCAAAAGCTAATCAAGCATGTGGCAAAAGTAGAAGAAGAGCTATGGAAATGAAAGAATGTTGAGAAATATCATTGGGAACCAGCTCTTCAAAATAAGAAGGTCCATATCTATGATGAGGAAAAAGAGGCAGCTCTTGATGAGGTGATTTTAGAACAAACCTTGCCAATATGAAATTCTATTAGTGAGCTTGAAACAAAGCTAGATAAGATATTAGAATGGATAAATAAGAAATTTACAACTTGCATAGAAATCATAGAAGGGAGAGAAACAAAAATCAAATCAAGTGACCACAACAAAAGGAGGAAAAGAAACTAAGAGATAGGTAAGAACACTAATCAACAAAAAGGGGAAATGGCTATAGAAGAAGAGGCCATAGACTCAACCATTGAAGAATATCATGGATGTGACATCTGCATAAATGACCATTCGAAGGGCTATTTCCTAATCATGTTACATCTACATGAGCATTGGACTTTTGCATTGAATCTGAAGTTCATACAAAAGAAAATGCCTAGAAAATTACCTTTCTCACAAGTTAATTATAGATAGTCCTACAACCAACTATACCATTCTAGTGGGACGTCTTACTAGCCTCAACACTATCATCCAATGCAGTGCCACAACCCATAGTCATGGGGAAGGCCATCATCAAACTAACACTACCCTTACTACCAGATGAACCCATACAGATATTTTGTTTAACAACATGTTTCCCTGACTGGTTCTACTTCCTCTACTTCAAATTGCTACTACAACTCTCCCAAATATCATCAATCTACGACATCTTCTAAAGGATCACCATCTTACACCTCTTATCCTTCCTCATATCCTCAATATTCTCATACTTCCCTCCATCATATGTCACCACCAGCAACACAAGAAGGTTTAGCACCATGACATCAATAAGAGAATGTCACTTATGCTATGAACATACACAGAAATGATAGAGCTAGTAGATGTCCACCACAATCTCAAAACCGTCCTTTCTTTAGGATGGTTCCCATGAATAAGCACAACACTCTTGGATCTACTAACTCATCTAAACTAGCACAATGCATATTAAGTGCAACACCCTTCCTTTCACAACTAATATCATCCAATCATACACACTAAACTAGAAGACATCTAGTGGCTTGAAAATGAGAATATAAAATTGTTTTAAAGATGCATCGAGGTAATTGATCCGCTTATTAGTTATAGACTTAAAAAAAACCAAATGGAGGACTTAGACGCATATATCTTACACTTTGATTATACACCAGAAAAGGATATTAAACACAGAGACTTGGGGATTAAAATATAAAATTAAGAAGAAGAAGCAAATACATCTGGATCCCCCAAAATGAAAACACCTTCAAGTCTAGATGAAGATACATATTCAAATGATCCCAAAAATACTATCACCAATGTTAGATGTGCTACCACATGATTAATTAAATTAGTAATGGTGATAGATGGGAAATTGGTGCTATATAACCAAGGGATTGTGCGATCCATCTCCTAAATATGTAGTCATATAATTTATCATGGGAGAGATGCTCCATCCTGGTTCAAGAACTATAAGTATTTTTCATCATTTTTTTAATAATTTTTTATCATTTTCCTATTTTTCCAGAATTTTTTGATTCTTCATATGTTTTTCATTTCTTAATATTTTTCTTTTCTTTATATTTTTCTCTTTTCTTGAGTCATTCTCTTTATGTTTAATAAATGTATTTCATGTTTTTGTTAATAATATTGCCAAGTCATAATGCAAAAGTCAACACTATGTGTTGTCTTTTTGTTCTATGCTATCAAGATGATTAGGTAAGTAATTATGTAAAGTAGTCATACCACCTCATCCATTCCTTCAGTTCTATGAATAAAAGGTCTTTTTCATGGAAACAATTTTATTCTTCTTTCATGAAACTAAAATTAATCAATGATCATTATATCTTGAAGAAAGAGGGAATGACCAAGTGGGAATGGCAAAGGATGTGACCTCAAGAAGACTTGTTAGGCTCTCTTCTTGACTTCTTTAGTGTGGCTTATGACTCCTCTTGGAACATATCATCACTCTTCATCAACCAATAAAAAGGAAGCTTTGTCTTTGCATGGTGTGGTTCCCATTTCAAAAAAATAATAAATACATTTAAAAAGCAAAAAAAGTCAAGTAATAATGAGAATTCAAAGCACATTCCTTAGACACAATAACAAGCTACAAGCACTAGTTATGGGGCTGGAAAGACATGTTACCCGTGATTGAAGATGCTCCACTAACTAAGGCCCTTCCTTCCTTCTTCTCTTTTCTTCTCTTTTGGGAGTGATGATTATTCTTTGAGGTGGTTGTGGACTCATGATGGTCAGTAGGGAGAAACACTTCAATGCAAGGTCATTGTTCATGATATGGACTTCGTCTAAACTTGGAGAAATAGGTATGCTAATCATTTTAATCACACTTTTCACAAGAACCTATTATGGACATGATCAAGTACCTTACATCCTGATCTCTGTAATCCCTTCTCATCCCATTATTCACCTCACTACTACATGCGATTATGAGCCTTTTGGTTTTATGTAATATAGTGCAACATCCTAACCATGGTAGTTGTGTGTTGTTTGGAATAAAGGCATGGTCTATCTTGAACTTCTTGGGTGCCCACAGACATCTATAGAATTAGTTATGCAAGGGCATTATGGCAAGAGCCTGCTTTGGGAAGGACCCACTTGCATAACTTCTGTTGATCATGGCTTTGAACTAACTTTCACATCTTCCAAAACATCATTGATAGTTTCTCTAAATTTATGAATAATTTTGGGACTACTTCTCATCCATTTCATTAATTTTTCCTATTTTTCTATTTCCATATCCATTAGTATTTCTTAACCATCTTCTAAATCAGACATTTGGTTTCTATTTTTTAAAAACTTATGTGCTTTTGTAGTTACGCTTATTAGTCATGGGGGCTAAGGATGTCTACTTTGAAATTTTTCTAACAACCTATTTTTGAACATCATGGTAACTAATAATATTTGATCAGAATAATGTGAACAACTTGATGATTTTAGTTACCTCATAGCCTTGGGCATAGTATGTTGTAATCACCTTGTGCTTAAACAAAAATTAAGGGATCTAAAAAGGGTTGATTATTAAGGAAAATTTTACCAAAAATAATGTTGATCCTTTGGTGACTATAGGTGATGCTAAAAGAAGTGTCTAAGGATGAAGGTCTTTGGCTAGGCATGAAAATGAAGCCAAGAAGGATACAATAGAGGATATGCCCATGGATAAATCATAGCACATACAAGATTGTAGCTTAAGCATCACATGTTTACTAGATCCATTGGACAATGACAAGAAATTTTTGTCCATCCTTCAAGAATGTTCTACATAACAAGAGAAGCATTGACATAATAATCAAGGTTGGAAGTCTACCACCGCTAGTGAAAACAAGAAAAATCATCTTCAATGGATTTTTGAAGACCTCTACAAAATTTTGTAATCTTGAATGTTTGTCTAGTCTTTTTGTCACTTTATCATTTTGTATGCATCCACTAGAATAAAATTTTGTAATGTGACACTTAGTTTTGTTATGCCAAGTGTTAGTCAATAATCCCATACCTTCCCAATTTTGTAAAGGAACTTGAGGATGAGTTTTCATTCAACCATGGGGGTATGATGAGGCGTCAAAGTGTTGTGTTAACAAGCCCTCATCAATGTGGCCTCATTTATGTGGTGTTGCCTTGTCAATGTAGCATTTGCTACATCTACAAGGCCTTGTTGATGTAGCCTAATAATAAAATCTATAAATACGTGCTCACTAGCCATGTTTATGCAATTATTTGATCAATAAAATAACCAAACTCTTGTAATTTTATATAGTGGTCTTAGAGAATAGTCAATAAGTGCTCACAGTGTGGATCTAAGTTAGTTGTACAACATCTTATTTGAGTGGCAATGTACCTAGACACATTTCATGAATGACAATAAGATCGGAATTAATTCTTATTCATTGTAGCACTTCTACTTAGATTAAATTTACTTTTAATACAATTTATATTCCATGTACTTAGATAATATTTATGTTCCCATGCATGTTAATGAATTGGTGGAATAAGCATGACCAATTATGAGTGTAAACACATATTTGCTTGGTAATCCTAGTAGTGGATACGTGGGTTCAGGACATGTACAACAAGCTAGGAATAAACACTCATCACCTGTAGGCTATTTTATACTTTACTTTTCATTATTAATTAGTTTAAATAAATGATTTATTTATTATTGTTAGGAGTAGCATAAGGCTAAAACAACATCAAGAATCATATGCCTCACTATGGACCAAACCATACGTGACAAAGCTACCACTAGTCCAAATGCTAAGATAGTAAATTATGATCAAGGCATAACAGTCTACATTCCACAACTAGTCCCATCCATAGAATTCGATTGGATCATGTGTGAACACTTGTGATTCATATGGTTGGGTGTAGGGGGTACCTCACCACTCATCACCTATTAATCATAGTTATGTTCAACTCTTGCAAAATCATTAGTCATTGTATGATAGGAGGACTAACCATTGGCTTCTCCATAAGAAACCAAATTGCATTATGATCTATGTGCAAAAAAATAAGATATCTAAGCACATAGTACCTAAATTTTTCTAAGGCATACACCATAATCATAAGTTCCTTTTTCATGGTAGTATAGTTTAATTGGACACCTGTGATACTTTTGCTCATGTAATGAATGTATTATGGATGTTTTTGATCTTCTAGTTATGTGAGCATGGCTCTGAAAGAAAATTTGGATGCATGCATCATAATATGGAATGGATTAGAGCATTAGAAGCTCATATAAGTGGATTTTTCATAAGCTTTTGTTTTATAAGTTTGAATGTGTGATTACATTTCTTAGTCCACTCAAATATCATATTCCTTTTTGTTAATTTTATTAGTGATTTAGCCATTTTTGAGAAGTTTGATATGAATCTCCTATAGTAGCCAATGTGTCCAAGAGAAGATCTAACATCTTTCATGATCTATGATATTTATGTTATTTCTTGAATTAGTCTAATCTTTTCTGGATCCACCTCCATCCCTTTTTTAAAACTTGGTATCCAAGAATGATGTTTTTCTAGACCATCAGATGACTTTTCTTCCAATTGAGTTTAATATTGATTTCCACACATCACTTCAATACCTACTCTAGATAGTCTAGTGCTTACTCAAAATCAAAGCCATAGGTGGAGAAGTTATCCATGAAGATTTTCATACCATTATTAATTGTTACTAGAAGATACTAAGGACTAATCATTGGAACATTGCAAGAGAATTACACAAATTAGAGGACATCTTTTTATAAGTGAAAGTTCGATAGGAACTTGTGAATGTAGGATTGGCTTGATCTTCCTAGGATATTTGAATTTGATTATAGCCATTGTAGTCATCTAGAAATTTGTAATACTTGTGGCTTACAATGGTGTCCAAAACTTGGTTAACAAATGACAATGAAAATGATCTTTGAAGTTTGCCATATTCAATAGCCTAAAGTCAATATAGATCCTCCATTGATCCTCTTTCTTTAACATTATGAAAAGTGGGCTCATCCATTCACTTTTAGGAGCTTCTTACTCTCTTTCTTGACACCTTGCTTCAACTTCATAAAAAGTACAGCCAATGTCAATGTTACCTAACCATACTTTAAAAAATTATCAAGTTTCATTTGTTGTATTATGTCTTTCAAAGCCTATTGATGATGGTAAAAGAAGAAGAAGAGTTGTACAAAAAGAAAAGCATAGAGAAGTATAATTGGGATCCAACCCTTCACAAGTAGGAGGTCCATATCTATGATCAAGAGCAAGAGGAACTTCTTAATAAATTTGTTTCATACAAAGCTTTACCAATAAAACGGTTAATCACTAAGATTATGATAGAGATAGATGAAATGAAATGAAATGAAGCTTTATTAAATTAAAAGATCCATATGATCTATTAAACAAATATTACATTTTTATGAAAAATAAAGATATAATGTACAAATTAACTAAGCACTAATGGGGGCATAATAACAAATCATACAAATTTTTTATTGTAACATTATAATGTTGTCTTAAATAGGTAGTCACAACACAAGAAAGAAACACATGTAAATCATCTTCAAGGGCTCTTGATCTACACAACCTACAAATGTCATCTTTTTAGGGTAGTTGAATCCATTTTCCATTTTAAATTTTTAGATGATGAGAACTTAAGTGATGCTTATTTCTAGCATTCTAATACTTGATTAGAATAGCAATTGAGAGATAGTGAGCTTTTACATATAGTTTATGAGATCTAATGTGGTATAAATAAAATTATCTCTTGTCTTCTACATTAGAACACATTAGTGTTAAAACCTTCTACTTGAGTAGTTGGCAAATATGCTTAGGATTTTTAGTACTTTCTCCTAAGAGATATTCCATTTTTTCAACCATTGCATCCCCTAAAAATACTAACAGTGGTCTTGCAAATTATTAACCACTTTGGAGAATTTGTCTTACCTTGAGATATCCAAGATTTGAGTGCATATAATGAATTAGCACAAGGATTTTGCTTCTAAAGGTAATAAATCACTTTACATAATAACATTGAATAAAGTGTTTACATCTTAACCTTTAACTTATTTTGAAGAAAAATTTTCTACACTCTTTCAATATCTTTCCAAAGGTTAGCACTATGTCTAGGATCTCAAACAATACATTCATATAACTACTTTGAAAATCATAGAGGAAAAGATAGAGCAACTAAGAGTAAGAGACTAAGAAAAGAAGAAGAAGAAAAAAGGAAATAGGTAGGAATACTTATTGGCAAAAAGGGAAACCTATAGTATTGGAAGAGGTTGCAAACTTAGATTTACAAGAAGACAATGAATGTAACATTTGTCAATATGAAAATTTTAAGGAATGCTACCTAGTCATCTTACATCTACAAGAGTTTGGGGCTTATTCTTTAAATCCAAAGTTTGTAAAAAAATTAGATTTCTAAGAGATTACATTAGCCACAAGATTAAGAAAATAAACAAGGAAATACACAAGGATACTTACCAATATAAAGAAAAAACATGCAAAGGTGGAAGAGATTTTGGAATTAGATTTAAAAGAAGATGATGGATGTAACATTTTTCTGTATGAAACATTTGAAGGACTGCTCTTCAATCATGTCACATCTACAAGAGTTTGAGGGTTATGATTTAAACCCTAAGTTCATGGAAAAATGTCCAAGATATTACCTTATTCATAAGGGAATTATAAATAGCTATACAATTAACATTACTATCCAAGTGAAACTCCTTTTCAACCTCAAGACTACTATTAGAATTAGTGGAAAAATCAACAATTATGGGGGATGCCATTACCAAGGTAGAAATACCCTTATTATTGGCTAGATCCTTGTAGATATTACATACAACAACCAATTTCTCATAATGGATCTACTACCATGCCTTTAGTCACTACTAGTATCTTCCTAAATACCATCATCCTACAATACCTCATGTAAAATCACCATCCTATATCTCTCACTAATAATGACACCCTCCTCAACACTCTCATAATCCTCTCCCACAAGTGACACCATCAATAATGTAGGAATAATTATCATTGCAACATTAGCAAAAAAATTGTCACTCACATTGTTGTCATACAAGTGAAATACAATGTTAGTAGATCTAAGTACAAGCCTTAGTAATGCTCTTTCTTTAAGATGGCTACTATGCCTATGAATAAAACTAGTAGACCTACTAGCCCATCAGAACTAGCACACGATCCAGGTGGTGCAACTTCCTTCTTCACAATAAAAACACCATCTAATCCTACATAAGAGACAACAATCATTGCCACTCCAAAACAAAACCTAAAAAATGTTATGCTTATGTATTGAGTGATTACATTAATGTAGGATCACTTTCTAAAAAAAGGACAAACTAAGAGAATCTTTTAATTTATATATAGGTTTCTAGAAATTCATCATGCAAAGCTCTATTGGATTCAAGTTTAAACATGAATACAATCTTACAAGAAATTTACAAAGCTTAGAATTTTTCACTATTTAAGAAATGCAACATCAAGTTGGAGCTTGTAGATCACATCATGGTTCCTTTGGAAAGGATTGATGATGTGTTAACCATCACTAGTGGGTGGTTGTATGTAGTAGATTTCCTAATGATTAATATGGAGATAACAAGGATGAATTCCTAGTTATAATGGGAAGAGCTTGGCCTTGCACCATAAATGTTAAGTTGGAAATCTAAGATCTCTTAATGAGACACCTAGTGACAATTTGTATGTTTATTTTAAGCCTTAGACTTTAGAAGTATTTCATGTGCCATGTGTTTGTACTCTAGCATGTTTAGTTGAGGTTCTATGTCTCCTAGGTTTATACCTTTTCCTCTAGTGTCATCCTTCAAGGTTTTGTGCATATTCTAAGTTCCTTAAGATGATTTTGGATTTATTTAGAAGCATTAAAATCCTTCTAACATGTCCTCTTGAGTTCTAGCTTTCATATAGAGTTATTTTGGCAAAGTGTGTTTGGGAAAGGGTGGGGTGGGGGTGGTTGGATGAAGGGTGTGGGGATGTGCACTGACTCCCTTGCATTAGCACACCTGCTACATTAGTGTAGGAGTGGTTATGAACCCCTTGCTAGGTCTAGTTTAGTCTTCTTTATTGGTAGTATGATTGGGATTAGCTTAGGCTACATTGATGGGCCTTCATTGATGCCTAGGCACTAATGAACCTCCTTCATTATTTTATATAAGCTATAAATAACTTAGACAAGTGCATATACAGATATTAGTCATATTTTAACATAACCTTTATCTCTTTAGAGCCTGTTCCATCTAGTTTGTGTGGAGAACACTTCCTCTCTTAGATAATTTGATTACTTTCCTTGTTTATGTGTGTGTATTTTAAGTCATCGCTTTTACCAGTGTGACTAAACTCTGTTAGAGTGATACCTTACTTATGAGCTTAGAATTGTTTGGTGTGTCCAGTGTTTGTGTAGTGAATAAAGGTCATGTTTTTTCCTTGTTTCACCATTAATGCCTTAAACAATAAAAAACATAAAATATTTATTTAAATTTCATTTTTTATGTTAAAATTATTCATATTTATTCAAAGAGGTCATAATTATATGCAATGATGTTGGACTATCAAGGTTATGACTAAAAGCTATTTTATTACTTTTCATATGTAGTGTTGCATGTGTCCCTTAAGGGATTATGACATAAGCATTGCATCTATCCCCACGAGGGATTGCAATGCATGTGCATTTATGTGTATCTTATTTCTTATAATTCATAAAATACATAAAACTTATAAATTATAAAATTATAAATATTTTTTCAATTTCCTATAGTGGTAACATAAGCTTTTCATTATATCATATATATTATAATCCTTTTTATATTTCTTGAATGCAACAATCTATATGAATGTTCTTAGTAATCCACTCAACATCATTTTCAAAGCTTACAATTAAATTGCACTACATAATGTATGATAGATCCCATAGGTCAAAACTAGTAAGTTAATTCTAAGATATTAGCCTAGTGGTAAGACTCTTGACTCGAAAGCTTCAAGTCATGGATTCAATTCTAGTGGGTATTGTTGAATTATAAAGTTCTAATTGAGCTATATATCTTAGGGTGTACTAATATTACAATTATTTGTGAGTTCTAACAACTTTCCAAAAATTAGTGAGAACCCTATCACCTCTCCTTGGAGATTATCATGGAGACTGAACATGCAACTATGAAAAGACAAAAAATTTCATGCATTAATTATGATGATAAAAGGTGTAGTTGTAGGTCAAAATTTCAAAGTGTTAACATGATCCATATACTAGCACACAATAAACTTGAAAAAGAAGTGTGTATGTAAAAATATGTCTACACAATAGCCACTCAACTATAAATTATTTAAAAGATGCATGACAATAACCAATCCACTTATTAGCTCTTTTCCTAAGAAAATGTACCAAATAGAGAACTTAAAAAATGATATCCTACATTCTAACCATACACTAGAAGAAAGTGATAAATAAGAAGACTAAAAACTAAAATTGAAAATAAAAAAGAAAACATATCTTAACCCTCTCAAATATAAATACCTTCTAGTCCAACAAAATATGTATTTTCAAATGATCGAAACTTGATGATCATCAATGTTAAAATGGCTAAGAGGTAAAAACATAAATTACTAAAGATGATAAATAAGAAACCTATGATTTATGACCTATGGAATGTGTAGTACATTTTTTGAATGCTTACACATGAATTTTGTCATGGGGTAGGGAGGGTGGGGGGAGGGGCATGCCCCATCTTGAATCAAGAATTGATATGTACATTTTCATTTTTTTGTCATTTTTATATTTTTGATATTTTTCTATTTCTTTAAAATTTTACACTTCTTAATACATCTTCCATTTATTGGTATGTTTCCTTTCTTTTTAATTTGTTATATTTCCTATGTTTTTCATAATAATATTGTCAATCATTATGCAAAAATCAACACCATGGGTTGGAAATTTTTCTATGATATCATGCTATGAAAAAAATGATTACACATGGTAGTGAGACTATGTTATCCATTCCTCCATTTCTATAAATAAGAGGTCCTTGTCATGGAAGTAATATGATCCCTATTATATCAAAAACTAAAAACAAGCTTGATGAGCGATGAGGTACCCCTATGCCCAACCATATCAATCACAAGCATTCACACATGGATGGGACTAGTTGTGGCATCTAGATCATTATGCTCTAATCACTATTTTCTATCTTCCCACTTGGACTAGTGGTAGCTTTGTCACTTATGGTTTAGTCCAAAGTAAGGCATATGATGTTGTCTAACTCTATGTTTCCCCTAATGACAATAAAGAGATTAATTAATTAAGCTATGAAACAATGGAAAGTAAAATCTAACTAGCCTACATGCAATGAGTATCCACTCTTAATTTTTTGTACATGCCTTGGACTTTGTGAGACTACTTTTGGGATCACCAAGCATACGTCACTAGGTGCACTAAACAATACAATGCTAGATTACCAAGTACTTACACTTAAACACTCGTGATTAAGACGTATGCATTCCACTTAATGACAAGAATAGTAAATGGAAACAAATGGAAACATTAACTAAAGAAAATAGTAATTAATTAAACAATTAAATGATTAACACAATAGTAAATCTAAGTGGAGTTGCAGTGATGGGAGTAATCTCGATCTTTATTTCTTGGTCATGTAACATGTCCAAGTATGTCACACTCGAATAAAAGTTCCATACACTCACAAACATCACACTACAAGCATGCACTTAGAAATAACAAGACAAAAGAAATCTACAAAGAAGCTAATTGAAAACTAAAACTAAAAATATTTTTTATATATCTCAACTATGCACTCGAGTGTTGTATTTATAGGCTAGCATGGAAGAGATGATATATGATATCTGACATTGCTTTTTATCTAATATTGGGGCTTTGATATTTGGTATCTAATATTGAGGCTGACAGATTCATGACTCATCAAAACCCATGATCACTATGCTTTGAAGGAAGGATAAAAGACAAAGAGGGTATGGATAAGGGTGATATATCAAGGGGTTTTTTTTTATTCTCTACACTTTTACCTCGGGTTCCACTAGTCTTATATTGATACACTACCACTTATGTCTTTTACAAGACAAGGAAAAGAGGCTAAGAGGATGTTAGAGATTTTTTGTATTCTAGAAATTTTAACATATTAATTAGTGTCTATATTTTATAACATCATGCATGTTTGTATATATCATCACAATGTACCACACCATCTATGGCATTGATATATTGCATATTAGTATGGATAGTATATTATAAATAATTTAGTTCTTTAATTTGTATTAACTAATCATTGTGTCTATTTATTCTATCAACATTATTATTATTTTTTATTTATATAAATGTTAATTCTAGTTCTCTCTTTGTGTGTAACATATACATTAAATAATAGAGACACATCATCATGCTATTCTTCTATATTTATTTCCGTTTATAGTTTGGATTTGCATATATGCTTAACACCTTATATTATAGAAGGTCTCATAGTATGCATCTATTTTAATATTTTAATAATCATTAAATAATTTCTAGTTTCTTGATGATTTGAATATCATAAAACTTAACATAGTATTGGGGTAGGGTTTTGATGACTTTGTTAATCAACACCATAAAAAATTTGTAGTGCTATGGTGGTTAAGTGCATCTAATGCAATGATATGTATAAAAACTAATCATAAATTTTGATTTTGCATAGTTATAAAGAAATAGTGAAAATTGTAGAGAGAGCTCATCACAACTTGAGAATCTTGTTTAAGGATATTTGGTTTCAAATTAATTTACTCTCCTCAATTATCACCAATAAGTATTTAAGGTGTGACTTATAGTTAAAATATCATAGTTTTCTATTTAATTATAAAGAAATAATTTGGTTTGTAATTTTATTAACTAATTAATTGTGAAAATTAATATTTCAAATTTTAAATTAGTTTATAAGTAGAAAAACATTACACAATTGGATTTGTAGCACATGCTATTTTTTGTAGTGAAAAATACAATTTCAGAAAGCCCTAGTTTTCTGTAGGTTGTAGAGTAATTATTTGGCAAAATTGCTCACAAAAAAAGAGGATGAGGATAGTCATGAAGATCTTTTACAAGGAAGCACAATGATTTGTTTCCATCACCACCATTGTGATTGTCACCATCGCTAGCACCCCAACCTAGAAGTCACAGCAGAAATCTCCATGGTAAAGCCTCTAGTTCAAGGGATAACATCAAGAAAGTAAAATTACACTTTGTAATAGTTGCTCACTATGTAGTTGTGGCTAATAAGATAAAAAATTTTAATATGTTATTATCTAAAGAAGAAAATGTTAGATACTTGACCCTAGGATTAGCATTGAATATTATTGATGAGTGGCGAGATACCCCTACACTCAACCATACGAATACGAGTGTAGCACATGCGATCCAGTCGAATTCCATAGACTAAGTGCCTACACACCCCATGGAACACTTAGGGTTAATCATTTTTTGTCTTCCTAGACTTACTTGTAGTTGTCACGATGTATAATTAAGTAAGTCTGAGATATATGATTTTTATAGCTTGTATGTTTTATGTCTCCTATACTAACAAGGTGAAGGGTTGAGAAACTAATTACTAATTCTAACTAATGAACTAAGTCTAAATTAACCTAGCATCAGCATCCATTCCCACTTACCGTACACACCCTAAACTGATGCAACCATGGCTACCAAATGCTAATCGCTGCTGGGATCACCACACATAACGCACGTGCTCGAAGTGGTCGTACTGAGGCACTTAACTAGGAGGAAAGGGTTGAGAGAATCTAATATAGCCTAAGTGTGATGAGAATCCATTCCTTGATTATCCGTACACATCCTTAAATGCTCGTAATCAAGTCATACTCATTCTGCATTACTAGGAGATAACGGTGAGAGAGAAAGTAATAAATAACATTAAATAAAATCCTATTCCATGCACTACAAGGTTTATCTAGGAAGTTTATCTTTATTTCCGTACACAACTTGTGTTCAGGTACAATGTTGCTCGAATAAAGATCCGTTCACTTTAGGACTCCTACTGCGGGCACATGAAAAATATTCTATCTCTGGAGTGATCAATCTGCCAGAGTTTCCCTACTTCTATCCTAGGATGAGGAAACAAGGGAGAGTTGCCTCTTATTTATGGATATGATGGCACACCGTGATATCGCATACGCGATATCGCATGGGATGTGATATCATGGTGGCTGCGATATCGCGTACGCAATATTGCGGCCCATGCGATATTGCATCTCATCATACCCCCATGACTAAATGAAAACTCTTCCTTGATTTTTGTACAAAATATTGGGAAGGTATGGAAATATTGAGGTGAATGGAACTAATGGGACGACATGTGAACAGATCATCATTACAAGACTTGAAAAAACTAGTGTTCATGACAACAAGGGTGAACACCTTACTACATTGACATCAGGCCTTAGTTGGTAGCTGAGAGAGAAGAGAGAAAGAAGTGTTGCTACTGCCAATGCCAGGATTATGCCTTTCATTGTCCATCCGTAAGTGCGCCATCGATCTTGATCCTTGCATAGCTGCTTCCAGCATGGCTCCATTCCAAGTGTTTGCTCTAGATCCAATCCATTGTCGTATGATCGCCATCTGCACACACAACATAATCATATATTAGCAAGGGTAAATGAATCATTATGTAATTAATACCTTGCTTCGGTGTGGGTCCATTGGCTAGGTTGTGGTATGGCTAATTGCAGATCTGGGATGTATTAATGATGACTACCAAAGGTGTAGGGGTTAGGAAAAAATTGAAAAAAATCAGGGCTAGGAGAAAATCGAAAAAATTGGGCCTCGTACCGCTATGACTAATCATGAACCTCCGGTAGCATTAGAATGGAGAAAGAAAAGGAGTAAGAAAGATAGATAAAAAGGGACAACTATGGCACAATGAAATGGATGTCAAGATGGAAATGAACAAAAAAAATAGAATTAATTGCAAAAATGTTAGGGAAAAGAATTTAACTAGTGCACCAAAGAGGAAGGTCGGTGGGTCCTCCCCAAAGTAGGCTCATGCCCTTAATGTCCTGACAAAACCACATTCGAAGAGTCTGTAGGCTCTAGGAATGTCAATTGGAACAAGATTTAAAGTCTTAACAGCAAGAATTTACCTAAAAGAAAACAATGCATCAACCAAAATTTACACTCATGATACAACCGACAATGAGGTGAACAATGAAGAGAAGGGTGGAGAGAAGAGAATGGAATGGAGTCCCAAGAACAAGGTGGTGTACAACCCCTTGTGTAGTTCATGATTAATTTGACTTAGCAAGTCCCATTCCAAGTCTAGCCTCAAACCAGCCACATCCAGTGACTTTGCATCAATGCATATGGTTAATCCATCCCCTTGAATAATAAGAATGCTTCCCCCAAGAGTCACCACCATTCTGATGAAACAAGGAGGAGAGAATGGGAAGCGAGAAGGGCCTTAGTTAGAGGGAACATTTTTGGTTCCATAACTAGTGCTTGTAGCCCAAGGAATTATTTTATCTAAGGGGTGTGCTTTGAATTCTCACTTTTTTCACTTTTCACTTTTTTTTTTGTGTTTTGTGTTTTTATGCGTGAGAACCACACCATTCAAAGACTTTTTTATTTTTATTGTCTCAGCTTCCAATAATTGGGTAACGTCAGAACGACAAGAAAACCCAAGAAGAAAACATCCAAGCACCTAAGAGAATGGCCAACACAAATTCATCAAGTTCCCTTAAAGTCACACCCTTTTCAACCTTGAGTTCTTCCTTAGTTTGAAAAATGCCCAGTCACCAATTTGTTAAAGTTCTTATTAGAAAAGGACTGTACATTCCCAAGCTGAGAGAGACCATAGAAACTGGTGGATGGATGGATGAAGTGAACTCATTGCATTCCATATCAAAAGAAACATACCTTAGGATCAACATTGTGACTTAAAGGTAAAAACCAAACATTAGCAATCAACATGAAAACAGTTCATACCATCATGCAGAACACTTATTGGATGAAAAACTTATAGGGTGGATAACACACGCACAAAAGAAAATGAAAAAGTATAACAATGTTGAAAAAAAAACAAGGAAAGTTGAAGAAATTTGTAAAAAAAAACAAGAAAAGTTAAAAAAGTTTTAAAACAAAAATATGTAAGACAAAAACATGTAAAACAAAAACGTGTAAGACAAAAACTTGGAAAACAAAAAAGTGAAACAAAAATGTGTAAAACAAAAACTTGTAAAACAAAAATGTTGTAAAACATAAACATTGTAAAACAAAAACTTAAAAATAACTGAGGGCCCCATATGGTTAGCATAGGTGGCCATCTCCCCCATGGCTGAGTGGAAAGGGAGAGATCCAAAATAATGAGTGCCTATTTAAATTTCTAAGAAGTGTCCAAGTTCTCCCAATTGATGTTCTTAAATTAATGGATGGAAGTTGGCGACGCTCATATTCCAATGTGTCTATGCCTTCATTATTGGCATGGTTTGTCTCCTTAGTTCGTTTCACGCATATTTTTTTGCTCTTTCGAGTAGCTGTTAACCATGGGGTGTCTACTACTTGTTGTGTGGTTGCTACATACAGGCATCTTTGTTTCAAAGCTTCAAGGGCACACCTATTACATGGAGGCATTTCCTCCATGTCATCACCCGATGAATCACTGTATGTGATGCATGGAACTTTCTTCTTCTCGATCTTTCCATAAATGTTTATCTAGATATCTCCAAGGAAGATCGCGGATCCTAAGGCATGCATCTACTGTACTCAGCCATGCCCTTCCCATTATAATTGGGAAGTCCCCATTGTTGCTGTTAACTTCTATCACCAAGAAGTCAGTTGGGTAAGACCAACCACACACAATGGTAATAATGTCCTCCACTAATCCCAAGGGAATGGTGATGGACTAGTATGCCAGCTCTAGTTGGATGTTGCTCTTCTTAAGTTGGGGTAGGTTCCAAGCTTGATACATTTCTTGTGAAATTAAGTTGACTCTAGAACCTAAGTCAAGAAGAGCCTTATGTGGTGCATTCCTGGCAATTTGTAGATAGATTAAGGGGCTCACAGGGTCAGATAGTTTCCTGGGAAGGTGGCCTACCTTGATCCAGTTGGTTACGGTATGTGTTAACATAACCATATGCGTATAGCTTTGTTGGACTGAAGGGTGCTCCAAAGTGTTAGATGGTGGAGGCATGTACATCGACTCAATCGCTTGTTGTTACAACAGTTTGTCTGGGCTTCTGGTTCTGAATAAAGGCCTTATATTTTTACAGTTGTCAGAACCAAAACCAGGTTGAATATTTACAGCTCTCACAGCATTACGTTGTTGCGGTTGAGTAGGGAGTTCCCCTTCCATTGTTGTAGCAGGGTGTATGGGAACTACAGGTGGAAGAGGTGCGGATGGAGTTAGAGGATGGGATGAGTGTGGAATGCCTCTCGGAGGAGAAGGAGTCCTCCTGAAGTACTCCCAAACTTGGTAGTGATGTTGAGGAGTTTTGTGATTCATAAAGTCACTTGGAGAAACCAACTGTTGCACATAATAACCATAAGGATCAGGTTGCCGGTAAGGGTACTATTGTGTCGGTGGTGGCATCCCCCATGACTATGGGTATTGCCACTGTTGATGTTGTCTAATGGGTTGTGGTGGAGTTTCACTTGGGTAGTACGCTAGTGGTTGGTGGAACTACCTTGGGTTACCTTGTGGATAAGGTAACCTTTGGGGTGTTTGCCGTTGGTTGAGTCTTAGATTAAGCGCATACACCCCAGACTCCTGTAGATGTGAGATAATTGGACAACATCCCTTAGGATGGTCATATTGGCAGATCTCACATCCACCATCATCATCTGTGTCAAAATCCAAAACTTCATCGGAGATAGGAATTTTCCCCTTACCCTTGTTATGTGCAGGGCTTGAATCTCTCTACTTTGTCTTACCTTTGTCACTACTTCGTTCCTCCTTAGACTCTTCTATGATTTTTAAGACTATTTCAAGTCTAGAGTCTAAGAAATCCCACAGTTGGTCCATCTTAGCTGATACTTCTATTGTTAATTTTTGGATCGTCAAGGTTTTTCAGTTCACCAACTCTTCGAGTGGTGACTCATCCTCCTCATCACAAAATTTCACTCCCTTCTTTCGAAGGGAGGGGTCGTGGTTGTATTCTTCCACACTTTTCCTTTTTCGTAGTTCACCTTCTTCTTTTGCTATTTTTTCCAACAAGCGATGAACTTCATGGGCTCTAAGTTCTGATAGTCTCCCTTGGGAATAAGTCCTAAGGTTTCTTCTAGTTTCATGCCTTAGCCCATCCACGATGTGGCAAAGTTGATCCCATTGAGCGTATCCATTGCCCGGGCAACGATGTAACAATGCACAGTAGCGGCCCATGGTAGCATCCAAGGGTTCATGAGTTCCTTGCTTCTAGCCTTGGATCTGCTTATGCAAATTAGACACTCTGGAGTACGTTTGATACTTATCGTTGAAGAGTTCTAACATTGTACTCCACCTCCTAATGGTTTCTGGTTCTAAGGACTGGTACCAACTCTCTGCTTCCTTAATGAGTGTCCTAGGGAATACTTTAGTTTTTGCCACTCATTCTCTATGTTTTGCAAGGCACAGGCATCGTGGAATTCCTGTAAATGATGCTGCAGATCAGCATTGTATTCCCCCTCAAAGCATGGGATATTGTTCATGTCTAAACGCTTGATCCGCCTGTCTTTTTGATGCCTTGTTGGAATTCTTACAACCTCCATTATATCAAGCATACTCTGGGTGGCAAGTAGGGGCTCATCATGATAATCTCTTTCATGACACCTATGATGTCTGTGTTGTTCCCTACTTTCCCTTCGTTCATGCCCTTGTCCTCTCTCTCGACTTTCCTGTCAAGGTCTCTCATTTTTCTTACCTTTATCCTCTCTGTTATGCTCGTGCTGGTTGCACCCAGATGTGGAAGGAGAGGGTGAGTGATGAGATGAAGGTGAAGAGGAAGGAGAACCATTGCCATGACGATGCTTCCTACCTTCTCTTCAGCTGCTATGACCCCGATCGTGATGATGATCTAAGTGCCTATCCTTGTCTTTTGTTGTTGTTCCCTCTGTGAACAGTTGGTGTTCACGAGCATCAAAACCAGGGTTATCTATCATTGATCGTAGGTTCTGATACCCAACCTCCTAACCATCATTAGGAGGGGGAACATCATTTGATAGAGAACTCATTATGAGTGGTTCACCATCTCTTATTTTGCTAAGGACATGCAGGCCTTTTTCCTTCAACAGGGTATGTTGGCTCTCCTGCCTTGAGTCCCTCATATGTTGTGCTTCTATGGGATAATAATCCCTTGTATCAAAGTCACCTATAACGTATTCAGCATAGAGCTGAGTCATGCTGATCTGTGCCAAAGCACGGAGGAGCATGTTGGGGACTGATTGATCTAGAGGTAACACGATGTTACCTTGCAAATCTCTCCATCGTAGCTGTTCGTCTTGATGGAGGATAAAGGTAAAGTTTGGAATATACTCATTGGGATAAGTATAGACTATCCAGTATTGTTTAGGACTTGGAAGATTTTGGTTATGCGTTTTTGATTGCCGACTGTTCTTTGTATTGTCCCTAGGTGAAGTTCTCTTGTTAGAAGAAGAAGAAGATATGATGTCTTATAGGTGTGCTAACTTTACCGTTATATAATTTTTCTTATTTGATTAACCTGAAGGTTCGTTTAAGCTCCCAATGATGTGAGTGATATCCTATGTTCTATTCAGTGCACAAATACTTAGTCCCTGGCAATGGCGCCAATGATGAGTAGCGAGATACCCCTACACTCAACCATACGAATACAAGCATAGCATGCGCGATCCGGTCGAACTCCGTAGATTAAGTGCCAACATGCCCCATGGAACACTTAGGGTTAATCATTCATTGTCTTCCCAGACTTACTTTTAGTTGTCACGGTGTATGGTTAAGTAAGTCCAAGGTATATGATTTTTATAGCTTTTATGTTTTATGTCTCCTATTCTAACAAGGTGAAGGGTTGAGAAACTAAT
The DNA here is from genome assembly GCA_015680685.1 of Gnetum montanum. Lineage (NCBI taxonomy): Eukaryota > Viridiplantae > Streptophyta > Gnetopsida > Gnetales > Gnetaceae > Gnetum > Gnetum montanum. Next base: position 260,351 of record MNCI01026892.1, read on the forward strand.
TACTAATTCTAACTAATGAACTAAGTCTAAATTAACCTAGCAGCAGCATTTGTTCCCACTTACCATACACACCCTGAATCGATGCAACCGTGGCTACCAAATGCTAATCATTGCTGGGATCACCACGCGTAACGCACGTGCTCGAAGTGTTCATACTGAGGCACTTAACTAGGAGGAAAGGATTGAGAGAATCTAATCTAGCCTAAGTACGATGAGCATCCGTTCCTTGATTATCCGTACACATCCTTAAATGCTCGTAATCAAGTCGTACTCATTCCGCATTACTAGGAGATAAGGGTGAGAGAGAAAGTAATAAATAACATTAAATAAAATCCTATTCCATGCACTGCAAGATTTATCCAAGAAGTTTGTCTTTATTTCTGTACATAAATTGTGTTAAGGTACAATGTTGCTCGAATAAAGATCCGTTCACTTTAGGACTCCTACTGTGGGCACATGGAAAATATTCTATCTCTGGAGTGATCAATCTACTAGAGTTTTTCTACTTCTAGCCTAGGATGAGGAAACAAGGGAGAGTCACCTCTTATTTATAGATATGACGACTCACCACAATATCGCATATGCGATATCACAGGGGACGACGCAATATTTCGTGCGCGATATCGCATGGGATGCAATATCACGGTGGCCGCAATATCATGGTAGCCGCAATATCGCATACACGATATCGCAGCCCATGTGATATCGCATCTCATCAATTATTATTATGATTTAACATTGGCCATAGAGTTGGCGAAGTAGGGCCATGGTTCTAAATTAGAAAGGTTTAGCTTAGCACCATTTATAGAGTTTGTGATGTCAAGGAATGATGTGTGGTTAATAACTTTGTGAGCAATAGTTGGTTCATCTATCAAGTTAAAAAGGCCTGAATATTTTCAAAGATTTAAAGGAGGATCCTGTAGTTTTGTTTTCAGATGGTGTAAATAGATTTTGAATTAAAAGAGGTAGTATTTCCTAGACACCAATTGCTAGAGTGATTTACTAATGAACATGAATGAGAAAGAGCTAGCACTACTAACACTGCAAGAGTCCTAATTTCATAGTTGAAGATGTCATATTTAAATTTGGTTGACACCATTGCTTATTGCATTGCTATGAAGGATAGGAAGAATGCAATCTCTTACTCTCTACTATGTCTATTTAATGTCATAGTGGAGGAAAGCCATGTGGATTGATTACCTATTTTAAAAATGAAAATAAAGGAATAGGTATTATCATATTATGCTACATCTTCCCCTCATTTATCCTATGACTACCTCTTGCTAACATTTTTCAAAGTATTTGATAATTCCAACATTTTGAATGTCACCATGATAGTGAAATGTAAGAATAAAAAGTTGGTTTTCCAATTATTTTTTGAAGCCTTCTTAAAGCCATAGCAAACTACTACAACACTTTTAGAAATAAAGAAACTTGCTAATGTCTAGTTTGAAGGGTAAAGAAAAATTGAGTATAACTAATTAACTCCATCTATAATGGATCTAGTGATGCAACACCATAGTTTTGAAAATAATTTTATGCATCAGGAAGTGCCCATTAACTTCTTCAAGGTATTAGTAGAGAAGATCCTCATGGAGAAAATATTATATAATAAAGTTTCATGAAAATATTTTGGGGATTTGAATGCACCTAATTTTCAATTAGTAATTAGAGGCATAGTGAATAAAGATCTTAAGAAAGTCTTGAAAGATAACTCAATTGTAGTGAGTAATGATTTGTTATATAATTTGATGTTTATGAATTACACTACGGTGGGATATTATTTTAGAGCTAAATCCTTTGGTGTGATGTTAAGAAATAATAAGATAGTTTTTCATTTTGCTTTGGTACAAAATAAAGTGTTGAATAAATATTTAATAACCACTTATCAAAAAAATGAGAAATATGCAAAAATTTTGCCAAATTGAAAAGAGAGGTTAAAGGTGTGCAAAATTTTGAAAATAAATAGTTTCAAAAATTAGTAGCACTAAAGCAAGAAAGGGACATCATGGGTTCTAGTATTGAGGCAAAGCTTGCAAGTAGATTAGAGGGATTGATGATGCTAATTATGGATTTAAAGGGTGACAAGGTTACAATGTAAAACAAGACCTCTAAACTTCAAGAAGAGACTAACTCCTTAGAAAATATATGAGGGAACTAACCACTAAAAGGAATTAATTATCAAAGGCCTTTAGGATAGAACAAAGGAAATTAGAAGTCATGGTGAACAATATGCAAGAACAAGTAGTAACTAATAGTTTTATAGTTCACTATAAATAATTATTAAGATTTATCTTAGAAAAAGGCTATGAGCTTCAACTTGTTGCCATTATGATACCACCATTTCTTATGGCCACTTACAATGAAGTTCACTGTCATCTTCTGAAAATCCTATAGTTTTTGAAGAGTTCACAATGAAGGACTTTGTGCTAGAGTTATAGCCAAAATCATTATCAAATGTTTTTAATACTCTTATGAATGTAAATATAGATTTCTTTGTTGATTGATGATTCAAGTTACTTAATTTCCTTGTTTCTATTAACATATTTATAACCTTTTGTATTAGATGGTGAAGTTATTTAATTTTGTATAACAAACATGCATTTCTTTTCTATGGCTTTACATTTACTTATATTCTAATATATTTTGAAAGAGATACTTACCCCTAATATCCCTAGTTATCTTTTCCTTGCATTTAAAGAATTTTCTAACACAACTAAAATAATTTCTAGCATTCATTTTGGAAAGAAAAGTTTCTTACTGTGTTCATGATAATATTGGCTTTACTAATTGGAGATAAATTAGTAGCTCTTTTGGCCACATGATGCTTATTACGAAATGCATTTTTTCTAATGGGAATTCTATTTTAAGAGCATTCCTCTACAACCATAAGCTATGCTTATAAATCTCTAGTTCATGTAGCATTGTGATGTTATATAATTATGTAGTGTTTGTATTATCACTTATTTTATCGATATCATGGACTTAATTTTAAATAGTAAAGTAATGTTATCAATCTTCATATTAAGCTTAAGGGGTGTTGTTAGAGGTTTGATGTATTCTAGCAAGCTTAACATGTTACTTAGTATCTACATTTTATAACACCATGTATGTTTGTATACACCATTACAATGTACCACATCATCTATGATGTTGTTGTATTACATAGTGTTTATAATTTGTTACAAATAATTTATTTTCTAACTTTTATTAATTAATTAGTGTGTTTATTTGTTCTATCAACATGACATATGTGTATATTTTTTATCTATATAAGTGTTGATTTTGGTTTTCTCTATATGTGTGACATATGCATCTAATAACAAAGTCACATCATCATACTATTCTTTTGTATTTATTTCTATTTATAGTTTGGGCATAAGATATATGCATAACACCATGGATTATATCATATCTCATTGTGTACATCTATTTTGGTATTTTAATATTCATCAAATTTTTTCTAGTTTCTTGAACCTAGTTATTTGAATATTATAAAAAACTTAATAGAGGAGCATGACCATGGACAAGTAGCAAATACAAGAATTAGAGTTTCAATGTCACATATTTACTACTAAGAAACCTATGGGTTGATAATGAAAAATTTTGATCTACTTGTCAGAGGTTGTGTGTAAAAGAAAAGGTGTCAACAAAGCAACCAAGATTAAAAGAATTGCCACTACTTGGAATAACATGAAGGGTCATCATTGGCAGATTTTTGAAGGTTTCTGCAATTTTATATACTTTGATGTTTGTCTAGTTTTTTTTTTTTTATCTTTTTGTTGTACATCCATTGAATAAAATTTTTAATGCAACACTCAATTTTTTGTAATGTAATCAATCCTATCCAAGTCACCCCATAATTTTTTGTAATTGAACTTCATTCATTTTATAGAACTTTAGTTAGTCATGAGGTATGATGAACAATAAAAGTGCAATTTAAAAGGGCTTAGTTAATGTTGATGTGTCGATGTTGCTTAGTTAACTAAGCTTATGCTATGTTAATTAATTCATGATTCGTGAATAATTATAAAAATTTGGTTATTATTAGTTATACTAATTAAAAATCTAATACTAAAAATTATTTTAAGTTTAAAATCTTTAAAATTTCATATTGCCAAAGCGACCATAAACATGTTTGCATTGTTCATTCAATATCAAGAATGGTAACCTTCAACATTGAGGTGTTAGCCTAGTGGTAAGACTTTTAATTTGAAAGTCCAAGTCATGGGTCTGATTCTAGTGGACAATGTTGAGTTATAAAGTTCATATTGGACTATATAGCTTGGGGTGTACTTATATTACAATATTTTAGAATTCCAACATGTAGAAATAGAAACCTTCTCATATTTTATTTTCATATTGACAAATACCAATTCAACATACCTTCAAATTCCAACTAGATGTATGTATGCTTGTACAATATACACTATACTTTATAAACAATGTAAATAATAAATACAATATCCACAAACTATACTAAATATAAAGTTGGTGTTAAGCTTGTTTTTCTAGAGTATATTAAAATAATCATTTTGAATATGCTAATATTTCCAATTATTTAATACATATGGCCCTTGTCAATATTTGTTAATGTTAAGTGGTTTTTCAAAGAATAATGGAGCCAAATAGTTGTTAATCTATAATGTGACTATTTGGAGAATCTTAGTAGAATTGGACAATATTAGCAAAATTCTAAAAAACCATATATGATTGTGAAAGAAAAACACATCTATTTTTTGAAAGAGCATGCACAAGGCAAGTACATAAGCAATTCCAACTAAAAAGTAACTCTTTGAAAAAGGGATGGGTATTGTAACAACATTACCTCGACGTTGTCCAGTGCCCCAAGGAATTCACTAAGATCCAATGGATCTAGGGTGGAAGACTTGGGAAATATACCTCTAAAAAGCAAGCAACCCAAGTGAAGGTGCAAGCAGAAACACAGTTTCTTAATATGTATATGGAAATGCACCTTAGGGAGAATGACTAACTCCGAAAAAGGACCTTACAAACAAGTACACAAACAACACCATAAACAACATTGGTAGAAGAGAAACAATGCATCTACCAGGGGGCACCTCATCCCCAAACCCCTCATAATCTAGTACAAGGTTTGGCTTGGCACCACACCAAAACTATCTAGTTCTAGTTGCCTACATATTTGTGACCACCATAGAATCAAGGCCATGTAGTTCTCCAAGTAAGGATAGTATGAAGAGAACTTAGATAGAGTTGCAACAAGAGGATGTCCTACTGCTAGCTTGGTGTTGCCAAGCCAGGAAGGATTTTCTAACACTTGAGAGTGACCCAAGGATGTCTTAGAGTGTTCCATGGCCCCCAAACCATGGGGATAGCCCAAGAGAACCACCACCCTGAGACATCTCTCATAATCTTCCCCCACACAAAAGAAGCAACATCCTTGAAGCGAAGCCTAGGATGACTTCAAGAGTACACTTCAAGTATGGGTTTGGAACTCTATCAAATTCAAGGAATCCATCAACTCAACTAATGTCAGGCTTGAAGGAAGGTACCAACCCCAACACCTGATATGTCCTTCCATCCAATGCCTTGCATGAAACGCAAAGGGTACTTAGAGGAACCTCAAAGACTTTCCCTTCTCTATGAAAAGTGGAAGTAGTCCAACCCAAAAGTGCCAACGTCTCTAAGGCATCCCCTAGATCTATCCCTTCTTAGGTCTAAGGACTTATTTTCCTATGTAGGACCATACCTATGTAGGAAGACACTCTTCTTCCAAAAGTCCAACCAAGTTCGTTTGTGAATGGCATCTCAACATCCATCGATTTTCTTGATTTTTTTCTTTTATCATCAATTTTGAGGGCTCAGCAGGGCCACTACCCATGGTGATGGACTTTTAAACATAAAATCAAGAGGGAGAACATGCTCCAAAAGAGCCATGTCTCTACAAGCAACTCATGCTTGCCAAAACTCCACATTCTACTTCTCGCATCGATACCCATGGGATCTCACTAGTGTAACCTTCTAAGCACTGAATCCACGCATCTACACCATGTACATTTTTTCCCATCATGTCTATTTAGGTTGGTATGAAGGGAGTTGAGCATGTTCTCCCCTCAAAATAAGGTATAAGGGTAGATCTTTTGAGCTTGACCTTGTCATCTTCAAACACACTAGCATCACATTCCTCATTTCACCATCCAATACTAGTTCCTTTCCACAGCCAAAAGAGAAGATCCAAATTTTTTTTAAAATGCTTCTCCAAGAGGCTACCCTAACATACAAACCCAATCATCAACAACATCCTTTCGAATTATCCAACATGGAGAATGCCTACTTGAATGCTAGAATAAGTGGAGGATATGTTGGGCAACCAACCCCAAGATAATCTTCCATACACATCTCATGTCACCTGCTACTACATCATTGATATCAACCATAATTTCCTATTTAGGGAAAAGGATCAACCATACTTACAACTTACAAGCTATCCTTCCCACTTCAAGATATGGCACAAGCACCATTTTCTAAACACTTGGTCCAAGGAAGCATGTAGAATCACCTCTAAGGGCAACCATAGTCATGAATTCTCCAAGGAACATCTAGGTTTCCAGAGTTTGAATTTTCTACCCATGTCAGGAACAACTACAACTCCCTATCAACACCTTTCATTGGATTTTTGAACTTAAAGAAAAGATCCTCCTTGAGAGGTTTCTTCCATAGGCAAGTATAACAATCTAACTGCACCTTACCCATGATACTTGCCCAAGTAGTCCACATAGCCAACACAATTGATGAGTCACATTCTGTCGATTGCATTGACAAAACCTCATTGATGTGGCCTCGTCGTTTGGGACTCATTGACAAGGCCTAGTTGATGCATCATATCACATGTCAACATGGCCCCATCGACATAGTGTCTATAGTCAACTATAAATATGCACGTGTAGCTATATTTATGGCATAAGTAGATATTGTAGTTGCAGTGGAGCTCTTGCATTTTTTTCCATTTAAATGTTAGAATTTTTCCTTTAAGTGCCCACAATAGGAGTCACTGAGTGTATGGATCTTTATTCAAGCATTATTGTACCCGAGCACAACAATGTGTGCAACAATAAAAACAAGCTTTTTAATAAACCTTGTAGCACTTTGGATAGATTAGCTATTTTATTTTCGCATTCAATGTTTTTAATTATTTATTAAATATTTTTCATTAGTTATTAAATATTTTCTAGTTATTACGTTAATGAAGCAATTAAGCTAGATTGATTACACACATAAGTATGACCACTTCGAGTGTAACACATATTCACTTGGTAATCCCAGTAGTGTTATTGCTTGGTACACCTAGTAGCATAGTGCTTGGTTGCCTAGTAGTGGATACGTGGGTTCAAGACATGTATGGAAAATGGAAATGGATACTTATGTTAGGATTAGTTAATTAGTTAATTTAGATTAGTTTACTAAATCCCTTTTTATCTATAATTCAAGCACCCAACTATAAAACATAAAAATGATAAAAATCAAATGCCTCAGTTACACTTAACCATACCAATGAACATCACAAGTGTAATTGGAAAGACAATGATTGACCCTAAGGCTAGATTCACTTCCTAAAAGGCTAGTGCACTGAAAATAATAAAGTCCACAAAATTCAACAGAGCTACGCATGAACACTTCGTGATTTGTATAGTTGGATGTAGGGGTACCTTGCTGCTCATCATTGGCACCATTGTCGAGGACTTTGTTTGTGGAATGTGCACTATTTAGGTCTAAGTGAATACCATTAATATCATTGTACAAACCTCAAAGTCAATATCATTCCCACTATACATAGAATTATAAAAGCACATTGATAAAAGAAAAATGTCTTCTTCTTCTCATAAGCATGAGGATACCATACCACTGGTTCCACAAAAATGCAAAGTGGTATACACTCATCTAAATGAGTTTGTGCTAAACTACACCTTCATCCTACATCAAGATGAATAGCTATGATGATGTGATATGGAAGGCAATGTCATCTTGCCCCCAGATATATCTATGCCTGGGTTGCTACTCAAAACCCTAAAGAAGCTAGACATAGCAGATCTTCATGAAGAATACGTTGTGGATGGATATGACACTTGAAACTATTGTTCCACTAAAACACAATGGAATGAGATCAATGTCAGGAGAAACTTCATGAAGCTACAAAGGGGAAACATTACACCAATCCCTTATTCCCACTAAATCAATATGACATTGAGGATCCTCCTACTAATGGTTCTCAACATGAAGATTCTCCATACCTTGCTACTGATGGTGAGGGTGTGAACCTAAACCTATGATCCACTATTCATAAACTAAGTTTAGGAAAAAATGATAGCCAAGGTAGGGACTTAAGTAAACATCACAACAACAAGGGATCTAAGGATGGTGATCATAACAAGTGTAAGAGTGGTGGCAGATACCATGGTGGAAGTGGTAGTCCACCTTCCTCTTCATTTGATTCTAAACATTTCTTTTCATCTAATAGTTCTAATGGAAGCTATCATCAAAAAAACCATGATGAAGGTGATCAAAAAAATAATAATGACCATGAAGGCCACCAAAATTGAAGGGGTGGCCAAACCCATCATCAGCATCATAGATGCAGCGATGATGATGAATCTCTATTAGCAACCTGAAGTATGCTCAACATTGTGGAGGCAATGAAAATCCCAACCAGGCATATGAAGGATAGTGGAATCAAGTGACTAGGCATAAACAATATCCCAAGATTTGATGGGGGATATAACTCTAATTGGCAAACACATCTACAAGCTTTTCAAGATGCTTATGCCTTATAGAACATAGAGAATGAGTGGTAGAAACTTGAGCTTTTCTCAAGAACACTCATCAAGGAAGTTGAAAGTTGGTACCAATCCTTAGAATTGAAATCTATCTGTAGATTGAGTATTATGTTAGAGCTGTTCAATGACAAATATCAAACATACTCTAGAGTGTTTAATCTGAGAAGGCAAATCCAAGGCTAGAAACAAGGAGCACATGAACCCTTGGATGCCACCATTGGTAGATACTATTCACTCCTACACTGATGCCCCAAGCATGATTACTCTTAGAGGGAAGAACTTCACCACAACATTGATGGGCTCAGAGCAAAAACAAGAAGAACCCTTGGGGTGTATGCCCAAGGAAGATTGTCTAAATTGAGAGCACATCAAATCCAAAGGCTAATCAAGTAGGTAGCAAAAAAAGAAGGTGAGCTACAAAAAAAAAAAAAGAGAAAGTGTTGAAGAGTATAATGGGAGCCCTTCCATCAAAAAACAAGAGGTCCTATTTTGTGACAAGGAGAAATTACCACTTGATGAAGTGGCAAACAAAAAGACCTTCCCCATCCAAAAATCTATTTCTAATATTTTGGCCACAGTTGACAAGTTATGGAACTCTTTAGATGAAAAATTTTAAACCACTTTGAGGATTGCTAAAGAATCCAAAGAGTAAAATAGTGATTGTAATTGTAGGAGGCAAAAAGAAGCTGAATGTGCCTACCAAAAAGGTAAGGGCAAAGCTGCTACAACAAAGGAAGTTGTGGAGTCTAATTCTAATGATGAAACTGAATGTGATATTTGCCAATATGAACATCCAAAGTGATGTTGCCTTGTAGTGTCACACTTATAAGAGTTTGGAGTATACACATTGAATCCTCACCTAGCACGTAGGCAAGCTCTAAGATGACTACATTACCCTCAAGGTAGTCCAAGATAGTTGCACCAGCAACAACAAGCTTACTACCCAAGTGGAACTCCTCCATAACCATATGAATAATACCAACAATGGTATCAACCACAATCATGGGAAATGCCACCACCAAGGCAACAGTACCCTTATAGGCAACCATATTCATATGGATACTATGTTTAGCAGCTGATCTCCCCTAGAAGTTCTACAAGTCATACATCATTCCAACATCACTATTACCCTCCAGAGTAGCACTAAACACATTCATCATCTACTTGAGTGGAAAACCCATATCCATATTCATATCATCCTCTGCATCCCTCTACACATACACCTCTAGCTTCAACCCAGTTCCCTCCTACTCCATCCATGTAAGGTGAGATTCCTTCATAGTTGCAACAACGAAATGCTACAAGGGATGTACACTCACAACTAATTTTTCAACCAAGTGGTCCAGATAATCGATCAAGGAAAAGACATTTCTTTCATCCTAGAAATCCTCTCAAACCCTCACAACCTACTCTAGATAATCATCCTGCATCTCCAGAACCATCATCCTCTACATCAAATACCTTCAAGTGCCCTTCAAAGCAAGTGCCACCTAAGATCTTCAGTGTAATACTAACTCATGTTATTTCTATCTGGATTAAGGTTGGCAATCTTCCTAGAAAAATATTTGATCCAGGAAGTCCACTCATCTATCTACAGATTGCTAGACAAGAGCCATGCAAGGCTCTTCTTAACTCTAGTTCTAGAGTTAATCTCATCTTTTATGACACGTACAAGGCCTAAAACCTACCACCTCTTAAGAAGAGCAACATTTATTTAGAATTAGTAGATCAGTTGATTATTGTCCCTTTGGGATTAGTAGAGGACATTGTGACCATGGTTTGTGGGTGGTCGTATCTTGCTGATTTTCTGGTAATCAAGGTGGACAAATACAAAAATGACTTCCCCATCATCATGGGAAGAGCTTGGTTGAGCACGGTCAATGCAAGAATGGATATGAGGGATCTGTCTTTAGAAATATCTAAGGAAAATGAGCTAGGCAAATTTGAGAAGTGTATTCCATGCATTGTGTATAATGATAATAGGTGCAATTACATGCAAAAGATTTAGTTAATCAAGAGTACATACATTAAGGCATGCAATTAGTGTGTGCAAGAGATCAATATTCAAAAGTAGGAGGGCACCTAGTGGCTGATAGCTAATTTAGATAGTAGCACAATATGCATGGAGCTAATTGAGAGCCTAGCATGTGCATATGATGAAGGCATGAACAAAATTGAACAAGTTCATTTCCAACTCTCTAATAAAGATGATGATACCTTTGAAAGTTCTTGATTATTTTACACTTTCTTATATATTTTACTTTATTTGCTTCCTTTTTGTTTGAGTGTGATATTTTCTTATTTTTGCTAATAAAGAGTGATTTATTGTCAGAGGACACAGTGTTGCTATTGTTGTTTACTAATGATGATTTGTGCTTAATGTGTGATTGTTGATGTCTAATTTCTATTTTTGAATTCTGATGTTTCATGACTTTGACATGGTTTATTTTTCATGGAATAAGTAGTGAGTCCATGTCATCTTCCCATCCAATGAACTCTATGGTTTTTCTTATTCTGGGAATCTAAGGTCCCTTCCATTAAAGAAACTTTTAATCAATTAGTGACCTTGTAGTTCTAGAATTAGGAAAGATTCAAAGGTTTATAAAGGGTGTGAATTCAAGGGGACTCAATACCCTTTATACTCTTCTACTTTCTTAAGTACTTATGTGTTTTTCACAAACTTCTTACCATTCCACATCAATCACTAATAGGAAATCAAATAACATCATTGCATGGTGTGATTCCCATCCAAAAAAATAAAAAAAATGATGAAAATTCAAAGCACACCCCTTCAACATGAATAATGCCTCACATGGTGTGGTTTCCATTAAAAAGAACAATGAGAATTCAAAGCACATCCCTTGGATAAATAAACAGGCTATAAGTAATGGTTATGGAACTTGAACAACATACACCTATGCCTAAAGGTTCCCTCTAACTAAGGCCCTTTCTCTCACTTCCTAGTTCTATTTTCCTTATTTTGTGGAAGCATTATTGTGTCTCGAGTGGATGGATCAGTCTTAGAGTGGCGATGTGAAGTCAATGAAAGTGGCTAGTTTTGGTCTAGACTGAGGATGGAACTTCTTGAGTCATTTTAACCACAAGTTCCACGAGGGAATACTTATGACCTCAATTTGGAACTCCATTCCACCTTCTCTATCATCCATCCATGTTGTTGTAATTCACCTCACTACCTTGTTCTATGTTATGCTCTGTCTTAGTCTAATGTGTTGAGATTCTTGAGTAGATTCTTTTGGGTTGGTCCTTAACTTGTCATGATCATTAAATCAATTATGGGGCCCATGGCCTTGTTAGTTAAGGTTATGAAAGGGTAAAAAGGGCATGAGCCTAATATGGGGAGGACCCACTTGCATAACTCTTGGCTTGATTAGTTAAGGTTCCTTACCTTCGACATCGCTACAATCCTATCTTTCACATTTTCCATTGAGTAAATCGCTCAGTGCTCCTTAATCTTTCATTTCATTAACCCACTAAATCAAACTTTCCCCATTTTCCAAAATTTATGATCTTAAACACACTATTCTAATGTTTTCATACTATTCTTGGTCTTTTAAGCTTTCATTTGACACCAATTTCACTCAAAAACTCTTCATATTTTGCAAGTTTGACTAAGGTCAAAGTTTGACTATAGTGGCCAATGATTGCATCGTTGAGGTCCCATCAATGCATCCACCCTAGTTGATGAGGCCTAGTTGACTAGGCCTCATCTATGCATCGCAACAACCCTATGTATATCGACAAATACTTTGTAATTTTTCATCATTTGCTCACAACACAAGGGGAGTTTTTGAAATTTTCCAGAGCCCAAAACCTTCCAAAGCTCATAACTTTCCAATCATTTGTCCAAATCACTCCGTTTTTCAATCTTGCACTTACTAGAGGTAAGATTTTTATCATGTGGGTCACAAACCTTAAGGTTTCTAATGAAAAATTAATGAAATTTTTTGGAAATTTTCCTAACTCCCCCAAGGATTAATAACCTTAACCACATATAAACATTAACTTTTTCACAAATTAACCCTTCCAACAACCTTTAGGATGATTTATTAATGAAAATACATAAATAAATGATAATCAGATTAATTAAATCATCCATAATAACAACTTAGACAAGTGTAACAATCCTTAAGAGCTAAGGTATCCCAATTGTTTTAAGGTTACACAATGATTGCTAATCCATGGTCTTATTGTGATTACAAATGGCACCAAAACAAAAACATCCATAGAAAGGAGAAGCCTCACAACCACAAGAGAAGTGACCCAAAGCTGGAAGGGGCCAACAAGAAGAAGGCCAAGAACTACCAGAGGCAACCCATGCAACAAGACCTCTCCATGAGGAACCTGAAGTGGAATTTGTTTGACAAATTCCAAAGAAATAAGTGCCAACTGAACAATCACAAAGAGGAGAAGTGCCTAATCCCATGCCAAGGCTTGAGGTTACTTTGACTCAAGCCTACATTGATATCATTAAGTCTTGAGAGATCCAATGATCAGTCCTTTAAGAGATCAACTTTGGATCATTCCTTGAAAAAGCTCCAAAGGATGTCAAGACTCAACTGCAAACCTCTCCCATGTGGCCAATCATCACATCTAGTGTGGAGTGGTACATGGGAGAAACATACCTCTTCTGGAATAATCGACGGCCAAGATCCACAGTCAAGATCAAGGACATTCAAGTGTTCTATTCGATAGAAGTTCTTACATAAGCACTTGGGTTGCTTGACACTAGAACATAGCTCATAGAATTTATCCATGCAAGATGATCCTAAGGCTAAGAAGAAGTGGACCCATCATTGCTACGAGGTGGACTATAAGGAGTATGATGCACTCACACCAATGAAGTGGATTTACTTCAAGATTGTGGCCTATTACCTCAATCCAACAATGAGGCCAAGCAAGGTGACTACTTTCTATACTCGAGCATGCGCCACTCTAAGTGGGAAGTTCCCCATTAACCTTCAACAATTTCTATACTTGGAAATAGAAAAGAATTTTAAAGAAAACAAACATGGAAGGAAGACCCTACACTTTCCATGCCTCATCAAATAATTTTGCAAGAGGGTAGACATTGTTCTCTACTCTAATGACACACTTAAGCATACTCCCTTGGCCTCATGATTTGAGATCATGAAAGAGAAGATGCCAATGATAACTCAATTAGGAGACAACATTGAAGGCTTGTACAACCATTGAGAATTTGCGTAAAATTTTACAATAGCTCTTGATCAAACAAGAGCAACAAGAAGGAATGAGTTGGGTAGATCCATTCATGTACTAGCCAACAATGAGTCACCTTAATAAGGTGGCCTAAATAGTTAGTCAAATGGAGAGAGGTGGTCCCATTTTCTTTGCCCAACAAATGTAGTCACCTTCAAGGTTGGATAGCAACACTCAAGAGGTGATGGTGTCACTTGCAACACACCATGTATTCCCAAAAATCTCTAGGAATGTTGCCACTTTCTTAGTGTGGTTAGAGGAAGGTGAAGAGGTAACTATCTTGGTGATGCAACACCAAAGGCAAGAGACAATGGTAAAAGTAGTGGCTAACCATGTCATAGAAGCATTGAATGCACTCGTGGTGTCTATACTAGAAATATTTGCACTTCAAGACATGTAGATGTTCGCAAGCATGATTAGTAAAAAATTAAATGCAACTCAGCTAATGAGTGGTGAGGTACCCCTATACTCAACCATACGAATACGAGCATCTCACGCACGATCTGGTTGAACTCCAAGGACTAAGTGCTTACGTGCCTTATGGAACACTTAAGGTTAATCAATCATTGTCTTCCCAAACTTACTTGTATTGTCACGGTTGTATGGTTAAGTAAGTCTGAGGTATATGATTTTTATAACTTTTATCTTTTTATTTCCTAGGCTAAGAGACAAAAGGGTGAAAAGACTAAGTAACTAACTTTCACTAACTAAGATTTAATTATCCTAGCATCAGTATCCATCCCCACTTGCCATACACACACCCTGAACCAGTGCAATGCTACTAGGATTACCAAATGCTATTCATTATTGGGTAACCAAGCATAGCACGTGTGCTTGAAGCGGTCGTACTGAATGCACTTAACTAGGAGAGTTGAGGGTTGAGAGAGATTAATTATCTAATAAAGCATTTAAGAAATTAACATTAATTAAATCCTAATTAGCTTAGTCCATGCACTGCAAGGTTTATTAGAAGGTTTATCTTTATTTCCGTACACAAATGTGTGCTTAGGTACAATTTGCTCAAATAAAGATCTGTTCACTTTGAGACTCCTACTGTGGGCAGATGGAAATTATTCTATCTTTGGAATGGTAAAATTGCCAGAGTTTAGCTAAGGGTCTAGATCTAGAAGGAGAAATAAGGGGGAGCCACCTCTTATTTATAGAACTGGCGCCAGGCTACGTACGCGATATCGTACCTAACGATGCAATATCGCAGCCTATGCGATATTGCATCCCATCATACCCCCATGACTAAATGAAAACTCATCCTTGAGTTCCTTATAAAATATTGGGAAGGTATGGGATTATTGACTTGAATGATACTAATGGTGAATGGGGTGACATGTGAACAGATCATCATTACAATACATGACAAAACTTAGTGTTCATGACAATAAGAGTAAACACTATATATAATTGACATCCAACCTTATTTGGTAGCTGAGAGAGAAAAGAAGAAGCATGTTGCTTCCAATGCTAATATTGCACCTTTCGTTGTTCATCCATAAGTGCACCATCTATCTTGTTCCTTGCGTAACTGCTTCAGCACCAGTCCATTCCAAGTGTTTCCTTCAAATCCAATCCGTTGTTGTATGATTGTCATCTGCACACACAACACAATCTGATATTAGCAAGGATAAATGAATCATAATGCAATTGATACCTTGCTTCGGTATAAGGTCCATTGGCTGGGTTATGATATGGCTGATATGGATTTAGAGATATAATACTAGTGACCACCCAAGGTGTAGGGGTTAAGAGAAAAATCAAAAATGTTGAACCAAGATCCCCATGACTGAGAGTGAACCTCTGGTAGTGATAAAATGGAAAAAGAGAAGGAATAAGAAATATGAAGAAAAATAAACAACGGTAATGCCAATAAAATGGATGTTAAAGATGGAAATGAACAAAATAATTGGTGATTGTGGAAATTTTTAAAGGAAAGAAATTAACAGATGCACCAAATAGAAATGCCAGTGGGTCCTCCCCAAAGCAGTCTCATGCCCTTAATGCCCTGACAATCCCACATTCAAAGAGTTCATAGGCTTTAGAAATGTCATTTGGAAGCAAGAGTTAAAGTCTTAACCACAAGAGTTTACCAAAAAGAAAACAACGCATCCACCAAAATATGGACTACTGATACAACTGGCAATGAGGTGATAAAGGGGGAAAGAAGGATGGAACGAAGAGAATGGAATGAAATCTCAAGAACAAGGTGGTGTACAGCCCCTTGTATATTAATGGTTAATGTGACTTAGTAGATCCCATTCCAAATCTAGCCTCAAGCAAACCACATTTAGTGACATCGCATTAATACATTCAGCCCATCCATCCACTTGAAATGACAAGAATACCTTTACCGAAGAGCCACCACCATTCCAATGAAGCGAAAGAGGAAAGAGTAGGAAGCGAGAAGGGCCTAGTTAGAGGGAACATGTTTATTTTAGTTTCATAACTAGTGCTTGTAGCCAAAATTATTATTTCATCTAAGGGGTGTGCTTTGAATTCTCACTATTTTTGTTTTGTTTTGTGTTTTTGCTTGAGAACCACACCATGCAGAGACTTGTTATTTTTATTTGCTTAGCTTCCCGATAATGTGGAAATGTCAGAATAGTAAGAAAACTCAAGAAGAAAACATCCAAGCACCCAAGAGAATGGCTAGCACAAGTGCATCAAATCCCCTTGAAGTCACACCCTTGTCAATCCTTGAGTCCTTCCTTAGTTTGAGAAATGCCCAGTCACCGATTTGTTGATAGTTCTTATTATTGAGAAAGGAGACTGTACAATTCCAAGCTAAGAGAGACCATAGAATTTTATGGATGTATGGATGAAGTGGACTCATTGCCTGCTATATCAAAAGAACCATACCTTAGTACCAATATCATAACTTAAAGGTAAAAACCAAACATTAGCAATCAATGGAATATAGTTCATATCATCTTTAGAGCACTTATTAAGTGACGAATCAAACAAAGTAATCAAACACACAAAGAAATGAAAAAGTATAAACAATGTTGTAAAACAAAAACAAGAAAAGTTAAGGAAATTTGTAAAACAAAAATATGTAAAACAAAAAATTTAAAAAGAACTGAGGGCCTCAAACGATTAGCATAGGTGGTTGTCTCCCCCATGACTAAATTGGAAGGGAGAGATCCAAAATAGTGAACGAGATCATCCTCTCTTGAATGTGCTATGTGCATAGAACATTCTAGGTTCATAATAAGGGTTGGTCGGTTGCACACAAACTAGTATTCTCCTATCGGAGCACTTATTTGGATTTTCTAAGAGTTTATAACTTTCCTCGATTGGTGGTTTCAGATTAAGGGTTGGAAGTTGGTGACACTCTTGCTCTAGTGCATCTATGCTTTCTTCATGGGTGCAAGTTAATCCCACAGCTAGTTCCATGCATATTAGTGGGTTGCTCTCTTGATTAGCTGTCAACCACTAGGTGTTCTCTTATTATGTGGTTGCTACATACAGGCACTTTTGTATGTTAACTTCCTGGGTACACCGGTTGCATGCAAGAGATGTTGAACACTCCTGTACACTATCACGCTCTGTATCACTGTATGTGATGCATGGAACCTTCTTCTTCTCAATCTTTCCATAAGTTTTTTCCTTAGATATTTCCAAAGAAAGATCACAAATTCCTAGGCATGAATTCACGATACTTAGCCATGCCATTCCCATTATTATTAGGAAGTCTCCCTTGTCATTGTTGACTTGTACTACTAGGAAATCAGCTGGGTATGAACAACCACACACAATGGTAATGATGTCCTCAACCAATCCCAAGGGAATAGTAATGGACTGGTCAGCCAACTCTAAGAGAATATTGCTCTTCTTTAATGGATGCAGGTTCCAGGCTTTATACATTTCCTGCGATATCAAGTTGACTCTGAAACCTGAGTCCAAAAGAGCCTTACGTGGTTCATTCCTAGCTCCTTGGAGATAGATTAAGGGACTTCCAGGATCAGAGAGTTTCTTGAGAAGGTGGCCCACCTTTATCCAGTCAGTGATGGTATGTGTTAACATAACTGTATGCGTTGAGCTCTGTTTTGGTTTGAAGGGAGCTCTGAAGCCTTATTTGATGGAGGAACGTTCTAAGGCTCAACTGCTTGTGGTTTTGAGAGCTTGTTTGGACTATTGGTTCTAAAGAAAGGTATTATCCTTGTATAGTTGTCAAAACTAGTAGTGGGTTGAAGGTTAATAGCTCTCATAGCATTACGTTATTACAGTTGAGTGGGGAGTTCCCCTTGCATCGCTAGGGCGGGTGGTAGTGGAGCTATCGATGTAAGAGTGGCAAACAAATTTGGAGGATGGTATGCATGTGGTGTGTCTCTCCCAGGAGAAGGAGTCTTATAGTACTCCTAAGCTTGGTAGTGATGTTGTGGGGTCACGTGATCAACAAAGTCACTTGGAGAGATTGGCTACTTCACGTCATAGCCATATGGATCCGATTGCCGATAAGGGTATTGTTGCCTTGGCGGTGGCATCCCCCATGACTGTGGATATTGCCACTACTGGTGTTGCTCCATAGGTTGTGGAAGATTTCCACTTGGATAATATGTTAATGGTTGGTGGAACTGCCTTGGATTACCTTGGGGATAAGGTAACTGATGGGGTGCTTGCCGTTTGCTAAGTCTTGTGTTGAGTGCATACATCCCAGACTCTTGTAGATGTGAGATTATTGGGCAACATCCCTTAGGATGGTCATATTGGCAGATCTCACATCCACCATCATTGTCTGTATCCAAATCCACAACCTCTTCAATGATAGTTATTTTACCCTTATTTTTGTTACGTGCATGGTCAAAATCCCTCTTCTTTTTCTTATCATGGTCACTACTTCACTCCTTAAACTCCTCTACGATTTTTAAAACAGTTTCAAATATACTATCTAAGGAGTCCCACATTTGATCTACCTTAGCTAACACTTCTGTTATTAATTTTTGAAGTGGCAAGGTTTTCCTACTCACCAACTCTTCAAGTGATGACTCATCCTCCTCCTCACATAATCTTACTCTCCTCTTTAGGAGGGAAGGATCGTGATTGTATTCCTTTGTGCTTTCTCTCTTGCATAGCTCTCCTTCTTCCTTAGCTACTTGCTCCAACAATCTATAAACCTCATGGGACCTAAGTTCAGATAATTTTCCTTGGGCATATGTCCCAAGGGTTCTCTTGGTTTCATGTCTTAGCCCATCTACGAGATGTCGTAGTTGATCCCGTTGTGCGTAACCATGGCCTAGGCAACAATGTAGAAATGCATAATATTGGCCCATGAAAGCATCCAAGGGTTTGTGATTACCCTACTTCCATCCTTGGATCTGCTTGCTCAAGTTGAACACTCGGGAATATATTTGATATTTATCGTTAAAGAATTCTAGCATCGTACTCCACCTTTGAATGGATTCCGATTCTAAGGACTGGTACCATCTTTCTACTTCTTTTATGAGTGTCCTTGGGAACAACTTTAACTTTTGCCACTCATTTTCAATGTTCTACAAGGTGCAGACATAATGAAATGCCTGTAAGTGGTTCTGCGGATCAGCATTATATCCCCCCTCAAATCGTGGGATATTATTCATGTCTAGTCTCTTGATCAGACTATCTTTTTGGTGCCTTGTAGGTATTCTAACCACCTCTATAATGTCTAACATGCTTCAGGTTGCAAGTAGGGGTTCTTCATGGTTGTCTCTCTCATGGCACCTATGATGCCTACGTGGTTCCCTACTTTCCCTTCTTCCATGTCATGATTCCCTAGAATGTCCTCGTCCTCGCTCTCGACTCTCTCATTGAGGTTTCTCATTTTGCTTACCCTTATCCTCACTATGAGGTTCCTTATGACTACATCCCGACATTGAAGGAGAGGGTGAATGTTGCGATGAAGGGGAAGAGGAAGGAGAACCGTCACCATGATGATGTTTCCTACCTTTTCTTCAGTGCTCTCAACCCCGATCATGATGACTATCAAAATGCTCATCCTTATCTTATGTTTGTCTTCCCTCATTGAACACTTGGTGTTCATGGGAATCAGAACCAGGGTTGTGTATCGTAGAGTGAACGTTCTGATACACCACCTCCTCACTATCGTTAGAAGGGGGAACATTATTTTGTGGAGAACCTATTGAAATAGGTTCACCACCCTTAATTTCTCTTATGATAGGCAAAGCATTATGGGGTCCTTTCCCCTTCAACGATATGTGGTAACTCTCCTGCTGCAAGTCTTGTTGATGTTGTGCTTTTGTGGGATGGTAGTCCCTTATGTTGTAATCAAGGGCAATGTACTCAGCATATAATCATGACATGCCAATTTTTGCAAGGGCACGAAGGAGCATGTTGGGGGCTGCTCTATCTGGAGGCAACACTATGTTACCCTCCAAGTCTCTCCAATGTAGTTGTTCATCTTTATGGAAGACAAAGGTAAAGTCAGGTATATATTCATCGTGATGAATATATACCACACTGAATTGTTGAGGAACTAGCAATTCTTGGTTATGTATGTTATGTCGTCGACTGTCTCTAGTGTTGCTCCTAGGCAGTGAAATGCTTTTGTGTGGAAAAGAAGATATTTTTGTCTTACTTAGTGTGCTATTACCGTTATGTTATATTTTCGTTTGATCAACCCTAAGGGTTCATTTTAGCTCCCAACGATGTAAATGATTTCCTATGTTCTACATAGCACACAAACAACTAAGTCCCCGGCAACGGCGCCAATGATGAGTGGAAGGTACCCCTATACTCAACCATACAAATACGAGCATCTCACGCGCGATCTAGTCAAACTCCAAGGACTAAGTGCTTATGCACCGTATGGAACACTTAAGGTTAATCAATCGTTGTCTTTCTAGACTTGCTTGTATTGTCGCGGTTGTATGGTTAAGTAACTTTGAGGTATATGAATTTTATAACTTTTATCTTTTTATCACCTATGATAAGAGAGGAAAGGGTGAAGAGACTAAGTAACTAACTTTCACTAACTAAGCTTTAATTATCCTAGCATTAGTATCTATCCCCACTTGCCATACACACCCTAAACTAGTGCAATGCTACTGGGATTACCAAACACTATTTGTTAGTAGGTCACCAAGTGTAGCACATGTGCTCGAAGCGGTCGTACTGAATGCACTTAACTAGGAGAGTTAAGGGTTGAGAGAGATTAATTATCTAATAAAGAATTTAAGAAATTAACATTAATTAAATCCTAATTAGCTTAGTCCATGCACTGCAAGGTTTATTAGAAAGTTTATCTTTATTTCCGTACACAAATGTGTGCTCAGGTACAATTTGCTCAAATAAAGATCCATTCACTTCGAGACTACTACTGCAGGCACATGGAAATTATTCTATCTCTAGAATGGTAAAACTACCAAAGTTTAGCTAAGGGTCTAGATCTAGATGGAGAAAAAAAGGGGAGCCACCTCTTATTTATAGAACTGGCACCGGGCTATGATATCGTGTATGCGATATTGCGGCCTATGCGATATCGCATCCCATCATCAGCATAAAAAATTATTAGAACAACTTGTAGGAACTAGGCAGTCAAATCCATACATTTTTTATCTTCCAAAGAACACCACTGTAACCTAGTCAGAGTTGTTGAATGTAAAGGGTAGATGCATTATTTTGGAGGGGCAACTAAAAATGGCCCAAGAGCAAAATCAATGCTTGGCCATGGAGGTTGCCAAACTTCATGCTTGACTTGTAGATCAAGCAATCCTCAACCTAGCAATGACAAGGGATGAAGCTATCAAACAACTTCAAGAACAATTTTAAAAGGATAAGGAGGAGGCAATGATAGCCATCTTTAAATAGTCTATAGAAAATGTTGAAATGCACTCAATCCAAAAGGACTTGATTCAAATGCACTAAGAGAATGAAGCATTGACCACACAAAATTTTTTCTTGTGAAATGTTAATGCTTAGAAAGATCAAATACAAGAATTCATTCATCAACAATAGCAGTAGCATGCCAAGGTAAACATTGAATTGAGAAAATTGGCTGTGAAAAAACTACAATCTATCAATGGAGAAGGTACGCACCTTACACCAAAAATCGACCATCAATATTGTTGCCTAAAAGAATGAAGCCCTAAAATTTGAGAAAGTAAAGAATCACTATAGGGACCATGTTAGCTTGTAGAAGGAAGTAAATAGAAAACAAATTCAGATGATGAAGGTAAAACTAAATGAAGCCCTCCAGCAACTCTAATAAGGAAGAGAGATGTGAAAACCCATCATTGATGAGATCGATACCTACAACAAAGTGAAGATTTGCTTAAAAGAGTTGCAAATCAAGGAAATAATAGAGTACATGGAGTTGGCGAATCTCTCTTATGCAAACTTTGCAATGCTAATAATTAGATGGCCATGGTTAAAATTGAAAAAACAAGTCGCTAGCTCATATCTATACAAGCTTGAGTTTAAGAACCACAAAGACACCAAGCAGAAGTTTGAGACTACTAATGCTAAACTTGAAGTTCTCAAAGGGCAATTTAGAGATTAATGATCTATCATTGAGAACCTAGCCAAATGGATGAATGACTACCAAGAGTTGAAAGACATAGTTAGGGCATTTGACATTTAACACAAACAATTCACTACCTGGTTTGTCAATGCAAAGGAGTTATTTCTAGGAATCCCATGTCCATGGGATGTGCCTATTACAACCTACATTGGGAAAGCTACATGGATGGTGCATGATCCCAAGATTAAGGAGGAGAAAATGAAAGCACTATTGGATTCTTTCCACCTTCCACCTAAAGTTGCAACAATAGTAAAATAGCTATAGCCACCTCAACCACCCATGCATGAAGCTGGTGAAGGTTCCTCGAAGCCTTAGGAACCACCACCGCTTAGGATTATTTGATCTTCTCCATCAACTTCACATCATTAAGGAATGTGCTATCCAATTTTGAAGATTTGAGTCATGGTGTTCAATTTTGTATCCTGAACACCTTCATTTTTTGTAATGACTTGATCTATACACTTCATTTTTTGTTAAGTCAGTCAATTTGTTTTGTTTGAAGAAAAGTTAGTCAATAATCTCATAACTTCCAAATTTTATAAAATAACTTGAGGACAAGTTTTCATTCAATCGTGGGGGTATGATGAGTCACGTTCTGTCAGTTGCATTGATGAAACCTCATTGACATGGCCTAGTTGATGCATCATATCATGCATTGAAATGGCCCCATCAACATAGTATTTATAGTTAGCTATCAATACACATGTGCAGCCACATTTATGACATAAGTAGAGATTGTAGTTGTAGTGAAGCTCCTACATTTTTTTCATTTAAAAGTTAGAATTTTTCCTCCAAGTGCCCATAGTAGGAGTCATTGAGTGTATAGATCTTTATTCAAGCATTGTTGTGCCTGAGCATGATAGTGTGTGCAGCAATAAAGATGAGCTTTCTAATAAACTTTGCAACACTTTGGATAGATTAGGTATTTCATTTATGCATTCAATATTTTTAATTATTTATTAAATGTTTTTCATTAGTTATTAAATGTTTTCTAGTTATTACATGAATGAAGCAATTAAACCAGATAGAGTACACACATAAGTACAACCGCTTCAAGCGTAACACATATTTGCTTGGTAATCCCAGTAGTGTTATTGCTTCGTACACCCAGTAGTGTAGCGCTTGGTCACCTAATAGTGGATATGTGGATTCAAGACGTGTACGAAAAGTGGGAAAAAATACTTATGTTAAGATTAGTTAATTTAGATTAGTTAATCAAATCCATTTTTATCTACAATTCAAGCACCCAATTATAAAACATAAAAATGATAAAAATCAAATACCTCAGTTACACTTAACCATACTAACAAACATCACAAGTGTAATTGGTAATACAACAATTAACCTTAAGGCTAGATTCACTTTCTAAAGGGCTAGTGCACTAGAAACAATAAAGTTTGCAAAATTCAACTAGTTGCTCATGAATGCTTCATGATTCATATGGTTAGACATAGGGGTACCTCATCGCTCATCAATAATAATATTGTCAAACTATTGCCAACTGAGGGAAGACATGGATTCACAAGTCTTACCCACATTTGATTCCACCTTAAGAACAACTCTAGAAGTGAAAGAGTTCATCCCTTAAAATTTTACCAAGAGGGACTTCTATTTCATCCTAGGAGGTCTAGGTTTTCATTTCATACATCCTAGTCCAAACTGTTTACAACAATTATGGTGCACAAGGTTACACCACTGCCTATTACCATCCAACCCAAACAAAAAACACAAGTTAACAAGAACATTTTGCTGATAAGAGGACTAGGTCCTCAAGAAATGTTTATAAAAAATGGGCTTCGGCGTCATCAACTACCAACTCAAAACAATACATAACTCATCCTCGAAGGGTTTACAATAAGGATGGTCTATTAGAGAACCCCAACAAGGAAATCCCTCTGGAGCCCCAAAAGCTAAGAGAGAGTACATAAGATCATGCCTTGCTTACAAGAGGGAAGATATATACATTTAGGCTACATCAACAACAAGGCCTTACAAGGGAGGTTTCATTAATTCCACCAGGGTAACAACATTCTATCTCTAAAAATAAGCCCCAAGAGTTCAAGAACATGGGACCACTACTAGAAACAAGTCCCAAGAGTCAACTATAGATCCCATCTAGGGAACAACTATATCAATACAACCTACATTATTATTTTAGAAACTGAAGAGGACATCCATTGGCATGGAGAATGACCCCTCATAAGATTAGAGAATCACCAAGTAATATAGTGCTCAACCCTACTATCCCACCAGAGAGGTTAGGGCACTAACATGATTTAATAATACATTACAAAAATGGGACAATACATTAGGGAGAGATGGTGTGATACATCAGTGCACGCAAGGAATAGAGTACATGGAGGAGATTGGACGAGACACCATATCCTGCTAGGCACAATAAGTCCCAAGTCATGAAATCACACCATAGTCCACAAAAGCACCAATAAGTCCCAAGCCATGAGAGTGCATCATAGCCTTTAGAAGCACCAAAAGCCCCCAATCATGAGAACATAGGCTCAAGTGTTTTTGAGCACATCTAAGTCCACCAGGCAAGGCCACCAAGAGAAGTCACAATTTCTGTAACTATAACATCATTTATACAAGGATGGACCACCATCCCAACATTTGCAAAACTACTCCATGATCACATCCAGTATGGAAGAGGGAGTCTAGGTGCCAATACCTAGAACTCAACTCAACTCCACAACTAGACATAGTAGCATCACCTTGATTTGAATTTTAGTCAACCATTGCAATTCACATGGCCACCGTGAACCACCTGCTATCAAGATTAAGCTCATTGAACCATTTTTTTTTTTTGAATTTCAGGCTACATACCACCATCAATTACCTATAAATAAGATTTCTACTAGTCTAGGAACCAAAGAGGAAGTGTTTCAAAGACTTGTCCTATCTCAAGAACATTCACTAAAGGACACACCATCATGGCATGCCAATATCACCAAGAACATAAGGCATCAGTTCAAGAACACCTTGGGTAAGGACATGCTCTAATCTACTCATTACAACACCATATCTCAACAAAGAGAATTTTCCATGGGGCTTTCAATAAAATTACACATCAAGGCACAAAGGCTACTTACAACATATAGAGGAGGTGCTTCAAGAATGAGCACCAGGAAAATACTATACATCAAGCTTGGCCTTGTCACAAGGTGTGGTATAGGCCTACAACAAGGAGACAACTAACTCACATAGGGCAATAACATCTAGCACTTTTTTGTGCATAAACTATCAAAACTAAGTATATCACAAGGTTACATTACAATCTCACACACCCAAGGATAGGAATACATTTAGTGAGCACAATACATGGCATTTAGGAATTCTACCCAAGCCCATCCTAAGTTGAAAGGTTTAGGACACCAGAAACACACCAAGGTTTCACCATGTTGTTTTGAGAAAAACCTATCTTTATCTTTGCATGTACACGAACAACTATCACATTGCACTCATTGCACAACTATCTTTGCATGTACATGAACAACCATTGCACTAAACCCACTGCATGATTGTCATCGAATGAAATGAATCAGGACATGAACATAATGATCAAATAATGGGACATGCTAATTGAGTATCCATCACCTACCACTATGGGACCTTAAGGCATTGGCCACTCTTGGGTGATCAATATCTGGCATGGCCAGGGATACCATCTTATGCCATTTGCTAACCCAATATCTGTATGGTCTAGGATAGATGACCATCCTCTATTAGTGCTCACCTAGCACTAAGAGGCAAACAAATCATGATGTACCTCCTATTTCATCACAGCCAAGGTATTAATAAATCCACAACCAAATGTTGGGATTTTGAGATTAAATAACCAATTCATAAAGGCCTTAAGAGCACACATCTTCCTCATAGACATAGTGCCCACAAAATCAACTAAGGTCACCATTGGTCGCATCTTTGTACCTATGCTGCCTAAAAGACTAAGACAATAACTTAGAAATAGAGAAGTTAGTAGGAACATGATCAGCATAACAACCTCATATACAACCATCAAGCATGATCATACAACAAAGAAATATTACTCTCGCAACATCATAAAGAGCAAGACCTCAACAACATGCATAAATATCAATCATGAAAAATAGTGATAGACCAATTAGATACACTCATATAAAAGAATTTATCATGAGGCACACCCAGAGAGAACTAGAACACTCAAAATTCCAAGATTCACATACAACAAACATTCCTAGCCACTGACACTAGTTTCCACCAGGATCAAAATCTCAACACATTCATAAGAGGCATGGGCAACAGAGAATCACTATCTCAACTCAAAAATAAGAAGGGAGACCAAGGTCTAGAAAATAATAGATCTCAAGAAAGCTTCAATTCTCACTACGATGAGCAATATCAGGGAGGATGCATCCTTCAGAAAGACTCTCATCAAAAGAGGTGAGGTCTCAACAAGAACCAACAATAGGATGATCTACACTAGAATGACTCCAAATCAAAGTTCCCAAACAAAAGTCATCAATCAAAGAAGTAATGCCACAAAACCCAGGGCAACACAAACAACTCAAATGAGATAGTGCAACACACGAAGGGTCTACACAAGAGGTTGTCAAAACAAGGACCATAAATATTTGGCCTTGGGATGGCACAAATGGCCTCCAAATGCATCCTCAATGATCCCAACAACAAGTCATCACACTGCATGGAGCAAAAGCCTTGGGTTATGAACGATACACACAATGCAAAGGTGACATGCATGCAAACTTTAAAAATGCAACCATGGGAGACATACCTACACAACTAGACAAACATACAATCACAAACATAAATGTACAAAGTTTACTAGCTGATGAGTGGGGAGGTACCCCTACACTCAACCATATGAATATGATCATTACACATGTGATCCGATCGAACTTCGTAGATGGACTAGTTGTGGCATCTAGACAGCTAGCCTTAGGTCGCAGTTTGTTGTCTTCCCACCTAGACTAGTATTATCTTTGTCACATATGTTTTAGTCCAAAGTGAGGTGTATGATGTGGTTTCTAATCTAATGTTACTCCTAAAGGCAATGGAAAGTAATATTCACTAATTTAGGAGAGAGAGGATGAGAGAATCTAAAATAACCTAAGTGCGATGAGCATCCGTTCCTTGATTATCCATACACATCTTGGACTTTGTGCACAACTACCACTGGGATTACCAAGCGCAGATCCTAGGTACGCTACTGGGTTACCAAGTAGTCACACTTAAATGCTCATAATCAAGTCATACTTATTCCATGTTTTAACATGATTTTAAGGGTGAGAGATATTAACTAGGAAAGTAGTAAATAACAATTAATTAAATAATTAATCTAAGTAAATGCCGCAATGATGAAGGAATCTCGATCTTTATTGTTGGTCATGTGCATGTCCAAGTATGTCACACTCGAATAAAGGATGCCATACACCTACAATTACCACCTATGCACATACAAGAAGAGGAAAAGGATTCAGAGGAAAAATGTAAACTAAAATCAAAACTAACTCTAAAACTCTATATCTCTAATTCTTTTGTCTACCTCTTATTTATAGAGGAGGAGATAGGCTATGATCTCGCGTATGTGATATTGTGGTTGGGCTGCGATATCGCGTACACGATATCACAGTCGCCCAAATGACGACTCATCATACCCCCATGACTGAATGAAAACTCATCCTCAAGTTACAGTGATTACATAGTGGATAAGTATGGGATTATTGGATGGTGAAAATGGGATTATGTCATAGTGTGGAATGAAAAAAAAATACACAACACAAAGAATGTGCTACAACTACAAAATTTTGTGGAACTCATGTAGTTCTTGGTGGTGGTGGCTCCTACATTGGCGCTTTCCCTTTGTCTTGTGCTCTAGGTTTTGAGACTTGATGGCATTGGAGTATGGCCTGGAGCTTCTCCTCTTCAGTCTGAGGGTCTTGTTCCATCCATACTAATGTTCCGATGTTTGATGGAGTCGGCACTTCCCACAGACAGGGTAATTGTAGAAACATTTGATTGGCCTTGACATACGAAGCCACAAATACCCATCATTCCTCTTCATAGGCTCTGGCTTTATCTTTGTATTCTTGAAAATCCACTAGCCATCGAGCCAAATCTACTATGACACCTTTTG
Organism: Gnetum montanum; assembly: GCA_015680685.1. Taxonomy (NCBI): domain Eukaryota; kingdom Viridiplantae; phylum Streptophyta; class Gnetopsida; order Gnetales; family Gnetaceae; genus Gnetum; species Gnetum montanum. Next base: position 289,077 of record MNCI01026892.1, read on the forward strand.
GCCTTGGTAGCTTGCCTTGACCACCTCAAGTTCAAAATTTGCAATCTCTAGTTTTTCCAACAACTTCTTGTGTTCTACAAATTCTGCTTCGTATTTGACATAGGTGGTTGCTACCTGCTGCTCAAGCTTTGTTATCAGGCGCCCTACTATTAACATGGAAAGGTTGGCATACCACATTTTTTTCAAGTCCATGTATTCTATGAGATCATGGATGTCCAGGTCCCAATTCTTAACTTCTTCTTAGTGGGCAAAGGCATATGTGTCCAATATGGCCTACTAGTCAATGTGTTGAGCATTGATAGCATTGATATGGGCCTTGGCCATACATATCTCCTTCTTAAGGATCTATTTGTACATCCTCACCTAATCTCAGAAGTGCTGCTTTAGCTTTTCATGTTGTTTAGCCTCATTTTGCCACATGCTTATTTCAATGGCTATCTTTTGGGGGATTGTGCATACCTCCTCCATTGAGAGGGTTCAATTCTCTCTGGCTAAATGGCTCATGTCTTGGTTGACCCAAATAAATTGTTCTCGTAACTGATAAAAATGTTCTTCAAGAACATTCTTTGGCTTCTCCACGGTGGTCAACCGAAGGTTGTCGACAACAAGCTGTTTATTTTCCTCTTGTAAGGCGTTGAGTGATTTGAGATGCACATGAGTTTGCACTTGTGCTATAGAGGCATCCCAAAGAGCCTTCTCTTTTTCTTCAGCCACCTTTTTATTCTCTGTTAATAGCTTGGTTAGTTGCTCAATTCTAAAATTATCTAGTTGGTGCAGGAACAAATTGCAAAGGGTCCCGCTGTGCTGCTTGTAGGGCCACGAGCTACTCTTGTAATTTCTGCACTTCGGCTTCAACATGCTTGACCCTCACTTCTATTAAAACTAGCTTTCCCTTTGTGGAAATGAGGTTTAACTAAATTTCCATAACATCCTGAGGGATGTCAAACAGGGACGTCATTACTTGTCCTATTTGTAGCAATTGATCAAGCGCATCCTCATGTTCCGCAGGAGTCATTGAGGTTTTGGCCAAAGTTTGAGCATCCTGTGCCCCTGTGAGATCTACCAGTGGTACAACAAGTACATTGAATGATTATTTGATGTTGTTTGCAACCACATCTACGGCTCCCATGGCATCTTGGTGTTGCATGACCACCACAGTGGCTCCTTCACCAGTTTCTAATTACACCTAGAAAGAAGCTACATTTCCTGAGATCTATTGTGACCAACTACATTCCCCTCCTATATGGATAGACACTTCACCCCTTGTGCAATCTAAAGAAATAGTGGGTTGAATGGCATCGTCAATGATGCGAAAGAGGTTTACGTCATCACAACTTTCTCAACTGACCATCTTAACGATGGCCCTAAGATGGCTCATTGACAATCTATAGTCTTGCGACGATGGCAACTAATCCTAGCCTATGCTAGACCCTACTTCCTGTTGTTGGTTGGGTCCTGTACTTGGAGGTTAGCTGGGTCCTACAAGTTGAGTTGTAGTTGGTCTAGTCATTTGTTCTTCTTCTTCTTCTGGTCCTAGCATCTCGCCAGTGATTTTCCTTGGAGCTAGTAACTTTAACAATTTAGTATATGAAGTAGTCTGGGCTTTTTGGAGGACATCATTAGTGTATCCTCTGATACCATCATGTTGGCATAACTTTCTGATAAGACAAGGGAAAGGCAAGGCAAGCTTCCCTATCTTCTGTTCCTCGAACCACCTCAGGATCTCCATTAAATATAGATGGGGCAGGTTAGCGTTAACCTTTTCCATCAGCACTGCACATCCTCTTGCAACATACGTTGATATTCTTTTTAATCCCTTTGTGCGAAAGAGGTGATATGTTCCAATTTTGAAGTAGATCCTATCTTTCGTTGTCAACTCGCCGAATGTCTTATCTTTGCCATAAGCCCTTTCCAACCAATCCCATCGCACATCGGAGTCAGAACGAGTGCATAACTGAGCAACTTTGGGCCTTGTATTCAAAAGGTTTAACACTTTTGAAATGGCCTATGTAGAGAAATCAACTATCACACCATAAATATTGACAATGGTGCCTTGTTCCCTATTGTGCTAGAATTGGTACGTCTCCCCTAGGTACCATGCACCACTTTCAAAGAGGGTAGGTCATAAGGGAGATCCTTTGAGGTGATTCCTAATAGCCTCAAGAGTGAACTCTACAAAAGATTCAAAGTTTAACTCTACAATCATTGCAACGAATTTGGAATTTTTGTGGACGGCCTGAACACAATCTTGGGGCAACGTGAGATGTTGTCCCTGTTCAGGCGCTGCAGCAGCTCCTCCTTCTACCTACTCGAACTGTACGGTAGGAGGATCCTCTTGATGAATACTAAACGATTGCTCCTCCTATTCTACATGTTTTCTAGCAGGATTGGTCTTCCACCTCTCCTAGGTCATCTGCTTCCACCTTGAGCAGGACCTTCCTTTTGTCCACATTTCGGGGCTGTCTACAATCACACGAGGCCAAGTGTTAATAAGGTTGTTTTTGAAGTTAAGTTATACCTTACTACTTGCCTTAATTAATTAATTAATTTATCTCCGTGTGATATTGCTCGAAAGATTGTAATAATGAGTCCATTTTACTTAGGCGGTTTCCAATTTTAATCTCCCAGTGTAACTAAAGGATTAATTAATTTTTTGGCACATTTTATTCTTAATTTACAACTAATTACCCTTAATAATGTCCTTTGGGTGATGATAAATTCTAAAAAAGTTAGGCACTATTCGGCAGGTTTCCCTCCCCCATGACTAAGCTGAACACTCTGGGTTTAAGCAGGTTTAGACGAAATTAAAATTAGAGTACCAACGAGCGTGATATGAATATGAAAGAAAGGGTCACACAATTGCAAGTCATAGAGAAAAAATTCAAAAACTCCCCCACGTGAATGGAAAGAAATGATGCTAAGTTTTATGGGGGAGTCGCCTATTTATAGGTTTGGAACGACGTGATATCATGTATGATACATCGCGTACGCGATATCGTGTTGGCCGCAATATCACGTACGCAATATCACAGCCCTAGTGACATTGGACACCATAATAAAATACCAAATTTTTGAATATTTTCTTGAAATCAACAGTGTAACTTAGGACACTGGGCTATTGTTAAGGGGTTCCAAGGTAATTAGATGGTTTTGAAGGCATGAATAATGATCTGTGGATTTTATCAATAAGGACCTTGGGTGGTAGAGAAAACAGCAATGTGATGGTACATAGGAACGCTATTATTCAAAGGGATAGTAGTAGGGAAAGAAAATCATTTGAAAATCATGTTGAGGGTAAGAAATAGTGTGTGTGAGCTATGTCATAAGTGAAGATTACAAGAGATTACACAAGTGGGTCCTTCCCAAAGTAGGTTTCAACCTATAATGCCCTTGTGTAATAGCACTTAAAGTGTCCATGGGCACTAGAAGGGTTAAATGTAATCCGCACTGACTCCACAAAACACACACATGTAATTATCACCGAAATGAGGTAAGAATTCTATGTTACACATTACATGAGCTACAATTACACAAAAAATGAGATGAGACGAACTATAGAAAGGGATTGTAGAGATTGAGACATGAGGTAATTGACCTAGGGCACAATGAATCCTATGTGTAAAGCATGATTAACATGTCATTAACCCATCGTTCCAAGATCAGGACCAAGTCCATTCCTCTAATTAGTGACATCGCATTGTTTCATCCCATGATGAGCAACTATGAGAGTACCATAACAACAAGGCATACGATCACTTGGTGTTTTATTCAAGGGAGGAGTGATTTTTGTTTTGTGGCACTTTTCTTTTCATTTTTCTTTCTTTTCTCTCTCTTTTTTTGAATATTGAATCTAGAGAAGCTACCAACCTTCAGGCATGGGTGCATGTCTTTCCAGTGGGACCCCCTAGAATAGCATTGGATTTTTTAGTGCCCTTTTGATTACTCTTACTCCCATTTTTCATTAGATCTACAAGGATCTTAGTACAACCACGTTGCATGATAACTCCCACAGACGTCACCAAAGAGAATCCATAAGTCCCCTTGATGTCACATCCTAATCATTCCCTCTTGGTCCATCCTTCTTCATTTTGGGTACAATGAACACAAAATTAATTTTAAGTTTTAATAAGGTCAAGGATATCATTGTACCCTCAAACAGAACCTCTTATTTGTAGAATGGATGAGTGGGTGTAATGGGCTCACTATCCAAATAATTGATCGTTTGAGACTTGATAACATAGAACACACCTCAACCAATGATCCAAATGAGTGTTTTATTCATAGTTAAGATTACTTATAAAAAGACAAAAATACCAAAAAGACAAAAAGATAAAACAAGAAGTTGAAAAATGAAAAACTGGAAAAAAAAAGTTGTAAAATTTAAAGAAAATAAAAAGTGGTTATTAATCCTACTTGTAATTAGAATGGGGGATATCCCCCATAACTAATCGATTGAGGATGGCAAGGATTAACAAATGAAAGATGAGGATCCTTGCGTGTTGGAAATATTGGTGCTCGATCATACTTACCCCATCGGGGTTCACATACTTGATTATAATAAGCATAGTGGGAAAATTTATACAATGTAGTTCCTGGATAACGAGTTGACCCACTATAATATTTGGGATTGTTAGATGGTATGCAAGGATTGGGATGTTGCCCTCCATGCCTGTGTTCATTGGGCCGTATTGTTGTTGGATTGTGAGTTGGTGGCCCTAATGAAGTAACATGAGGTGTTGGGTTTGAAGGTAAGGGTGCACCAGAGGGTTGGACTTGTGCTGAGTTGGAGGATGCAGTGGCCTCGAAATTGTGTTGTCCCTTCCTAGGGTCATTTCTAAAGAAGGGACGCCTTCGATGTTGATGAGGTCTCTCACTGCTATTGGAAGTAGTAGCACAAGTAATGTCTGTGGGTTGTTGTTGTGGTGCAGATACCTTAGGAATAGTTAGTGATGATGTAGAAGGAGGGAAAAATGAGAATGCTAAAAATGAGGAGCAGTGTAAGGTACACAAGGTAATGGTTGTGTTGAAGGCATGGGATGATAGTATTGAGGAGAATGGTAATGCGGTGAGATAGAGTATGGTGGCCCAGTTGGGAAAACAGGATGTTGAACCAGGTAAGTGTTTGGGTTCGAATGATATGAAGGGTGTCTCCAGTTTAAGGGTGGTTTCCCCCACAACTGAGATTGTTGCCACTGTGATCAAACACAGTATCTCTGTATAAATTCCGGATGTAACGTGTTTTCCCAATGCTCATGTAAATGTAACAATATTGGGCATTGGCCCTTGGTTTGATCGTACAGGCATATGTTGCATTCATACGTATTATTGGCAGTTGAGCTTTTATTTTCCTTATCCCTTCTTTCCAATTATCTACTAATACTTTGTCCTGCTTCTTGGGTTGTCAAAACTCTATCTCCAATGATATTGATAAATTCTCCACACTTTTAATACGTCCATTCCAACATCTTATTGATCTTTGCCTCAACTTCTTCCAAAAATTGTTCTATCGGCAAAGATGGTTCTTTCTCCTTGTAATAGGTTGATTTCTCCTTTTTATGATTATGGACCTTTGTTAAGCTGAGATTTTGGTCCCGTTCATGTTTTTCAACACTCTCCCATCTAGCCATTTCTCATTCTTCTTTTTCTACCTTCTTAATAAGCTCTTGGACTTGATGAGTTCGTAGTTCATATAGTTGGCCTTGGGCATACATCCCTAGGGTTTCTCTTGTAGCATCACGAAGTCCATTGATGATATGGTACATTAGCCTTTCCTTGAAAAACCCATGGCCTAGACAGTTGTTTAATAGTGCATAATATCTTTCTAAGGCCATGTCCAAGGGTTCATGTTGTTCTTGCTTCCATCCTTGGATTTGTTTCCTCAAGGCTAACACTCTGGCGTAGGTTTGATATTTTTTGTTAAAGACTTCTACCATCGTTGACCAATGTCGTATTGAATTTTGTTTTAATGATCTATACCATCCTTTTGCTTGGCCAACAAGTGTCATGGGAAAGAGCTTAATTTTTCGCCACCCGTTATCAATGTTATTCCATGTGTAGGCATCGTAGAAGGCTTGTAAATGTTGATGTGGATCTAAGTCATAGCCTCCTAAAAATTTTGGAAAGTTGTTTAAATCAAGCCTAGGTAGATGGCTCTCTTTACGATGCCTTCAGGAGATTTGAACAGCCTCTTGTATTTGCATTAGGCTTGTAGTGGCCAGTAGGGGTTCATCGTCATCTTGTAAGTTATGCTTCCGTGCATTGGGATGACGTTGCTTTCGTTTATGTTTATAAGAAACCCCCACCTTGGGTTGCGTACTCCAATCTTCATCATCATATAGTTCATTGGTTCTCCAATAAACTTCCTCACTAAGTGTGGTATTATTGTGATCTTGTAGGAGAGCCATGGTTGTGAAATTGTGTGTGAATTTGTATGTGACTTTTTATAATGATTTCTTCCTAAAAGATGTATCATTAATTCCTATACAGCAACCTTGTATGATATAACTAATCTAGATAACTAGCATCGTCCCCAACAACGATGTCAATGATGAGTGGCGAGGTATCCCTACACTCAACCATACGAATATGAGCGTTACTTGCGCGATCCTGTCAAACTCCGTAGACAGACTAGTTATGGCATCTAGATAGTTAGCCTTAGGTTGCAATTTGATGTCTTCCCACCTGGACTAGTATTATCTTTGTCATGTATGGTTTAGTCCAGAGTGACGTGGATGATGTGGTTTCTAATCTAATGCTACTCCTGAAGGCAATGGAAAGTAATATTCACTAATCTAGGAGAGAGAGGATGAGAGAATCTAAACTAGCCTAAGTGCGATAAGCATATGTTCCTTGATTATCCATACACATCTTAGACTTCAGGGACGACTACCACTGGGATTACTAAGCGCAAATCCTAGGTATGCTACTGGGTTACCAAGTAGTCACATTTAAATGCTCGTAATCAAGTCGTACTCATTCCACATTTTAACATGAGTTTAAGGATGAGAGATATTAACTAGGAAAACATTAAATAATAATTAATTAAATGATTAATCTAAGTGAATGTTGCAATGATGAAGTAATCTCGATCTTTATTGCTAGTCATGTGCGTGTCAAAGTACGTCACACTCAAATAAAGGATGTTGCACAATTACAATCATCACGCTGTGGGCATACATGGAGGGAAAAAGGGTTGAGAGGAAAAATGAAAACTAAAATTAAAACTAGCTCTAAAACTCTATATCTCTAACTCTTCTATCTACCTCTTATTTATAAATGAGGAGATAGGCTACGATATCATGTATGCGATATCGCGGTTGGATTGCGATATTGCGGCCATGATATCACGGTTGCCAAAATGATGACTCATCACCGGCAATGTTCTTAATCCACCCAAAACAAAGCTCACCAAGAGCACATGTCCAAAGGCCCTCCATCCTAAGGTACCTAGGAACCAACATGTCCCAATTTGTAATTTCCATACTCACTATATCTAGGGTGAGTTGGAGTGCAAGGATACTGCATCCTGCAAAATTCAATCAATGCCATCTCGATACATGTCATTTGAGTGGAAACCAAAGCAAAGATTATGTCCAATTCATCTTAGATGAATCATTGGAGACTAGAGATGAGAGCTCCTCGAGCAATAATAATTTTTGAGTTGCTAATAGAACTCTCCTCTACCATGTCAAATAAAACCACAATTGGTCGAACCATAAGTAAACAAGTGGGGAACAATACCACAACACAATTTTATACATCTTTGAGGATGATGAGTGGTGAGGTACCCCTACACTCAACCATACAAATACGAGCATTCTCACGCATGATCTGGTCGAACTCCGCAGACGGACTAGTTGTGGCACCTAGACAATTATCCTTAGGTCGTAGTTCGTTGTCTTCCCACCTGGACTAGTATTATATTTGTCACATATGATTTAGTCTAGAGTGAGGTGTATGATATGTTTCCTAATCTAATGCTACTCCTGAAGGCAATGAAAAGTAATATTAACTAAGCTAAGCTAGGAGGGAAAGGGTAAGAAAGTCTAATCTAGCCTAAGTGCGATATGCATCTGATTCCTTGATCATCTGTACACATCTTGGACCTCATACACGACTACCACTGGGATTACCAAGCACAGATCCTAGGTATGCCACTAGGATACCAAGTAGTCACACTTAAATGCTCGTAATCAAGTCGTACTCATTCTGCGTTCTAGGAGTTTAAGGGTGAGAGAGAAAGCAGTAAATAAAAATTGAATAAATAATTAAATAAATAAAGTAAACGTTGTAATGATGAAGTAATCTCGATCTTTATTACTGGTCATGTGCGTGTCCAAGTACCTCACACTCAAATAAAGGATGTCATACAATTACATTCACCACACTGTGGGTAGACACTGGAAAAATAATCTAACTCTCGAGGGATCAAGCTACCAGAGTTTCACTATAATCTAAAACTATGATGATGAACAAGGGAGATCTGTTTCTTATTTATAGACATTACGGCGAACTGCGATATCACGTATGCGATATCGCAGGAAAGATGTGATATCGTAGGGAAGACATGATATCGTGGGGGATGCAATATCGCGACGGACATGATATCGCATCCCATCATACCCCCATGACTGAATAAAAACTTGTCCTCGAGTTACAAAGAGAACAAGCTCTATTGATTACACAATGGATAGGTATGGGATTATTAACTGGAAAAAGAAATGGACTAATGTTGCAATGTGGGAAGACACAACATAGAAAAATACTACAACTACAAAAAATGAAACTCATGTAGTTCCTAGTGGTGGTGGCTCCTCCATGGTTCCTTTCCCTTTGTCTTGTGCTCCAGGATTTGAAGCTTGATGGCATTGAAGTATGGCCTAGAGCTTCTCCTCTTCAGTCTGAGGGTCTTGTGCTATCCATGCAAGTGTTCCGATGTTTGATGGAGTCGGCACCTCCCACGGATAGGGTAGTTGCAGGAACATCTGGTTGGCTTTGACATACCACACCGCGAACACCCGTCGTTCCTCTTCATAGGCTCTGGTTTTGTCTTTGTATTCTTGAAGATCTGTTAGTCATCAAGCCAAGTCGGTTGCAATGTCTTTCTGTCCTTGGTAGCTTGCTTTTACCACCTCAAGTTCAGAATTTGCAACATCCAATTTTTCAACCAGCTTCTTGCGTTCTGCAAATTCTACTTCATATTTGAGATGGGTGGAAGCTACCTGCTACTTTAGCTTTGTTCTCAAGCACCCTACTGTTAACATGGCAAGGTTGGCATATCTAAGGTTTGCCAACTCCATGTATTCTATCAAGTCCTAGATTTGTAGGTCCCGATTCTTAACTTCTACCTGGTGGGCAAAGGTGTAGGTGTTCAATATGACCCTCCAATAAGTGTGTTGAGCACTGATAGTGTTGATTTGAGCCTTGGCCATATGGATCTCCTTCTCTAGGATTTTTTTATACATCCCCACCTAATCACGGAAATGCTCCTTCAGCTTCTCATATCGTTTAGCCTCATTCTGCCACGCGCTTATCTCAATTGCTGACTTTTGGTGAATAGCGCGTACCTCCTCCATCGAGAGGGTTTGATTCTCTCTGGCTAAACGGCTTACATCTCGGTTGACCCGAATGAATTTTTCTCGTAGCTGATGAAAGTGTTCATTGAGAACATTCTTTTGTTTCTCCACAGAGGTCAACTGAAGGTTATCTACAACTAACTACTTATTTTCTTCTTCTAAGGCCTTGAGTGCCTTAAGATGCGCATGGGTTTATGCCTGTGATGCGGAGGCATCCCAAACAGACGTCTCCTTTTTGCCTACCACCTTCTTATTCTCTGCTATTAATTTTGTTAGCTGCTCCATTCTAAAATTTTCTAGCTGGTCTGCAGGAACAAATTGTAGAGGATCCCGCTGTGCTGCTTGTAAGGCCATGAGCTGCTCTTGTAATTTCTGCACTTCTGCTTCAGCATGCTCGGCCCTCACTTCGGATATGACCAACTTTCCCTTTGTGGAAATGAGGTCTGATTGAATTGTTGTTACATCCTAAGGGATGTCAAATAGAGACTTCAAAACTTATCCTGTTTGAAGTAATCTATCTAATGCATCCTCATGTCTTGCAGGAGTCATTGAGGTTTCGGCCAAAGTTTGAGCATCCCGTGCTCCTGTAAGATCTACCGGTGGCACAACAGGTATGTTAAAAGATTCCTTGATGTGATCTATGACCACATCTGCAGCTCCAACAGCATTTTGGTGTTGCATGACCACCATAGTGGCCCCTTCACCAGTCTCTAACTGCACTTGAAAAGATGTCATGTTTCCTGAGATCTGTTGCGACCATCTACTTTCCCCTCCTCTTGTTTGAATTGAGACTTCACCCCTTGTGTGATCAAGCAAAATTGTAGGCTGAATGGCATCGTCGAAGACACGGAAGAGGCTTGTGTCATCACGACTTCCCCAACTAACTGTCTCAGCGATGGCCTGAAGATGGCTCATCGACAGTTTGTAGTCTTGCGGCGGTTGCAGCTGATCCTGACCTATGCTATGTTGGGCCCTACTTCTTGTTTTTGACTAGGACCTATGGCTAGAGGTTGACTGGGTCCTGCAAGTTGATTTGCATGTGGTCCAGTCATCTGTTCTTCTTCTTCTTCGAGTCTCAGCTCTTCGCCAGTGCTCTTTCTTGGAGCTGGTGCCTTTAGTAATTTTGCATAAGAAGTATTCTGGGCTTTTCAGAAGATGTCATTAGTGTACCCCTGAATACTATCCCATTGGAATAATTTTCTAATAAGATAGGGGAAGGGCAACACCATCTTCCTTGACTTCCATTCTTCAAATCACCTTAGGATCTCCGTCAAATATAGATGGGGAAGGTTAGCATTAACCTTTTCCATCAACACTGCACATCCTATGGCTGCATATGTGGATATTCTTTTCAAGCCTTTTGTGGGGAAGAGGTGATAGGTTCCAATTTTCAAATAAACTCTCTCTTCCGTTGTCAATTCTCCAAATGATTTGTCTCTGCCATAAGCCTTCTCTAACCAATCCTTTTGCACATCGGGGTCTAAACGGGTGGATAACTAAGTAACATGAGGCCCTGTGTTCAGAAGGTTTAACACTTCCGAGATAGCCTATGCAAAGAAATCAACTGTCACACCACAAATGTTAACCGTGGTGCCTTTCTCCCTATTGTGCCAGAACTAATACATTTCACCTAAGTACCAAGCACCACTTTCAGAGAGGACAGGCCATAAGGGAGACCCCTTGAGGTGATCCCTAATAGCCTCAGGAGTGAACTCTACAAAATATTCAAATTTTAGCTTCACAATCACCACAGCGAATGTGGACTTCTCATGGATAGCCTGAACACACTCCGAGGGCAACATGAGTTGTTGTCCCGGTTCAAGCACAGCAATAGCTCTTCCTTCTGCCTACCCGAACCATCTGGTACAAGGTTCTTCTTGATGGATGCTAAATGATTGCACCTCCTATTCGGTATGTTGTCTGGCAGGGCCTTGTCTTCCACCTCTCCGAGATTGTTTCGCTCCATCTTGAACAAGACCCTCTAGTTATGCACGTTTCGGGGCCATTCTGCAATCACATGGATCAAGCATTAGTAAGGTTGTTTTCAAAGTCAAGTTATACGTTACTGCTTGCCTTAGTTAAAGATCTTATATTATAACGTGTGATCATGCCCGAAAATTGTAATAATGGGTCTTGTGACTTAGGTGGTTTTCATTTTAATCTCCCAGTGTACCTAAGGTCATATGATTTTTGGCACAATTATTCTAAGTGTTAGTGTTAATTACCCTAATTGATGTCCTTTGGGCGATGGTAAATTTCAAAAAAGTTAGGCACTTTTAGGCAAGTGTCTCTCCCCCACGACTAAACTGAACACTCCAGGTTCTAGCAGGTTCAAACGGTATTAAAAGCAGAGCACCAGTGAGTGAGATATTAGTGAAAAAGAAAGGGTCACGCAATCGCAAGTCATAGAGAAAAATTTCAACAACTCCCCCCGCATGAATGACAAAATGATGCTAAATGTTGTGGCAGGGGTACCTATTTATAGGTAAATAGGACGCGATATCATGTATGATACATCGTGTACGCGATATCACGTGGGACGTGATATCGCGTACATGATATCTCGACCCTACTAATGTGAGACACATGAAAAATACCGAATTTTTAATGATTTTTCTTGAAATTAATGTTGGAAATTGAGGACATTGTCAAGTATTAAGATGTCCTAGGGTAATTTCATTGATTCGAGAGGCACTCTTAATGATAATGATGTGAACTTTAGCAATAAAAATTTGGCGGTTACAAAAAAAAAAAGGAATGCAATGGTACATTGGAACGTTAAAGTGATAGAGGGATAATAGTAGGGAAAGAAAATCAATTGAAAAATTAAGCTAAGGGTAAGAAATTGTGTGTTTGAGCTAGAGAAGCAGTGAAGATTATGAGAAATTACACAAGTGGATCCTCCCCAAAGCAAGTTTCAACCTATTATGCCATTGTGTAACCACACTTAAAGTGTCTGTGGGCACTAGAAGGGTTAAATGTAATCCACACTAACTCCACAAAACACACACATGTAAATATCACCAAAATGAGATGAAAATTCTATGCTACATGAGACACGAGCTACAATTACATGAACAGTGAGATGAGACAAACTAAAAAAGGGGATCGGAGAGATTGGGACATGAGGTAACTGACCCAGGGCACCATGAATCCTGTGTGTAAAGCATGATTAACGTGTCATTAACCCATCATTCCAAGATCAGGACCATGTCCATTCCTCTAATCAGTGACGTCACATTGTTTCATCTCATGATGAGCAACTATGAGAGTACCAGAACAACAAGCTGTATGATCCTTGGCGTTTAGTACAAGGGAGGAGTGATTTTTGTTTTATGGCACTTTGTTTTTTTCTTTTTCTTTTTTTTTTTCTCTTCTTTCTTTTGAACTTTACTGAATCCAGAGAAGCCACCAACCTTCAGGCATGGGTGCATGTCTTTCCAGTGGGATCCCCTAGAACAGTGTTTAATTTTTAAGTGCCCTTTTGATTACTCTTACTCCCATTTTTCATTAGATCTACAAGGATCTTAGTACAACCACATTGCATGACAACTCCCACAGCTGTCGCCAAAGAGAATCTGCAAGTCCCCTTGATGTCACACCCTAATCATTCCCTCTTGGTCCATCCTTCTTCATTCTGGGTACAATGAACACAAAATTAATTTTAAGTTTTAAAAATGTCAAGAATACCACTATACCCTCAAACAGAACCTCTTTATTTGTAGAATGGATGAGTGGGTGTAATGGGCTCACTGTTTCAGATAATTTCTCACTCATGACTTAATAACATAAAACACACCTCAACCAACGATCCACATGAGTGTTTTATTCGTAGATGAGATTACTTACAAAAATGGAAAAAGACAAACACACAAAAAGATAAAACAAAAAGTTGAAAAATGAAAAACTAGAAAACAAAAAGTTGTAAAATTAAAAAAAATGAAAAAAAAAATTATTAATCCCGCTTTTTAGTAAAATGGGAGATATCCCCCATAACTAATCAGTTGAGGATAACAAGGATTAATAAATGAAGGTTGAGAATCCTTTCATGTTGAAAGTATTGGAACCGGTCTATACTTATCCCCTTGGGGTTCACACACTTGATTATAATAAGCATAGTGGGGCACTTTATATGATGTAGTTCCCGGATAACGAGTCAACCCACTATGATGTTTATGACCGTTAGATGGTATGCAAGGATTAGGATGATGCCTCCCATGGTTGTGTTCATTGGGCCGTATGGTTGTTGGAGTGTTAGATAATGGCCTTGATAGAGTTACATGAGGCATTGGGTTCGAAGGTAAGGTCGCACCACAGTGTGGGACTTGTGCTGGGTTGGAAGATGTAGTGGCCTCTGAACTATGTTGTCCCTTCTTACAGCTGTGTTTAAAGAAAGGACGCTTTTGATGTTGCTGAGGGTTCTCACTGCTGTTGGTAGCAGTAGCACAAGTGTTGTTCATGGGTTGTTGCTGTGGCAGAAACACCTTAGGAACAATTTTTGGCAATGTGGAAGGAGGAAAAGGATGAGAATGTTGAAAGTTAGCAGGAATGTAAGATGTACAAGGTGGTGGTTGTGTTGAAGGTATGGGTTGATAGTATTGTGGAGAATGGTATTGTGGTGAGATAAAGTGTGTTGGCCCAAATGGAGAAACAAGATGTTGAACGTGATAAGCATTCGAGTTCAAAAAATATGAAGGGTGCCTCTAGTCTAAGGGTGGTCTCCCCCATGACTGGGAAGGTTGCCATTGTGGTCTAACACAGTACCTCTATACGAACTCTGGATGTAACGTGTTTCCCCAATGCTCATGTAGATGTAACAATATTGGGCATTGGCCCTTGGGGTGATCATACAGGCATATGTTGCATTCATACGTAGGATTGGCAGTTGAGCGCTTATTCCCTTTATTCTTTTTTTCCGAATGTCTAATGTTTTGTCCTGCTTCTTGGATTGTCAAAACTCTATCTCCAATATTGTTGATATATTCTCCACACTTTTGATGCATCCATTCCAACATCTTATTGATCTTTGCCTCGGCTTCTTCTAACGATTGTTGTATTGGCAAAGATGATGTTTCCACCTTGAGATTTGTTGATTTCTTCTTGTTATGATCGTGGACCTTTGTTAAGTTGAAATTTTGGTCCCGTTGATATTTTTCAATACTCTCCCATCTAGCTAATTCTCCTTCTTCTTTTGCTACCCGCTTAATAAGCTCTTGGACTTGATGGGTTCGTAGTTTGTATAGTTGGCCTTGGGCATATACTCCTAAGGTCTCTCTTGTTTCATTACATAGCCCATCAATAATATGGTACATTAGCCTTTCCTCGAAAAACCCATGGCCTGGACAGTTGTTTAACAATGCGTAATATCTTTCTAAGGCCATGTCCAAGGGTTCATGTTTTTCTTGTTTCCATCCTTGGATTTGTTTCCTCAAGGCTGACACTCTTGTGTAGGTTTGATATTTTTCGTTAAAGGCTTCTACCATTGTTGACCAGCGTCGTATTGAATTTTCTTTTAATGATCTATACCATACTTTTGCTTGGTCAACGAGTATCATAGGAAAAAGCTTAAGTTTTTGCCAATCATTATCAATGTTGTTCCACGTACAGGCATCACAGAAGGCTTGTAAATGTTGATGTAGATCTAAGTCGTAGCCTCCTAAAAATTTAGGAAAGTTGTTTAAATCGAGCCTACGTAGTTGGCTCTCTTTACGATGCCTACATGAGATTCAAACGACCTCTTGTATTTTCGTTAAGCTTGTAGTGGCTAGTGGGGGTTCATCGTCATCGGGTAAGTTAGTCTTTCGTGTGTTGCAATGACGTTGTTTTAGTTCATGTTTATAAGAAACTCCCACTTTAGGTTGTATACTCCAATCTTCATCATCATATAGTTCATTGGTTTCCCAATGAACTTCCTCACTAAGTGTGGCATTATTATTGTCTTGTAGGAGAGACATTGTTATGAAGTTGTGTGTGAATTTAGACGTGACTTTTAATAATTATTATTATTATTTTCTGAAAGATATATTGTTAAGTTCTTTATAGCAACCGTGTATGATATAACTAATCTAGATAACTAGCACCGTCCCCGATAACAACGCCAATGATGAGTGGCGAGGTACCCCTACACTCAACCATACGAATATGAGCGTTCTCACTTGTGATCCAGTTGAACTCCGCAGACGGACTAGTTGTGGCACCTAGACAGTTATCCTTAGGTCGTAGTTTGTTGTCTTCCCACCTAGATTAGTATTATATTTTTCACGTATGGTTTAGTCCAGAGTGAGGTGTATGATATGTTTCCTAATCTAATGCTACTCCTGAAGGTAATGAAAAGTAATATTAACTAAGCTAAGCTAGGAGGGAAAGGGTAAGAAAGTCTAATCTAGCCTAAGTGCGATGAGCATCTGATTCCTTGATCATCCGTACATATCTTGAACCTCGTGCATAACTACCACTGGGATTACCAAGCACAGATCCTAGGTACGCCACTGGGATATCAAGTAGTCACACTTAAATGCTCGTAATCAAGTCGTACTCATTCTGCATTCTAGGAGTTTAAGGGTGAGAGAGAAAGCAGTAAATAACAATTGAATAAATAATTAAATAAACAAAGTGAATGCTGCAATGATGAAGTAATCTGGATCTTTATTGCCAGTCATGTGCGTGTCCAAGTACGTCACACTCGAATAAAGGATGTCATACAATTACATTCACCACATTGCGGGCAGACACTGGAAAAATAATCTAACTCTGGAGGGATCAAACTGCCAGAGTTTCACTACAATCTAAAACTATGATGATGAACAAGGAAGAGCCGCTTCTTATTTATAGACATTGCGGCCCATGCGATATCACGTCCCATCAGAGGAAAATAACATACATCAGTTGGTCACAACGTAACATTGGCCCCCTAATGAAGAGCGTAAAAATCTTACCATAAGGAAACTCTTCAAAGAACACATAACGATATGATCCTAGATCACCTAGATATCAATTGGAAAGGATCATTAATAGAATAACTTCGATGGTGTAACACAACCAAAGGGCACATGCATATCGCAACATGATTACAAAAGGCTCTAATACCATCTGTAACAATGTTGGCCCAACATTGTCTAGCACCCCAAGGAATTGACTAAGATCCAATGGATTTGGGACGAAAGACCTAGGGAATACACCTCTAACAAGCAAGCAACCCAAGTGAAGGTGCAAGCAAAAACATAGCTTTTTAATATGTATATGGGAATGCACCTCAAGGAGAACGACTAACTTCGAAAGAGGACCTTGCAAAAAGTACATAAGCAACCCCGTAGACAACATCAGTAGTAGAGAAACAATGCATCTGCCAAGGGGCATCTCACCCCTAAACTCCTCACAATCTAGTACAATGTTTAGCTTGGCACCACACCAAAACTATCCAATTTTGGCTGCCTACCTATCTGTGACCACCACAAAAGTAGGGCCATGTAATTCTCCAAGTGAGGGTAGTATGAAGAGAACTTAAAAAGAGTTGCAATAGGAGGGTGTCATGCTGCTGGCTTGGTACTGCCAAGCTAGGGTGGGNCCATGCGATATCACGTCCCATCAGAGGAAAATAACATACATCAGTTGGTCACAACGTAACATTGGCCCCCTAATGAAGAGCGTAAAAATCTTACCATAAGGAAACTCTTCAAAGAACACATAACGATATGATCCTAGATCACCTAGATATCAATTGGAAAGGATCATTAATAGAATAACTTCGATGGTGTAACACAACCAAAGGGCACATGCATATCGCAACATGATTACAAAAGGCTCTAATACCATCTGTAACAATGTTGGCCCAACATTGTCTAGCACCCCAAGGAATTGACTAAGATCCAATGGATTTGGGACGAAAGACCTAGGGAATACACCTCTAACAAGCAAGCAACCCAAGTGAAGGTGCAAGCAAAAACATAGCTTTTTAATATGTATATGGGAATGCACCTCAAGGAGAACGACTAACTTCGAAAGAGGACCTTGCAAAAAGTACATAAGCAACCCCGTAGACAACATCAGTAGTAGAGAAACAATGCATCTGCCAAGGGGCATCTCACCCCTAAACTCCTCACAATCTAGTACAATGTTTAGCTTGGCACCACACCAAAACTATCCAATTTTGGCTGCCTACCTATCTGTGACCACCACAAAAGTAGGGCCATGTAATTCTCCAAGTGAGGGTAGTATGAAGAGAACTTAAAAAGAGTTGCAATAGGAGGGTGTCATGCTGCTGGCTTGGTACTGCCAAGCTAGGGTGGGTTTTCTTACACTTGAGAGTGACCCAAGGGCGCCTTAGAATGCTCCATGGCCCCTGAACCATGGGGAAGGCCCAAGAGAACCACCACCTTAAGACATCTCTCACAGGTATCTTGAAGAAGAGATTCTTTCCAATAAAGAAAGAAATCATGAAAAGCTAAAAAGGCCCAATTTCATGCATGTCAAAAAATAGAATTATAAAAGAAATGATGAAACTGAAATAACTAAAATTTTTGGCATGTAATAGCAATAGAAACTCCACATTTAGAAAAGATTATGCTTTGTGAATTCTGCAAAAAAGGAAGAGTATTCCACGTAAGAAATGATATGGCGATAAGAAAGAATGCGATTTACGTAAGGCTAGTAAGTAGTAAATTTGCAGAGCCTATTTTAGTGCCAGTGATATCGTCTACTTTAACATTGAAATCAACACTTATTATGTTAGCTTCTAATTCCAATACCAACTTATAATAGCACTGTAAATATTTTGATCCGTATGAATGGTAAATCCGTATAAGCCATTATATTGGAAAAAAGAAAAAGCTGACGCTGTTAGCGCAAATGATGTCTACCGCCAGGAACAGAACTGCGACTGGTAGCCATCGCACTCGAGCTAAGCGAATGGCATTTGCTCTTTTCGGTCATAAGTTATTTTGCGCGGCTAAATTCTTCCATTTTTGTTTTTTTGATTTTCGTTTATCACAACTTCTTTGTGTGCAGAAAGAAGAGGTTGCCTTGCATGAAATGCGCTCCATGAGAATCAAAGCCTGATACAGATAATAGCAAAAACTTTGGTAAGTGTGTCCAAACCGAGCGGATCGGAAGTTCACGGTCGTCACTCCACTTTTAGAAACCAGAAGCTTTGCTTATGGACTAGAAAAGCTCTTCTGTGTTCACTCTTTCCGGAAAATCGCTTTCATGTGATTTCTTTTCGGTTTTCTCTGGATTTCTTCACCGAATTTCCACCGCAATGGAAGAATCTTCCAGCTTCGAGTTCTCGACGTCGTTCTGCAATGATATCATGCGTTCCGCTGAAGAGCTTTTCCAAAACGGAGTGATTCGAGCCCTCTCGCCTCTCGCCTCTTCTCCTTTGCACTGGCAATTTCTGGAGCAACAAAACCACAGTAATGGCTGCGAAAGTTTCGCAAAGATCGAGCCAGATGTTGTTCATCGCAAAGCTTCAAAGATTCCGCTAACGTTGAGGCTGAAGCAGATGTTCCTGAGGCGAAGCAACGAAAAGGGAGGCAACAAGGTCGAGGCCAAGGCTGACGCTGAGGCTGCTGCTCCGGATTTGGAATCAAGCGATCGAGAAACGTCGCAAAGTTCTGGTAAAGCTACAAGCTCACATGCCAGGAACAATGGAGAAGAAGAGATGAAAAACACTGTTGAAGATGCTACGGACTCGGCAAAAGGAGCGGAAAGAGAAGCAATGGTTAAATGCTGGCGTTTCTACGGACAATGCTTTGCCAGGATTCTTGCGTGATAAAGAAATTCCAAGCTCAGTTAGTCAAGCCCGTTTTGGTGTCGTTTTAAGTTTTAACGTAGTTTTTCATTGCGCCTGAATTTTGGTCTGATAGTCTGATGTACGGGTCTATGCAAGTTTCTTTGCGTGTCGACTCTTTCTCTGATTAGAAGTGTGACGAACGTATCCTGTGAAATCGATATACAAATGAAGTTATGCTTGCTGAGCCGATGCACTGTCACAGTCCAATAACAGCAGAGCATAATCTAAGAAATGCAGCAACAAAAGTTTACAGTCTTACACCCTTTTTATCGGTTATTAACTATGCTTCAGTTTTTAATTTTTAAAACTGCCCTTTCAGTGTAAGGAAATGTTATCACATATTTCAAAAGCATTGTAATACATTGATATCATAAATTGTGGAAGAAAGAAAAACTTTGGTAGAATCAACCGAATTTACTGTCACAGTTACTTCTAAGCTCATAATGGTAATACTTTTTATTTTTCAGGTGATTCATCTTTTTTTTAACAGTGTCGATTGATTTTTGTTTTATCTGACACCTAAACGTTCTCAAAATGATAATAGGAATCGGTTGGAGAATAATTGCACAGTTCCTTAAATCAGACAAACATTAAGTACTTACTAATATTGATATTGGCAAAAATTACATTTTCTTTCTTCGGTTAAAATTACTTTATAAATGATGATTCATAGAAACCGTATTAAATAGTTTTTACATGCAGGGAACTTGTCTCGGTTTTTGGATAATTAAGAAATGGAAACCATCATCCGTATTCGGCCGTATGGAGGAGCTGCGATATAACTTTTACTGTACATTCTACTTTACTATTCATCAAACATAGGTTCTCTCAATGGCTAAATTTTCTCTTTTCTCCGTTCTTTGAAGCCCTATTCTTCCTTAATCAAAAACGATCTTCACGCCATATTTTAAAACACTCTTTTACAATTTTATTTGTGGAGGATTCATACGTTGTTTTAAAATTTACTTATTATTATAAAAATGTTAATCACCTCGTGAAATTTACCATTCAAGAGTTCTGAAATGTTAATTGGCCAAGCGTTAAAGGATTGTCTTTTAACATTTTTTTTCTCTTTTAGTAAATTTTCATTTTCAATTTCCTTGTACTCATGAACGTGGCCCGGACAATAATAGGAGTGGCTTTTATAGAATAAATTCTTAGAAAGGCAATTATATTGAAATTGATTTTATATAACTTAACATCAATTGGTTGCTTCCCACATGAAATTTATTGGGAAATTGAAATTGAAATTTTATCATGTCATAGTCTTTATAGATTTATTAGGTAGTAGATTTGTATGTGTTATGAGTTTTGAAAACAACATTCAAGGGTTTTTGAAACATTTGGAACGAATCAACCAACTTATTAACTATAATATCCCACTTATGTCTAATGTACTCAAATGAAGGCATATTGTTCACTTTCAATGCTAGTTTGATTACACCTCCTCCTTCTTCACAATGAATTTTGACCCATCTACTTATTTTAACTCCTAAATAATGAGATCCCATTCACATTTTGCAAATGGTAAGCAATAGTAATTGGTAATTTGCCTTTGAATTAAGAGCTTCCTTAAGTAGAGATGTTTTTGTTATTTCTATATTTTTCCGAAGTTTTTGAAACTTTGTTTCACCATTCTACCAATATTTTTAGGATCAAAATAAAGAATGTGCTCTTGAATGTTCCATTTATTGAGCCATAAAAGACCCTCATGGAACCATCCTTTAACTTGAGTTTCCAACATCACGTCCTTAGAGTATTTATCCAATGGGAATTTAGAGAGATTATAAACTGATAAATAACTTTAACTTCCAAGGACATTATCTCTACTTTAAGAAGCATAATATCATATTGTCTAGCTTTCACTTTGAATTTATCCAATATGAAAAGATTTTGAATTTATTCTTTCTATTTGTAATATTTATTTACCAGACAATGACTCTAGACAACACAATTGTAAAAATTAGGTACGGGTATTAGAACTTGAAACATTCTTAGCATTATTTATCCCCAAAACATACAGTTCAATTGGAACTTTATTTCTAATTGATATAGTTTTTTATCATTATAGAGGGTTTTCTCCTTCTCTTTCTATGAAACTTTTTAGTAACAAGTGAAAACTTGTGAGGGCAATTCTGATCAAGGACAAGGCATGATCCTTTTTTTAAGACTATTTCTTCATTGATAACAATGAAGTGTTAGCCTAATGGTAAGACACTTGATTTGGAGGCTCCATGTCATGGATTCGATTATGGTGGGTAATGCTAAGTTATATAAAGTTCTAATTAGACTATATATCATTGGTTGACCTATGTTTCATTTATTTTGGTAGATGAGTGAAAGCTTAACCACTTCAAGTGGTTACACCTGAGCTTGAACCCATGTCTACAAAGAAAATAAATGATTTTATGTGTAGACATTTTTCCCTATCAATAAATACTCTAAAGTGATGAGATGGTATATGGTAGAATGATGCTATCTAAATTCTACTTAGGAAGTTGCATGTATCTTATTTTTTTCAACTCATCTTCCAAGCATAGATTTTAGAATAGTGTCCAAAAGCTTGCCAAAAGATATTGTTGATTGCAAGCATATTATAATTATTTATATCATTTTTGTCTACTTTATAAAAAAGCATGCCTTATTAATATACCATTCCTTTTCTAACCTCACTCCTTTTAGATGACATTCCATACCATTGATCCTCCTAATTTAAGCATATTTCCATATAATTTCTTTACATTTTGGGGGGGTTGTTAAGGTGAGCTACAAGGTAGAGAAGAAAAATTAAAACCAAAACCTTAACAGAGCCCAATGTTGCAAGATGACCCCCCAGTCACCTGCAACAAGACAAAAGCTTATCGCACCCCCCGAGATGATAGCTATAAAAGGAGACCAATACAACTAACTCAAAGAGAAATCATTTAGAAAAAGGTAATATTATTGATAAAGCCTAGTTCTCAACATTGAAGTTGAACAATACTAGCAATAGAGCATTTCATACCGTAGTCAAATTCATTGTAGTTTGTGTTTTGATACCAAGCATCTAAGTGACATTTCCAAATAAAGAAGATAATCTCAAATAAGAGGATTTTCTAGGCTTTTTGAAGGTGACGCTTAACACAATCATCTTGAAAGATACATTGAGGAAAACTAGTAGAATAGTTAGGAAGGAAAACCTGGAGAGATTGACACCATTTCCAAATGTGTTGAGAGAATGAGCAATCCCAAAAGACATGTTGAAAAGAATCATTCGCGTTACAAATGGGGCATTTAGGATGATCAATTCCTAAGAAATGAAGCCTATGTCCGATGGGAAGACCTTGATGAACCAAGGACTAAAAAAAGAAACGGTGCTTAGTTTGGGCCTTGGAAGTCCAAATCCGACGAAAAATAGTTTTCCACTAGTGGTCCTCAAGATGTAAACTCCAACATCTATTTAGAGTGGAGAATTGAAAAACTTGCAAATGAAACCAAGATTTGGCTTTAGAGATGCGTAAAGAGAGAAGAGGGCAACCGTCAAGCCAAAACCAATCATCATTCCAAGGAGTATTAGTATGCAACTTATGCATAGCAAAGTTGGAAAGAACTTGCTCTATGTGTTGGTAAATGATAAGATCTTATCTTTGAAACCCCCATTTTACTTTCGCATGTGTCCAAGAGAGGGTAGGAGAATCCTTTCTAACAGTGTATAATTGATAAATATGGTGGAGATTGTGGTCAACAAAATGATTGGCCCTATGAGAGAATTCATCATAAAGACAACCTACATTCCTTTTAAAAATAGGGGACCACCAGATCAAGTGAGTCAATAGAGAGTGCAAGCTTATCTGGGAAGGTTTCCATTGCAACAAACCTCTAAGTTGGCTCCAACACCACCAAATTTGCTTAAACCAGAAAGAACCTTTGATCTTCTGAGAGCCTTCACTAATGATCCAATTGCTCCAATGAGTATTTTGCCATCTATGGTAAATACCAAGACAAGAGATATTATGCCTAAAAAGGATCTTCCAAGCTTCACCTCCTTCAATACACCGAGTCACCCATTTGGAGGCCAAGAGAATACTTTGGTGCTCAATAGAGGCAAGGCCTAAGCCCCCATGTTCTTTACTTAAAGTGCAAGTATCCCAAGCTACTCGATGAAAAGCTTTGTGATCATCCTTATCCCCCCAAAGGAAATTCCTAAGAATGTTGTTAATGCATGGAAAGGAAGATTTGGAAGGAGCCATAAAGGAAGAGTAATAGACATGAGTGGAGCTCAAAATATGATTAACTACGATAAAACTACCTGCAAGAGATAAGGGTTTAGAAGCCCATTTCAAAGCTTTATGTTTCACCTTTTCCACCACATTGTTCCATATGGTAGTGGGAGTAGCAAATAAAGCAATAGGGATGCCTAAGAGGGTGAAATTATCAATAGGAGATAGCCACTTGATATCAAAATGATAAGTCCAAGGAGGCCTAGGAGAGAAGCTAGATCGGATGGCTTGTGTTTTGTTCCAATTGATCTTAGCTCCTAAGGCTCTACAGTAGATATCTATGTAGTGCAAGGTAGTGTTAAAATTATTATGGTCCTCAATCAAAGTGATAAAAGTATCATCTGCAAATTGGCTGTAAACAAGATCCTTTCCTTGTCGTGTAAGAGAGATACCTCTTAGCTGCATAGATTTATTATGAGATCTAAGAATAGCTCCAAGAGCATCAGCAGCCAGGATGAAAAGATAAGGGGCTAAAGGGCACCCCTTTCAAACTGATTTTTGAAGCTCAATGACCTTAGAGAAGGATTTGTTAATGCAAATGACTAAAGAGGCCTCTAACAAAAAAAGATTGATATGTCTCTCAAAAACATTACCTAAGTTATGGTGTTTGACTATACTTTTTAAAAAGGACCAATCAAGCATATCGTAAGCTTTAGCAAAATCAAGCTTAAGAAGAATGGCATTTTGAATAGTGGAAAAAGCCTAGTGCAAGCCCTCAATAGCAATAACAATGTTTTCTCACATATACCTGCCTTGAACAAAACCAATTTTCTCCTTGCTTATAATATGAGGAAGAAAAGGTTTAAGTTTATTAGCTATAGCTTTGGCAACTCTTTTATAGATAAAATTTAAAAGAGTGATAGGGCGCCAATTACTTATGCTCATACGATCTCCTGACTTAGGGAGAAGCTTAATAATACTAGCATTAATCTGCTTACCAAAGGATCCTTCCCTAAGAGCTTTGATGAGTGGTGAGGTACCCCTACACTCAACCATACGAAACGAGCGTAACACGCGCGATCCAGTCGAACTCCGTAGACTAAATGCCTAAACGCCCCATGGAACACTTGGGCTTAATCATTCCTTGTCTTCCCAGACTTACTTGTTGTTGTCATAGTGTATGGTTAAGTAAGTTCGAGGTATATGATTTTTTTGGTCTTTTCAGGTTTATCTCCTATGCTAAAGGGGTGAAGGATTGAGAGAACTAACTACTCTAACTAAGGACCTAAGTCTAAATTAACTAGTGTCAGCATCCGTTCCCACTTACCGTACACACCCTGAACTATGCAACTGTGGCTACCAAATGCTAATCATTATTGGGATTACCACACGTAATGCACGTGCTCGAAGTGGTCGTATTGAGGCACCTAACTAGCCTAAGTGTGATAAGCAACCGATTCCTTGACTAGTCGTACACACCCGTAGGTGCTCATAGATAAGTCGTACTTACCCCACGTTCTAGGAGATAAGGGTGAGAGAATCTAATCACGATGAGTAGCTGATTCCTTGGTTAGCCGTACACATTCATCAATGCTCGTAACCAAGTCGTACTCATGCCGCGCTACTAGGAAAGTAATAAATAACATTAAATAAACCTATCCATGTACTGCAAGGTTTATCCACAAAGTTCATCTTTATTGTCGTACACAACTTGCATTTAGGTACAAAGCTGCTCGAATAAAGAACCGTTCACTTGGGGGACTCCTACTGTGGGCACATAAAAATATTCTATCTCTAGGGTGATCAATCCGTCAGAGCTTTGCTACTTCTAACTCTGTCTTCAAATGAGGGGAGTTCTACCTCTTATTTATAGATTTGGCAACAGACCGCGATATCGTGTACGCGATATTGCAGGGGAAGACATGATATCGCGATGGCCGCGATATCGCATACGCGATATCGTGGCTTGTGCATATCGCATCTCATCATATCCCCATGACTGAATGAAAACTCATCCTCAAGTTCCTTACAATAATCTTGGGAAGGTATGGAATTATTGAGGGGAATGGAACTAATGGGATGACATGTGAACAAATCATTATTACAAGACTTGACAAAACTGGTGTTCATGACAACAAGGGTGAACACCTTATTACAATGACATCAGACCTTTATTTGCAACTTGAGAGAAAGAGAGAGATAGAAAGAAGTGTTGCTGCTGCCAACGCCAAGATTGCGTTTTTCGTTGTTCATCCATAAGCACACCATCAATCTTGCTCCTTGCATAGCTACTTCAGCGCTACTCCATTCCAAGTATTTGCTCCAGATCCATTCCGTTGTTGTATGATTATCATATGCACACACAACACAATCATATATTAGCAAGGGTAATTGAATCATTAAGTAATTAATACCTTGCTTCAGTGTAGGTCCATTGGCTAGGTTGTGGTATGGCTAATATGGATCGGGAGATGTCGTAATGATGACTACCGAAGGTGTAGGGGTTAGGAAGAAAATCAAAAATTTCAGGGCTAGGAGAAAATCGAAAAAAGCGGGCCCCGTACCCCCATGACTAATTGCGAACCTCTGATAGCATTAGAATGATGAAGGGAAAGGAGTAAGAAAGATAGAGAAAAAGGGACAATTGAAAACATCAGTGAAGTAGATGTCAAGATGGAAATGAAAAAAAAAATCAATTGCAAAATGTTAAGGAAAAGAAGTGAACTAATGCTCCAAATAGGAATGTCAGTGGGTCCTCCCCAAAGTAGGCTCATGTTGCTAATGCCCTGACAACCCCACATTCAAAGAGTCTGTGGGCTCTGGGAATGTCTTTTGGAACAAGAGTTAAAGTCTTAACCGCTAGAATTTACCAAAAAGAAAATAATGCATCAACCAAAATATATACACTAATGATACAATCGGCAATGAGGTGAATAACGGAGAGAAGGATGGAGAGAGTAGAATGGAATGGAATCCCATGAACAAGGTGGTGTACAGCCCCTTGTGTGTTTGATGATTAATGTAACTTGGCAAGTCTCATTCCAACTCCGGCCTCAAACCAACCACTTCCAGTGACTTTGCATCAATGCATTCGGTTAAACCATCCACATGGATAATGAGGATGCATCTTCAAAGAGCCACCACCATTCCGACGAAACAAATGAGTGAATGGGAAGCAAGAAGGGCTTTAGTTAGGGGGAACACTTTTGGTTCCATAACTAGTGCGTGTAGCCCAAATTTTATTTTGTCTAAGGGATGTGCTTTGAATTCTTACTTTGTATTGTTTTTTTTTTGTGTTTTGTGTTTTTATACATGAGAACCACACCATGCAAAGACTTCTTATTTTTATTGGCTTAGCTTCCGATAATTGGGTAACATCGGAATGGTAAGAAAACTCAAGAGGAAACATCTAAGCACCCAAGAGAATGAACAACACAAAAGCATCAAGTTCCCTTGAAGTCACACCCTTTGCAATCCTTGAGTCCTTCCTTAGTTTGAGAAATACCGAGTCACCAATTCGTTAAAGTTCTTATTAGAAGGGAACTGTACATTTCCAAGCCAAGAGAAACCATAGAAATTGGTAGATGGATAGATGAAGTGATCTCATTGCTTGCCATATCAAAAGAAACATACCTTAGTATCAACATTGTGACTAAAGGTAAAAACCAAACATTAGCAATCAATATGAACATAGTTCATACCATCAGTCTGAACACTTATTATGGGACAAACTTACATGGTGGATACACA
The DNA here is from genome assembly GCA_015680685.1 of Gnetum montanum. NCBI lineage: Eukaryota > Viridiplantae > Streptophyta > Gnetopsida > Gnetales > Gnetaceae > Gnetum > Gnetum montanum. The sequence continues at coordinate 316,388 of MNCI01026892.1, forward strand.
CACACACACTCACACAAAAAATGGAAAAATATAACGATGATGTAAAACAAAAATTAGAAAAGTTAAATAAATTTGTAAAACAAAAACGTTGTAAAACAAAAACTTAAAAGAACTGAGGGCCCCATATGGTTAGCATAGGTGGCCATCTCCCCCATGACTGAGTTGTAAGGGAGAGATCAGAAATAATGAGCGCCTATTTGAATTTCTAAGAAGTGCGCAACTTCTCCCAATTGATGATCTTAAATTCAGGGGTCAAAGTTGGTGACGCTCATGTTCCAATGTATATATGCTTTCATTGTTAGCATGAGTTTCCTTAGTTCGTTCCATGCATATTTGTCTACTCTTACAAGTGGCTGTCAACCATGGGGTGTCTACTACTAGTTGCGTGGTTGCTACATACAGGCATCTTTGTTTCTCACTTTCATGGGCACACCTCTCACATGGAGACATATCCTCCATGTCATCACCTGATGAATCATTGTATGCAATGCATGGAATTTTCTTCTTGTCGATCTTTCCGCATATGTTCATCTTAGAAATTTGTAAGGAAAGATCATGGATTCCTAGGTACACATCTACGGTACTTAGCCATGGCCTTCCCATTATAATGGGGAAACCCCCTTCGTTGTTAACCTCAATAACCAGGAAATCAGCTGGGTATGACCACCCACACACAGTGGTGATAATGTCCTCCACCAATCCTAAGGGAATGGTGATGGACTGGTTAGCCAACTCCAGTTGTATGTTGCTCTTCTTAAGTTGGGGAAGGTTCCAGGCATGATACATCTTTCTTGAAATTAAGTTGACTTAGGAACTTGAGTCAAGAAGATCCCTATGTGGTTCATTTCTGGTGATCTGTAAATGAATTAGGCATTCCCAAGGTCAGATAGTTTCCTAGGAAGGTGGCCCACCTTTATCTAGTCAGTTACGGTATGCGTTAACATAACCGTATGTGTTACGCCCTGTTGGACTGAAGGGTGCTCCGAAGCATTAGCGGTTAGAGGCCTATATATGTGCCCAACCGCTTGTTGTTGCGAGAGTTTGTCTGGGCTTTTGGTTTTGAAGTAAGGTCTCCTCTTTTTACAGTTGTTAGAACTAGCAGCAGGTTGGATATTTACAGCTCTCGCAGCGTGATGTTGCTGCGGTTGAGAAGGAAGTTCCCCTTGCATTGTTGGAGCAGGAGGTGTTACGGGAACTACTTGAGGTGGAAGAGGTGCAGATGGATTAGGGGGATGGTGTGGGTATGGAGTATCTCCTGGAGGAGAAGGAGTCCTTCTAAAGTACTCCCAAGCTTGGTAGTGATGATTGGGGGTTGCGTGACCCATAGACTCACTTGGAGAAATCGGCTATTGCACATAATATCCATAAGGATCAGGCTGCCGGTAAGGGTACTATTGTTTCAGTGATGGCATCCCCCATGACTGTAGGTATTACCATTGATAATGCTATCCAATGGGCTGAGGAGGCGTTCCACTTGGGTAATATGTTAAGGGTTGGTGGAACTGCCTTGGGTTACCTTGTGGATAAGGTAACCTTCGGGGTGTTTGCCGTTGATTAAGTCTTGGATTTAGTGCATACACCCCAGACTCCTGTAGATGTGAGATAATAGGACAACATCCCTTAGGATGGTCATAGTAGCAAACCTCATATCCACCATCATCATCTGTGTCAAAATCTACAGCCACATCAGAGTTAGTGATTTTTCCCTTACCCTTGTTATGTGCAGGGCTTAAATCTCTCCTATTGTTCTTATCTTTGTCACTACTTTGCTCTACCTTAGACTCTTCTACAATTTTCAAGACTGTTTCAATTCTTGAGTCCAAGGAATCCCACATTTGATCTACTTTGGCCGATACATTGGTTGTTAATTTTTGGATCGGCAAAGTTTTCTGATTCACCAACTCTTCAATTGGTGACTCATCCTCTTCATCACAAAATTTCACTCCCTTCTTTCGAAGGGAGGGATCGCGGTTGTACTCCTCCGCACTTGCCCTCTTACGTAGCTCACCCTCTTCTTGTGCTACTTGTTCCAACAAACTTTCAACTTCATGGGCTCTAAGTTGGGCATAAGTCCCAAGAGTTCTTCTCGTTTCATTCCTTAGCCCATCCACGATGTGGCATAGTTGATCCCGCTTAGCATACCCATGGCCTGGGCAACGATGTAGCAATGTATAGTAGCAGGCCATCGCAGCATCCAAGGGTTCATAAGCACCTTTTTTCCAGCCTTGGATCTACTTACGCAAATTGGACACTCTGGAGTACGTCTGATATTTGTTGTTGAATAGTTCGAGCATCGTACTCCACCTCCTGATGGTTTCTGGTTCTAAGGACCAGCACCAGCTCTTTGCTTCTTTGGTGAGTGTCCTTGGGAACAACTTAAGCTTCTGCCACTCATTATCTATATTTTGCAAGGCATAGGCATCGTGGAATGCCTGTAAATGATGTTGAGGATCAGCGTTGTATCCCCCTTCAAAATGTGGGATATTATTTATGTCCAAATGCTTGATCCTACTATCTTTTAAGTGCCTTGTGGGAATCCTAACTGCCTCTATGATGTCTAGCATGCTTCGGGTTGCTAGTAGGGGTTCGTCATAATCGTCTCTTTCATGACGTCTGTGATGTCTTCGTGGTGGTTCCCTACTCTCCCTACTTCCTTGCCCTTGTCCTAACTCCTCTCGACCTTCCTGTCGAGGTCTTTCATCTCTTTTACTTTTATCCTCTCCTTTGTGTTCATGGTGGCTGTGCCCAGATGTGGAAGGAGAGTGTGAATGGTGAGATGGAGGAGAAGAGGAAGGGGATACATCACCATGGTGATGTTTCTTACCTTCTCTTCGGCTGCTTTGGCCCCGATCATCATAACGATCTAAGTGTCCATCCTTAGCGTGAGTGGTTGTTCCTGCCGTGAACAGTTGGTGTTCACGGGGATTAGAGCCCGTAGCATGTACAGTTGATCAAAGGCTCTGATGTCTAACCTCTTCATCATTGTGAGGAGGAGAAACATCATTTTCTAAGAAACCTACCATGAGGGGTTCCTCGTCTTCTATTTCACTAAGGACATGGGGGACCTTGCCCTTCAACAATGTGTGTTGGCTCTCCTGCCTTAAGTCCCGAATACATTGGGCATCTGTGGGATTATAATCCCTTGTGTCAAAGTCATCTGCAACGTATTCAGCATAATGTTCTTGCATGCCAATCTGTGCCAAGGCACGGAAGAGCATGTTAGGAACTGATCGATCTAGGGGTAACATGATGTTACCTTGCAAATCTCTCCACCATAGTTGTTCGTCTTGATGGAGAACAAAAGTAAAATTAGGAATATACTCATCAGGATGAGTATATGTCATCTTATATTGTTGAGGCACTAGCTGGTTTAGGTTATGTATATGTTTCCAACTGTCTTCCGTGTTATTCCTAGGTGAGTTAACCTTATGAAAAGAAGCCATTTTTATCGGTGTGCTAAATGACCGTTATAAAAATTTTTCTTGATTAACCTGAAGGTTTGTTAAGGCTCACAACGATGTGAGTGATATCCCTTATGTTCTATTTGGCATACAGACACTTAGTCCCCGACAACAGCGCCAATGATGAGTGGCGAGGTACCCCTACACTCAACCATACAAAACAAGCATAGCACGCGTGATCCGGTCGAACTCCGCAGACTAAATGCCTAAACACCCCATGGAACACTTGGGGTTAATTATTCATTGTCTTCCCAGACTTACTTGTTGTTGTTACGGTGTATCGTTAAGTAAGTCCGAGGTATATGAGTTTTTTGGTCTTTTCAGGTTTATCTCCTATGCTAAAGGGGTGAAGGGTTGAAAGAACTAACTCCTCTAACTAAGGACCTAAGTCTAAATTAACTAGCATCAACATCCATTCCCACTTACCGTACACACCCTGAAACTGTGCAACTGTGGCTACCATACGCTAATCGTTACTGAGATTACCACACGTAACGCACGTGCTTGAAGTGGTCATACTAAGGCACCTAACTAGCCTAAGTGTGATAAGCAGCCGATTCCTTGACTAGCCATACACACCCGTAGGTGCTCGTAGGCAAGTCGTACTTACCCCACGTTCTAGGAGATAAGGGTGAGAGAATCTAATCGCGATGAGTACCCGATTCCTTGGTTAGCTGTACACATTCGTCAATGCTCGTAACCAAGTCGTACTCATGCCGCGCTACTAGGAAAACAATAAATAACATTAAATAAACCTATCCATGTACTGCAAGGTTTATCCACAAAGTTCAACTTTATTGTCGTACACAACTTGTGTTCAGGTACAAAGTTGCTCGAATAAAGAACCGTTCACTTTGGGGACTCCTACTGCGGGCACATGGAAAATATTCTATCTCTGGGGTGATCAATCCGCCAGAGCTTCGCTACTTCTAACTCTATCTTCAAATGAGGGGAGTGCTGTCTCTTATTTATAGATTTTGTGGTGGACCGCGATATCGCGTATACGATATTGCAAGGGAAGACACGATATCGCGGTGGCCACGATATCGCGTACGCAATATCACGACTTGTGCATATCGTGTCTCATCAAGCTTCCTTATACACACTATAGACAATGTTTTGAAGAGTAGGCCAGAATTTCTTAAAAAATTCTATGGGAAGGCCATCCATACCAAGGGCTTTACCATCGCAGAGTTTTTGAAGAGCATTACCAAGATCCTATTTGGAAAGAAGAGAAGCATCACCAAAGATGTAGCGATTAAAAGGAGTAATAGCTCCTAAGCAAGTATTAACTACAATGAGGTCAATCACCTCTTTTCGAAAAGTTTGAGAGTAGAACTCAAAGAAGGCCTGTAAAATGTCATCCTTAGAGGTGAAGATATTATCTTCGACTTGAATAGCTAGAATTTTATGGGACAGGTTCCCCCCTTTGAGGAGACAAAAAAAGCCATTAGTAGCCTGGTCACCCATGCGGAGCCAAGAAAGACAAGTACGGAGGTGAGCACCTCTAGCTTCATAGTGATCCATTATACATAGGTTCTCCTTGGCAAGTTTCAACGACTAAAGTGAACCTCAGTAGCTTTATCTTTATTAATGGTATTTTGAAGTAAGGAGATTTCCTTATGAAGGTTGGACTTGTGAGAACTTAGTCGTGAAACCACCAATTTACCTGCATGTTTGGAAAACCGTTGGAGGCAGGTACAAGCATTAGTCCACCAATCAATCCAACCATCTTCACCAAGGGGTTTAGGATGCAAATTCCATATTTGCATCAATAGAGAGCAAAGGGAGTTACTATGAAGAAAGGTAGTGTTGAAAATATAAAGATCGTTAGAAGAGTAGGAGTTCTCAAAGTCGGAAAGAGACCAATGAATAGGATAATGATCTAACAAAACCTAGGTATAATCTGCTTGGTCAAAGGCACCGTTGGTAGAAGTAAAATGAATAAGGGGATTAGTAAATAGATAAACCTAATCCAACTGAGAAGAGATGTAGGAAGCACCATGTCTAGCGTTACTCCAAGTAAACCAGTTAGAAGTACTAGAAGAGGAATACTTTTCATTAACTTCTTGCAACTTTAATTGACATTTCAATGAGAGCCACTCAGAAAGCTCCATGTTATCTAAACCATCTCTTTGCCTCCAAATTTATTCTTTGGATGCTCAGTCATGTTGAAGTCCCCTGCAATAATCCATTTAGCTTTGGGTAAGTTGTGCCTGAGCTAATTCCACAAGAGCTTCCGATCAGTTGAGTGACAAGGAGCATAAATGAAGACGATCCCTAAGATCTCATTAGCGTACTGTAATTAAACCCAACTACAATGCCCTAAATTATCACAACCGTGATCAAGAATAGACTCCTACCACTTGTTATGGAGAAAAATTATAGCCCTCCTTTACCATGTTCATGGTGAGTATAAACATCAGAACTATTGGGAAAAATGCTCTGGCAACAAATTTGAAGATTGAATCCTTGGATTTTAACTTTTTGAAGACAAACAATGTCAAAGAAATGTCTCCGAATATAATCTCGAACTATATATCATCTATGAGGGTCTGAGAGGCCCCTAACATTCCATGAACAACACTTCATTGGGTTTGTGTAGAAGAAGATGGATCTTTCTCAACCACCAAGGCCTTAAAAGAATTCCTAGATTCAAAGTTGTTAACTAGAGGACACCGAGCACTTGTTCTTTTGTTAATGGACTGGTTAACACCAGTCGATGATCGATGCCCTTTAGGGAAAGCACTAAAGATAGAGTTATCTCGTGTGACTGAGGCATAAGATTTCTGGGTAACACGCTTCCAACCACTAGTAGCGTCTTTTGAGGGCCCTTCATGGTTAAGAGGAGTCTTAGTGGCATCACTATCCTCGACTCTCATATCTTCCATATCAGACACCTTAGAATCTGAAGAAGGATATTTAGTTGAGTGAACCTTGACAGTATCCTTGCCTATGTCTTGAGATATGTTTTGATTTTTTAGTTCTTCACTAACTCGTTCTGCTAAAATTCGCTCAACTTCAAGCTTAGCCAGTAACTTTGGACATTGAGCTTTACAGTGGTTCAGATCGAGACAATAGTAACAACGGTTAGGAAGTGTAAGATATGAAATATTTTGAACAAAAGTCTTTCCTTTCACATTAACTTCCAGTGAATCAGGACGTGGCTTTTGCATATCTATTTTAACGCACACTCTTCGAGTTGGTCATGGACGAAAACCTGAAAAAGCTTCCATACTAATGACTTCCCCAACTTGTGTAGCAAGGATATCAATATGGAGAGAAAAATGAGGAACGAGTCCTGAAAATTCAATCCAGACCAGCAAAATACTTTTGCTTGCTTTTTCAAAATCGAAATCCTTCTTTCAAGGTTGAAGGACTAAAAAAGATCCATAAACACCCCAAATTGACTGTTGTTTCACGAACTCTGTCATCGCCTTAGTTTCAAAAGCGAACAAAAAAAAGCCTCTCGTAAGATTGGAAGCTAGGGTTATTCTGATATTACGGAGTTTCCAAAATTTTTTAACTCAATCTTGGAACACCGAGACAGGAGGAATCCTACCAGTTAAGAAGCCAATTGTGTAAAGGTGAGTAAAGGTTTGTACAGTTTGGTCAGAGATGTTTTGAGGGAAATCAAAACATAAAATAGAATCATTAGCATCCATGTTGGTGGAGCTATCAATAGGCTAGGCTGTGAGTCAATGTTGGAGGATTCCATTATTTTACATTTTTTTCCTCCAACATCAAAGCAAGAAAATGAAATAGATTAGGTCATGCAAATCCGTTAGGCCTAAGCCTAGCCAATTTAAGAAATCAAAATAGAGAAAATATTAAAAAAAGAAATAAAAAATAATGGAACAAACTCACCGGGGGTATGACGCAGGCAAGGGTCCACAGGCAATGCTGCAAAACCCGACCCGTTCAAGCGTTTGTCAGCACAAGGCGCACCCAGTAAACCCTATTTGCAGTAATGGTCCAGCCGTTGGATCAAAAAAATGCCGATACAGACGAAAAATCGCAAATTCCCGCAGCAAAATGCGTCTCTCGCCCTCTGCCTTTCAGGAGAATGCCTTTCCGTAGAACACCCTCGCCTCTTGGTCTCGCCGTTACATACGATTAAGTTCTAATCATCGGTGAAAAAATTTTAAACAACGCACGCCTGATGATCGCAACCAGATTCCGGCTTCATCTGCAGATCAATGCTCGCGCATAAGGAAAACTGTCCGCAATCCCTTCGAGCGGGGATGAAGTCCGAATATTGTGTTCTTTACATTTTAAAGCTTTTCTTAACGGCAATCTTTTCATATCAATAGAATAACTGATATGGAACTCTTCTAATCTATCATGGCTTTGAAACAAAACCCGATAAAAAAATTTCGAGATCGGACTGCGAGAACAGTCTACTACATTTTTACTTCAATTTAAATGTCAAAAACATTTCGTATCTTTATTTATCATTTTGCATGACTTGATAGTGATAAATAGCATCCGACTCTTCAAACAAAATTCTAGCCATTTTACCGCTATCATCATCACCAAAACCATCATCGATTATTTGCATTTTTCCCTTAAAAACATTAATTATAAAGTCTAGTTGCAGCTTGAAATCCTCTCTTGGGTATTGTTACCGGATAAAGTTAGAAGTCAATTGCGACCTGCGTATAAACATAAGCTCATCGGTATACCAGTGAAGAAGTGTGTAGATTTGGCTTCATTTATTCTCAAATAACTTGAACACTAGTATGGATCTTACTCTCTGGAACAAAATTAAGAGTTGGTCGCTGCAGCTTGCAATCATCTACCAGAAGTTAAGCCACCAATCTCTTAGAAAATCCAAATACGATTTAAACACCAATTTATTATTTCCAATGAAACCTGTAAAAATTCAAGCTGAACATGTTGAGAGTCAGAATGAATAACTGTATTATTATAATGAATGATATAGTCTTAAACATTTCAGTTTGGATCTTATTATAATAATGACGGTCTTAAACTATGTGCTTTAAAATTCATTTCCGGCACCGCTGCTAAGGCTTAAGCGAGTTTGCACAGCTAGTTCTACATGTATCATACACGTCTCTCAATAATTGTCTCACACCATCATGCATGGCATATATAGAAACAGTGCGTGCTTGAGGCAGCTGGCTTGTCATTTTCTTGGACATTTTATTAAAAAGTCAACTGGCCTAAGTCACGCTCCATATTTTGGGTTTCAGTCTCCCAAACTTATGTATTTCTAGCCATAGATCTGAAAGATCAAAGATGCATACCCTCCAAATTATTTATTTATTTGTAGGTGTTCTTTCACATAAACATTCACTTTTCACTTGATTACTAAACGCTACACCTGGTATGTTAGCTAGGATCCTATCATGCAATAGACGCTACGATCATGAATCTATAAAAAAATCTGGAACGTAACTTCAGTTAAGCACCGTCTCTGTAATATGTTTTAGATCGGCATGATCTTAGAGACAAAGATCCCTATGCTAAAGCACCTTCTGCCTGCTTTCAATGGTCAATACCTTCTGGGTCAGATTCTTGTTAGCCTGTTAGTCTGTTACAACCCCCCAAAAATAATAATTATCAAATATCCAATAATGGCACTGGTCTCAGCTAGTTTGGTTTTGATTTTGAAAGACAAGTAGAGACAGCCCACATGATTCTGTGAAGCAACATGAAAAATAATTATTGTTAAATTTCTCCTGCAGCGTGCCATGCCAGATCAGGGGCACTGGTCAGTCGTCACGTTGTGGGTTTGGGCTTCATAAAAAGGGGGTCAAGCACTGCCCTGTTACAGACGCTCTGTTCATTTTCAGAGTTTAGTTTCGGAAACTGGGATACCCAAGACTCCATGAAGAGCAAAGGAATTGTGCTCCGATGGAGAAATGGTTACAGCAAACTTGAGCAGACCAGTAGTCATATTGCGCAGCGTCTGATCAATAAAAGCATGCAAGACATTGATGTTATGATGATGAAATCCAGGCGGAGGAGGTGCCGAGGCAATCCATGGTCCGTGCATCTCAGAAAGATTGCACTTACATTTGGATCTCTCAAGAGAAGAGTCAAGAAGACAGTTCGGTCGTTTTAAGATTATTGTAAAAATAGGTTTTCCATTGGGTTGCTGTCTTTGATTCCCTGCAATACGTGGTTTCTCTGTGATTGTTGCTGCTGCAATTGTACTGCTTTCTTTGGTCCCTCAAGCACGTGTATCGCAGTTTCTTTTCAAAAGATGTCAATTGGGCCGTTAATTATTTTAGAGCCTTCAGATTCAGAATGGATAAATCGCATACGGATACTTTGGCTTGCACGTTCTTTTTTCTGTATTTCAGTAACTAAAGTAGATAAGTTGTATGCATCCCCACCAGAATTCTACTTAATGTGCAAGTATCTGATCAAATTGAATTAAGACAGAACAGCCAAACAAGTGTTGAACCAGGATTTAGTACGTTTAGGTATACAATTTTTGCAGATCGGCAGATAATGGTTTGTGCATACCGATCCACGTTCATAAAGTTTCGGAATCATTTCCGCGATATCGATTGTTGAAACTTATTTTCCCGCACAGAAATGCATATTGGCTGTAAAATTTTGTGCTTTTTCCATGTTCTATGAAAATCTGTGTGGTTAAAGGCATTAAAACAATCAATCGTACTAGAATTTGACCAGTGATGCCTACCAATGTAGATGCTGGAGAAACCTTTTATGAATTATCTGAAAATGAAGAAGATGTATAATAAAGCTTTCAATCCTTTTCCATAACTGTTTGGTTTTAAAACTTACAAGAAAAGGCTTTGTGGTAAAGATTGACTCGGAGGAACCTTAAATATGGGTCAAGGAGGGATAAGGAAATCTAAGTTCAAGTGTATAGCTCACCTGGTTAGGTGATGTGGCTCGTTATTTATAAGTTAAAGCTTGAATCCTAAGAGTATGCTGAGACAGCTGCCAATAAAATTACGGTGTTCTCGAGACTGCCCGCTATATATAGATGGGTAAAACACTCTCCTTCTACTTAAACCTGCCGTCAGTGAAGGAAGTTACAATGCAGCAGTTTCTGCTTCTGCAAAGAGAGCTCTAAACTATTGATTGATGTCTTTATATGTATGCACGGATCATTAACTTATAACTGCCGTAAAATAGCTTCAACTTTAGTGGAAGATTTTGTACGTGGATGTAACTTCCGCCGTAAAAGGTTTGATCCTCGGTATTTTTTATCATTGTCATTGTAACAGTGTCCCAGCAATGAAATGGGTCGACTGCTAATTTTTTAATGTTTTTAGACTGATTCACCGTCAATTAAGGATGATATACTATAGCGATACTATTATGGTGTTCGCATTATACGCATAAAATTTGTATTTGGAATGAGATTAGTAACACACAAATAAGCTTCGAAAATTCTGTCCACTAAGATTTGTGAGATTCATTGCTTCAAAAAATTCCCCACTAAAAAAGCATATTTATTAAAAGGATTCTAATAGTTATTTTGAATTTATGAAAATAGGATATGATAGGATTTGTGAAGGACATGAATTTGAAGAGTGAAATGATATACAAAATTCACTACTACAATTTTGCAAAAGCATGCCAAAGGGAAAACTTCATTGTAAATGTGAAAATTGTAACCTATAAGGGTATACACTTTTCTACATTGGAAACACCTACAAGGGGTAGATCTCACCTACTCCCACCATGGAGGGGTGTGGGTCACCTACACTCACCGTGGAAGGGAAGACCTTAGCGTGGAAGGGTATAGTGGCATCTATGCTCATGGAGACTGCATGCCCAACGTGGAGACTACATGCCCCTAACATAAACATCACATACACTAGATTTCAACATTCCATGTGTTACAACATTGACCATGCACTCCATAAAGGATGGTAGATGGCCCAATGCAAAAGATCTACCTCCAGCTGCTAATGAATTATGATATCACGTCCACAATATCGCCTCCACCATATGGGATCCAACCATGCCATGTCGAATACTCGATATCGCAGCCTGCCTCCTTGCCTATAAATAAGAGGTGGCACCCTTGATTTCCACATTAGATAGTTAGTCCCTTAGCCGAACTCTTGCCATTTTTTCCCTCCAAATTTAGAATTATTTCTGTGTGCCCGCAATAGGAGTCATAGAGTGAATAGATCTTTATTCGAGCATTGTGTACCTGAGCACACTTTGTGTACAGAAATAAAGACAAACTTTATGATAAACCTTGTAGCATACAGAATATATTAATTAGCATTAATTATTATTTAATGCTTTCCTAGTTGATTAATGATTTCTCTCACCCTACAACTCTCTTAGTTAAATACACTTAGTACGACCGCTTCGAGCAGGCATGTGGCGCTTTGTAACCCAGTAACGATTAGTGTTTGGTAATCCCAACAATGTTGCATTGGTTCAGGATGTGTACGGAAAGTGGGAACGGATACTGGTGTTAGGAGTAATTAGAACTTAGTTAATGAATAGTTAAATTAGATTAGTTACTTAGTTATCACTAGCACAATATATAAAACACATAAAAACTATAAAAATCATATGCCTCAAGCTTACCTAACCATACAACTGTGACATACAAGTAGGTTTGGGAAGACAACGATTAACCAACCTGTTATTGTTCCACAAAGATGCATAGGCACTTACTCCTTGGAATTCAACTGAATCGTGCATGAAATGCTTGTATTCATATGGTTGAGCGTAGGGGTACCTCGCCACTCATCATTGGCACTGTCGCCAGGGACTTAGTTGTTTGTGTGCTAAGTAGAATTTAGGTAATCATTCACATCGTTGGAATGAACCCTTATGGTTGGTTAAGGAAAAAATAATAGTACATTGCACACTGAACAAGACAAGATGTCTTCTTCTTCGCACAAAAGCACTTCACTGCCTAGGACTAACACAAGAAGCAATCGGCAGCAAGATATACATGACATTCATCCGCCAATTCCTCAACAATTTCATGTGGTATATATTCATCCCGGTGAATATGTACCTGACTTCACCTTTATTCTCCACCAAGACGAACAGCTGCGTTGGCGTGGCTTGGAAGGTAACATAGTGTTACCTCCTGACTGTTCAATCCCAAGTATGCTTCTTCATGCTCTCACACAAATAGGCATGCAACACTTACATGCAGAATACATTGCGCAAGACTATGATTCAAGAGACTATCATCTCATAGAGGCGCAATGTCAAAGGGATTTGCAACAAGAGAGACACCATAAGTCCTTGAAGGGAAAATGGTCCAAGGATGCCCCCCACATTTTAAGCGAAATTGAGGGTGATGAACCTGCCTTAGGTAGTCACCCACATAACAATGTTCCTCCCCTTGACTTTGGCGAAGGGGTTGTGTATCATAACATTCTTATGGCTATTCATAACCCAGGTGCTAATACCAATGGAAACAAAGTGTCCGAAAAAGGAACAAGGACACATGACAAAGGTGGGCATTCTAATCACAATCATGATCAAGGTAGAGACCATCGAAGAGAAGGTAGTAGACACCATCATGGTGGCAGTTCTCCTTCTTCTTCACCTTCATCATCTCCTTCACCCTCTCCTTTAGTGTCTGGACACAACCATAGAGAGAAAGATTATGAGGATAAGGGCAAACAAAGTGGAAGTCACAGACGAAATAGCCAAGACAGAGGACAAGGGCACTCTAGGGAATCACGCCATAGAAGAAGGGAGAGTAGGGAACAACGTAGGTACCATAGATGCCACGAACGAGACGATCATGATGAACCCCTACTCGCTGCTTGAAGCATGCTAGACATAACTGAGGCTGTGAGAGTTCCAACAAGGCACCAAAAAGATAGCAGGATCAAGAGGTTAGACATGAATAACATCCCACGATTTGAAGGGGGATATAACACTGATCCTCAAAATTACTTACAAGAATTTCATGATGTGTGTGCCTTGCAAAATATAGAAAACGAGTGGCAAAAACTTAAGTTGTTCCCACAGACACTAGTCATAGAAGTTAAAAGCTGGTACCAGTCCTTAGAACCAGAATCCATTCGTAGGTGGAGTACTATGCTAGAATTGTTCAACAACAAGTACCAAACGTACTCCCGGGAGTCTAACCTGCAAAAGAAAATCCAAGGATGGAAACAAGGAAGTCATGAACCCTTAGATGCTGCCATGGGTTATTATTATGCACTATTACATCGTTGTCCTAGCCATGGTTATTTGCAGCGGGATCAACTACGCCATCTCGTAGATGGGCTTAGGCATGAAATGAGAAGAACCCTTGGGACTTATGCCCAAGAAAGGTTATCTGAGATTAAGTCCCATCAAATTCACAAACTACTGGAGCAAGTTGCTAAGGAGGAAGGTAAGCTATGAAAGAGAGAGAGTGTAGAAGAATATGACCAAGATCCTTCCCTTTCTAGAAGAAGGGAGTAAGATTTTGCAAGGATGAGGAAGAGTCACCACTCAAAGAGATGGTGAATAGGAAAACCTTACCTATCTAAAAGTTAGCAACAAAAGTATCAACAAAGGTAGACCAAATGTGAGACTCCCTAGATAGTAGGTTTCAAACTATTCTCAAAGTAGTAGAGGAGTCTAGAGAGCGAGGTAGTGATCATGACAAAAGAAAAAAGAGAGAAGTAGAAAATGCACGTAACAAAGGTAAGGGTAAAGTTGCTATTATTGAAGAGGTTGTGGACTTAGATACAGACGATGATAGTGGATGTGAGATATGTCAATACAACCATCCTAAGGGATGTTGCCCTGTGATCTCACATCTACAAGAGTCTGGGGTGTATGCACTTAATCCATGATTAAACAAATGGCAAACATCCCGACGGTTACCTTATCCCCAAGGTAACCCAAGGAAGTTCCATGAACCTTTAATGTATTATCCAAGTAGAACTCCACCACAACCAATTGAGCAACATCAACAATGGCAGCACCCACAATTATGGGGAATGCCACCACCAAGGCAATAATATCCTTACTGGCAACCTAACCCATATGGATATTACGTGCAACATCCAATCTCTCCACGTGACTCTGTTGATCACGTTACTTCTCAACATCACTACCAAGCCCACGAGTACTATAGGACTCCCTCTCCTAGGGGTGATATTCCACAAGTGTACCATCCTTCAAATCCAGTCGCATCTCTCCCACCAATAGCTCCATTACCACTTTCTACAGCAATGCAAGGTGAACTCCTTGCTCAGCCACAACAACACAATGCCACAAGGGCTATTACTTCTCAACCTACTATTGGTTCTGACAACCATATGAAGAAAATACCTTTCTTTAGAACCAACAATCCAACCAAGCCTTTGCAACCCCAAGCAGCTGAGTCCTTGGACGTCTTCGTATCAAATAAAGCTTCAGAGCCCCCTTCGAGCCTAACACAACATTTAATGCATACGATCATGTTAACACATGCCATTACTAATTGGATCAAGGCTAGTAACCTTCCCAAGAAATTCTCTAATCCTGGGAGTCCCCTAATATATCTACAAATTGCTAGGAATGAGCCATGCAGAGCTCTTTTGGATTCAAGTTTTAGTGTCAACCTGATATCCCAAGAAATATATAAGGCCTAGAACCTGCCTTCATTAAAAAGAGCAACATCCGTTTGGAGTTGGCTGACCAATCCATCACTGCTTCCTTAGGATTAGTGGAGGACAATGTTACCACTATTTGTGGATGGTCGTATCCAGCTGACTTCTTGGTGATTCAAGTAAACAACAGTAAGGGGGACTTCCCAATCATAATGGGAAGGGCATGGCTAAGCACTATCAATGCATGCCTAGGAATCCACAATATTTCCCTAGAAATATCTAAGGAAAATACTTTTCAAAAGATTGAGAAGAAGAAACTTCCATGCATCGCATACAATGACACAGGGTGTAATTGCGTGCAGAGATCATGGGTTGTGCAAAGTTTAACATTTTCTGCATGCAATCAATGTGTACAAGTGATCAACATACAAAGGTGCCTACATGCAACAGCCACATGACAAGAGGACACCTAGTGGCTGATAGCTGATTAAGAAAGTAGCTCATTTATATACATGGAACTAACTAAGGCTTTAACTTGTGCTTACATAGATAGCATAGATGCATTAGAGCAAGTCCACCAGCAACTTCCTAGTTCTAACTTAGAAAACATCAACTAGGGAAAGTTGAAAATTCCTAAGAAATTTAAACAAGAGCCCCTAGAGCTAAAACTATTGCCCATCGGTATGGAATACACATTTCTTAAGAATGGAAAACCAATAATCATCAACACAAAACTTGATCCTCAACAAAAAGAGAGTCTACTAAAGGTAATAAACAAGTGGTCAAAAGCCTTCGCCTGGTCATATTTGGAATTGATTGGAATAGATCCTAGGATATGCCAACATAGGATTTACATTTACTCCTCCATGAAGCCTCGAAAACAACCATAGAGGTGATTGAACCCCAAGTTAAAGCAAGTAGTAAAAGAAGAAATCGAACAACTTCTAAAGGCTGGGTTCATATACCCCATTGTTGATAGTGAATGGGTTAGCCCCTTAGTAATCATGCCTAAAAAGGGAGGCAAATGGAGGGTGTGCATAGATTTTAGGCTACTAAACATGGCAACATTCAAGGATCACTTTGTGTTGCCATTTGTTGACCAAGTCTTAGACACAATCACAAGGCATCGCTATTATAGTTTTCTGTATGGATATAGCGAATACAACCAAATAAAAATAGCCCCAAAAGACCAAGCCAAAACTATGTTCACCAGTCCTTGGGGAATGTTTTCATACCAAAAAATTTTGTTTGGCTTGTGCAATGCCCCTATAATGTTTCAACGCTTAGTTTTAAGCATATTCCAGTAGTAGATAGGAAATGGTGTGGAAGTTTTTATGGATGACTTCTCCACTTATGGAACAAGCTTTGATCAAGCCTTGGACCGATTAGAGCAAGTGCTGAAAAGATGTGTAGAAACTAAGTTGGGGCTCAACTGGTAAAAAAGCCATTTGATGGTCCAAGAAGGCATAGTACTTGGGCATAAAATCTCACATGCAAGGATAGAGGTAGACCCTGAGAAAATCAAAGTCATCCAAGGAATTACCCATCAACCGAAAACTATCAAAGACATTCAGTCATTCCTTGGACACACTAGCTACTATAGGAGATTCATAGAGAACTTTTTGAAGATTTCCAAACCATTGGTAGAGTTAATGAAAAAGGACGTACCCTTTGAGTGGACTAGGGAATGTGAACTAGCTTTCCAAACTTTGAAATAGAAGCTGGTAGAAATACCCATTCTACAACCTCCTACCTGGTCCAAACCATTCCATGTCATGACTGACGCATCCAACTATGGCTTAGGAGCTGTACTTACACAGTTAGATGACTAGAAACATCCTTATTACATCCACTATGCAAGTAAAATTATTGCTAGTGCACAACTTAACTACACTACTATAGAAAAAGAATTAATGGTTGTAGTGTTTGCACTAGAAAAATTTAGACACTATGTGTTGGGGTACAAAGTATTCATACACACAAATCATAGTGCAATTCGGTTCCTCATGAATAAGCCAATGGTAAGACCCTGTATTATACAATGGATGGTAATCCTACAAGAGTTCGATTTAACAATGATTGATCGCAAGGACACCAAGAATGTAGTTGCCGATCATTTATCTCGGTTGCACTGGGAAAACAAAGAGGATGAGTATCCAATTTCTGATCATTTCCCTGATGAGTTCCTCTTTACCGATGTAGTGAATAACCAATCACCCATGGAGAAAAACTGGTACAGTAGTGATGAGTGGCGAGGTACCCCTACACTCAACCATACGAATACGAGCGTCTCACGTGCGATCCGATTGAACTCCAAGGACTAAGTGCTTACACACCTTAATGGAACACTTAAGGTTAATTAATCGTTGTCTTCCCAAACTTATATTATCACGGTTGTATGGTTAAGTAAGCTTGAGGTATGAGATTTTTATATCTTTTATCTTTTCAACACCTATGCTAGTAGGGAAAGGTGAAGAAAACTAAATAACTAATTTTCATTAACTATTCACTAACTAAGTTTTAATTATCCTAGCATCAATATTCGTTCCCACTTGCCGCACACACCCTGAACCAATGCAACGCTAATGGGATTACCAAACGCTACTTGTTACTAAGTTACCAAGCGTTACACACGTGCTCGAAGCGGTCATACTGAATGCACTTAACTAGGAGAGTTAAGGGTTGAGAGAGATTAATTATCTAGGAAATCATTTAAACATTTAACAATAATTAAATCCTATTTAGCTTAGTCCACATGCTACAAGGTTTATCAGAAAGTTCATCTTTATTGCCATACACAAAGTATTCTCAGGTACAATTTGCTCGAATAAAGATCCGTTCACTTTAAGACTCCTACTGTGGGCACATGGAAATTATTCTAACTCTGGAATGGTAAAACTGCTATAGTTTGGCTAAGGAACTAACTCTAGATGCCTAAATCATGGAAATTTTCCTCTTATTTATAGGCATTGTGGCAGGTTGCGATATCGCGTACGCGATATCGTGGCTGCGATATCACGTACACAATGTCACGGCTCATCAAGTAGCATTCTTACCTATCTCCTTACCCAACAAACACCACAAGAGCTAGACCTTAAGAAGAAACAAGAGTTTCTTCATAGAGCTAAGTACTTTATGGAGATCAATGGACAACTTTACAAAGTATGTCCTAATTGCTTGGTTCGATGGTGTGTTCCCAATAGAGATCAATTGAGAGTTCTCCAAGATGCTCATGAGGGCCCTTGTGGGGGTCATTATGCTGGGAGAAAAATGGCCATCAAGATCTTACTTGCAGGATATTATTAGCCTACCTTGTTTTGAGACACCCATCAATTTTTCCAATCTTATGAGTGTTGTCAACGTGATGGGGGAATGACTGCTAGAATGGAGGGTCTGCAATAATGGATTCAATCATTAGAACCCTTCGACATTTGGGGAATTGATTTCATGGGGTCCATTATGCTAATGTCCAATGGAAAAGCTTACATCATAGTTTTCATAGATTACTTAACAAAATGGGCTGAAGCAGCTGCCGTTAAAGATTGCACATCATCTACAGCTACACAATTTTTTCAACAACAAGTCATCAATAGGTTTGGTGTGCCACGTGCACTTATCTCAGACAATGGTACACACTTCACAGGTGTAACTTTTTGGAAGTTAATGCAATTCTTAGGGGTGAAGCATAAATTGACTACACCATACCACCCCCAAGAAAACGGTCAAGCCAAGGTTACCAATAGGGAGATTACTAAGATACTGACCAGAACCATTAGCAAGTATAGGTGAGACTGGAGCACTAAACTGACTGATGCTCTTTGGGCATACCACTCCACATGAAAAGTCCCTATAGGCTACTCTCCATATGAGTTAGTGTATAGAAAACTTCCAATGCTTCCTATCCAAACTAAGCTCTATACACTAGCCACGGCATGTGACCTCAACCTTGACCTTGATCTAGCATAAAAACAAAGGTTGATGACTCTTAACTTGCTAGATGAGAATTGACTAGCTACCCTATTATCTAATGAATTGCACAAGGCATTTAATAAACAACGTCATAACCTAAAAATTAGGAAAGCTAAGTATCAACCAAGAGATAAGTTTCTCTACTAGAACCCCACACATGTGTCACAACATACCAAATTTCAAACACTATGGGAAGGACCTTACATTACCTATGCAACTTTCCCTTCAGGGGCCATGACTATATATAAACCTAAGAGCCCAGATAAGAGACTGTTAGTCAATGTGCAACAAACAAAACCTTTCCATGAGTTTAGGATAGCCAAAACATATGCTACCTCTGTAGGTGGGAAACCTTGCTCATTATTTCAGATCTCCTCCTTCCAACTCAGTCATGGGGGAGATGGCCACCTCTGCTAACCATTGAAGGCCCTCAGTTCTTTCTAAATTCTTATTTTACACATTTTTTTTTACACATTTTTGTTTTCGACATTTCTTTAATCTTTCTTATTTTTTTTTTACACCATCATTCATATTTTTACCATTTCTTTGTGTAATTACTTTATTTTTTTCATCACCCAATAAGTGTTCATGATGGTGGCATGAATAATACCATATTGATTGCTAATGTTTGGATTTTACCTTTGAAGTATGATGTTGATATTAAGGTATGGTTCTTTTGATTAAACAGGCAATGAGTCCACGTCGTTCATGCATCCATAAAATCCTATGGTCTCCCTTAGCTTGGAACTGTATAGTCCTTTTCTCTAATAAAACTTTTAATGAATTGGTGGCTGAGTATTTCTCAAACTAAGGAAGGACTCAAAGGATGAAAAGGGTGTGACTTCAAGGGGATTTGATGCATTTGTGCTAGCTATTCTGTTGAGTGCTTAGATGCTTTTTCTTTGGGCTTTTTACCATTCTAAATTTTCATCAAATCACTAGCATTTGAGTACATAAAAATAAGTCTTTGCATGGTGTGGTTCTCATGCAAAAACCACAAAAAAAACACTGAGAATTCAAAGCACATCTCTTAGACACAATAATGAACTTGGGCTAAATGCATTGGTTATGGTACTATAAAGACATGTTACCCATGCCTGAAGGTTCCCTCTAACTAAGGCCCTTTCTCACTTCCTGATTCTCCATCTCGCTCTCCTCAAAATGGTGATGAATTTTTGTAGAGGCATTCTTGTTGCTTCAAGAGGATAGGTTGGTCAAATGTGTTGATGTGAGGTCATTGAATATGGTTTGTTGAGCCTGGATTTGGAATGAGTTCTACCTGGTCACATTAACCATAAAACACACACAAGGGACTTTACACAACCTTATTCTTAGGTTTCCATTCCATTCTCTCCTCTCCACCTTTCTTTTTCATTTTTCACCTCATTACTAATTTTATCATTAGTCTATATCTTGGTTGATGCATTTTTTTCTTTGGTAATTTCTTATGGGTAAGTTTTTAACTCTTGCTTAAAAATGTCATTCCTAGAGCCTATGAACTCTTTGGTTTGTGGGTCTATCAAGGCATCAAGGCCATGAGCCTACTTTGGGGAGGACCCACTAACATTCCCTTTTTGGTGTATTTGTTAACTTCTTTCCCTTAAACATTTCCCATAATCAACAATTTTTTATTTCATCCCCATCCATACATCCATTTTATTAGCATTATCGTTGTTGATTTTTCTCCATCTTTCTTATTCCTTATCTTTTTCCATCCTATCACTACCAAAGGTTCGCTCTTAGTCATGGGGGCCCTGACACAAATTTTTCAATTTTTCCTAACCCCTACACCTTAGGTAGTCACCAGTGTTAAATCTCTAGAATTAGTATTTTCCATAACCACAACTTAGCTAATGCACTTTACATCAAGGGAAGGTATCAACTACATTATGATTTATCTACCCGTGCTCATTTGTGACTGTGTTGTGTGTGCAGATGGCAATCATACAATAATGGATTGGACCTGGAGGAAACACTTAGGATGGACTAGAACTAGAATGTTTACAAAAGGAGTAAGATTGGTGGCGTGGCTATGGATGAACAACGAAAGGTGAAATCTTGGCATCGGCAAAAACATGTCTTATTCTTTTTTCTCTCTCTCCTTCTCTTCCAACTGCCAAATAAGGCAAGATGTCATTTATGTACAGTGTTCACCTTTGTGGTCAAGAACACTATGCTATCATGTATTATGTTGTTGATCCATTCACTGGGCACGTTGAGTCTATCACCTCATTCCACCATCAATGGTCATTCAGTCAATAATCCCATACCTTGTAAATTTAATTTAGTTGCATTCAAAAATTTAAAAATGATATTTAGGTAAAAAAAAAAAAAGTTAAAAAATGCATTCAAAAGAAGATATGATGGTGGAGTGATGAAGTGAAACAAGCTATTGGAAAGAAAAGAGGCTGATATAAAAAATGGCAAAGAAAAAGGTAAAAGTAGCAATAGCCAAAGTTAAACATACTAGATGATTTATGTGAAAAATCATAAACAAAGGGAGAAGAAAAATCTATATACAATTTTTCCAATATCAAAAACAAGATATGTAAAGACATTGATTATATCAAATGCATCAAAAAACACATGAATGAATTTTGGTAAAAGATAACAAAATTTTGGATATGTGAAAAAATAAGTTTAAAATTTTATTGAACAAAGAATTTTGAAGAGAAGACATCCAAGAAGAAATACCAATGAATATTCCTTCTTTGAAGTTAAAATAGCCTTATCTTAAATGAAAAATTAGCAAGTTGTGTAACTAGATAACAGTCCTATAGAAGCTTGGAAAAGATTGGAAGAAATAGGAGATTCATAACTGATATGATTATTGATGAATTCTGGTTTTCTAGGCCCCAATATCGAATACACAATATCAGGTACGCAATATCACTGCCTGGGTAATGATATCGTATACACGATATCGTAATTCCTATGTTATCCTATAAATATAGCATTCAGGCGCATAGGAAGGAGGTAATTGGTAAGTCATCAGCTAGTCATTAGAGTCAAGAGTCTTTTTGTTAATTTTCAGTTCTTTCCCAAGTAAATGCTTGCACTATGATTCTTGTAATTGTATGGAACCTTTGTTTGAGTGTGACGTACTTGGACACACACACAACCGGCAATAAAGATCAAGATTACTCCATCATTGCAACATTCACTTAGCTTTTATTCGCTTTAATTGTTAATTATTAATTATTTTTTTCTTAGTTTATATTTCTTTATCATCGTTTACCATTTCTTTTGTTAATGTGAAATGAATATGTCTTAATCATGAACATTTAAGTGTAACTACTTGGTAACCCAATAGCATATCTAGTAGTCTTCAGGTAATGTGCACTTGGTAATCCCAGAAGTAATACACGAGGTCCAAGATGCATACGGATGATTAAGGATAGATGCTCATTGCACTTACGCTAGTTTATATTTTACTTCATATTGATTATTAGCTTAATCATGATTATTTCTCTTTGTCTCTAGGAGTAGACTAGTGTTAGAAATTACATCATACACCTCACTCTGGACTAAACCATATGTGACAAAGTAAATACTAGTCCAAGAGGGAAGATAGCGAACTACGATCAACATATAACTGTTTAGGTGCCACAACTAGTCTATTCACAGAGTTCAACTGAATCACGCATAAATTCTCATATTTGTATGGTTGAACATAGGGGTACCTCATCACTCATCATTGGCGCCATTGCTGGGGATGGTGCTAACTATCTAGATTAGTTATATCATACAAGATCATTGTAACAAAGTATTAATGATATATCTTTTAAAAAAGATATTAAATTCAATTAAGTCACACACAATTTATAACAATGTCTCTCTCACAGGACAATGATAACATAACAACTAGCAAGGCAATTCATTGGAGAACCAATGTAATTTATGACAATGAAGAAGTTTGGAGTACTCAATCTTATGTAGGAGTTTCATATGTTCATGGACACCCCTACGATACTCAAGGACTCTTGTCATCCAACTTAGATACTTTTAGTGATGATGGGACATCCCATACAATGAGGGGGTCCATAAGGCTTAGGACCTTCTCAATGATTAGCAAGAGTGCATCAGGGGATGACTAGGAGACTTACAAAAGTCATGACAAGTCTTCCAGTTCTCTCTCTTCCTCTACTCCTTCATCATCAGGTCATGACATAGATGACTATTTCTCAAGGGTTAGGCCTAGAAATAAAAATCAAACCCATGGGCAAAGTCATAAACGCCAACATGAACAAAGACAACATCGTTCCAACTCACAACCTCATAACCTACTTAGTGATGATGAACCCCTGCTGGTCACTAAGAGCCTAATGCATATACAAGAGGCTATTCAAATATCTCGCAAGCATCATAAGAAAAGCCATCTACCCAGGCTTGATTTAAATAACTTTCCCAAGTTTTCAAGAGGCTATGATTTACAAGCCTTCTACGATGCTTGTGCATGGAACAATATTGATAATGGGTGGCAAAGACTTAAGCTCCTTCCTATGACACCTGTTGGCCAAGCAAAGGTATGGTATAGGTCTTTAAAGCCAAAATAAATTCGTCATTGGCTGATAGTGGTAGAACTCTTCAATGAAAGATATCAAACCTGTGCAAGAGTGTCAACCTTAAGGAGACAAATCCAAGAGTGGAAACAAGGGTAACATTTTACATGGCCCTAGAAAGATATTACTCACTATTAAACAACTTCCCAGGCCATGGGTTCTCCGAGGAGAGGCTAATGTATCACATCATGGATGGGCTCCATAATGAAACAAGGGAGACACTAGGAATGTATGCCCCAGGTCAACCGTATGAACTACAAACCCATCAATTCCAAGAGCTTATTAAGCAGGTAGCAAAAGAAGAAGGAGAAATAGCCAGATTGGATAATGTTGAAAGATCTCAACGGGACCAAATTCTTAAAGTAACAAAGGTCCATAATCATAAAGAGGAAAAATCAACTTACCTCAAGGAGGTGGAACCATCCCCATCTTTGTCAATACTAAAATCACTAGATGAAATTGAGGCAAAGATTAATAAGATGGAGTGGGTACATGAAAAATGTGGAGAATATGCAAATATTATCAGAGTTAAAACCACACACAATCACTCTAACAGCCAGAACAAACAAAGGATGCCAAACTAAGAAACAGGATAGAACACCATTTGATGACTAGAAAGAAAGGTTGAAGGAAATAAGGATAGGGGCCCAACCACAAATTAAAAATATCAATGTGTTTGCCTGTATGATCACCCCAATGACCAATGCCTGATCTTGTCACATCTACATGAACATTGGGGGAGAATGCTACATCTAAATTTCATACAGAAGTATTGTGTTTAACCACAGTGGCAAAACCCCCAATTGTGGGGGAGCCCATTGCCAAACTAGCCTTAACCTTCGTATTCCCCGACACCAAGTGCTTATTATGTTCAACACCCTGCTTCTCCAACCGGGTTGACATCCTCTACTTTACCTCATCGTTATCATTCTCCTGAGTACTATCAATCCATGTCCTCTCCCACAGGATCACCACCTCATGTTCCTTACACTTTTCCTTGCCCTCAATATTCTCATCCTTCACCTCCTTCTACATCACCACCAATTGTACCAAAAGGTTTTGCACCACAGCACCAACCCATGAGCATTACTTGTGCTGTTACTATCAACAGCAGTGGAAGTTCTCCACAACATCAGAAGCGTCCTTTCTTTAGAGATGACCGTAGAAAGAGATAGCATGATTCTGAAACCACTGCATCCTTCAACTCAGCATAAGCCTAGCACTATGATGAACCTTCCTCTTTGAACTCAATGCCTCTTATTACCTTATTTGGACAACCAATTAACACTTCAACAACCATGCAACCCAATGGATATAACCACGTAGGGAAACATATCGATCCTTGCATACCATCTTATGGTCATAGGTGTCATAGTGGGTTAGCTTCTTATCACATGACCACATCTTATAATCTTCCCCACTATGCCTACTTTAATCAAGTGTGTGAACCTCAATTTGGGTACATTCCTAACACCACATCAAAAGATACCCAATGGTTTGGATATGATTGAACCCCAATATTTCCAACATGCATGGATCCAAACTTTCCATTTATTAATTCTTGCCATGATCCAAGGTTTAGTCATGGGGGATACCCCTCATTCTAATAGGAAAAATTAGTCAATTTTTTTCCTTTTCTTTGGTTTTACAATTTTTTGTTTTCCAATTTTTATTTTCTAATTTTTCATCTTTCAATTTGTCATTTTATCTTTTTGAGGGTAATCTTATCTGTGAATAAAATAATCATGTGACTTGTTGGTTGAGGTGTTGTTCTATGCTATCAAGTCATAGGTAACTAATTATTTATATAGTGAGCCCACAACATCCACCCTCTCTCTGTCTCTCTCTCTCTCTCTCTCTCTCTCTCTCTCTCTCCCCCTCCCTCCAACCATTCTATTAATAAGAGGTTCTACTCTAGGTATGATGATATTCTTGTTATCATTAAAACTTAAAGTAACTTTGTACTCATTATTCCTAGAGCGAAAAGTGATGGACTAAGAGAGAATGGCTAGGGTGTGACATCAAGGGAACTTGTGGATTCTCTATGGTGACATCTGTATGTGCTATCATGCAACCTGGTTGTACTAAGGTCCTTGTAGATCTAATGAAAAATGGGAGTACAAGTAATAAAGGCACTCAATAAAGAAACTCAATGCTATTCTAGAGGATCCCACTGGAAAGACATGCATCCATGCTTGAAGGTTGATGGCTTCTTTGGATTACCATTGGAAATGACAAAGTGCCAAAGTGACCAGAAGAAGAAAAAGGAAAGAAAGAAGAAAAACCACAAAGAAAAGATTAAGAAAAAGGTGTCGCAGAGAAATTTAAATCACTCTTCCCTTGGAAAAAACATGAGTATGTCTTGATGTCATGATGCTCTTATGGTTGTATATCATTAGATAAAACAATGCAATGTCACTAATCAGAGGTATGGACTTGGTCTTGATTTTGGAGCAAAAGGCTAATGATACCTTAATGATGCCCCACACTCAGGATTCATTATGCTTATGGTAAGTTACCTCACGTCCTGATCTCTGCAATCCCTTCTACGATTCATCTCACCCCATTTTCCAAGTATTTCTAACTTGCATCTTGTGTGGCATAGAATTCATACCTCATCATGGTGGTATTTAACATGTGTGTTTTTTTTTGCACTAATGCAGATTACATTTAACCCTTCTAGTGCTTACAGACATTTTAAGGTGTGTTTACGCAAGGGCATGATAGGTTGGAACCTGCTTTGGGGAGGACCCACTTGTGTAACTTTTGTAATTTTCACTTATTGCACACCACCACATCATCTTATACCCTCCAAGTACTACACTACTGAATTTATTCTTTCCTATATCATCATTTCAACCCAAACATTCCTGTGCACCACTACATGTCCTTTTTTCTCACCCTATTCAAGAACGTCATTTTATAATTCCACTTTATTACACTTTTGATTCCTTAATGATCACTTAACATTACCCCAAACTTTTCACATCTACCTTAAATCCTTCATTTTTGGCCATGAAAACTCAAAAATTCATCAATTTTACTAAGTACCCTATTTTTGAAGGGACACGATATTGAGTACCTGGTATTGGGTCTGACGCGATATTGTGTCCATAAAACCTCTATATATGGACCTCCTCGCGTGTGTCAACGTCATTTTCAATTGTTCACGCAAGGAGAGTTGTTGCTATTTTCTTCCATGATTTTTTCAAGCTTTGCACACCTACCATTTAACTATCAATATCTCGCACGTTAACGCTTCGATTCTCCTTCCGATTAAACCTACTTAAACCTAAAGTGTTTAACTCGGTCATGGAAGAAGGGTACACTCCAAGTTGTGCATAACTTTTTCGAAATTTACTATCACCCAAAGGATATCATAGGGGTAAGTGATCTTAAGAAATGCTAAGAACTTATGCCAAACTAATTTTATTCCTTCACCCAAATGATAAAATTATTATTGGATTCACCTAATCAAATTGGGCCCAACATTAAAACTTTTAAGGAGATTTCCTTGAAAATTTCTAACTCTGAAATCACACTAAGAAAGAATTCAAAATTTATTAGAAGGTAATGAGTATGGTATAAGATAATTAAATTTTGTTAAATGACCTTACTAACAATTGATCTTGATGTGATTACAGATGGCCCCTAAATAAGGAAAAATAGGGAGGACCCTCTCAAGGTGCATCCAAATGCCCAAGGAGAGGCAGAGGCCAAGGACCTTCCACAGAACATGCAAAGAAAGAGGCACAATTATTCAGCATCCATCAAGAAACCCCTGTTACTGCACAATTTGGGCAAGCAGAAGGTGGAGAAGATAGGATACTTGAACAAGGACAACATCTCAGATTGTCCCCGAAATGAGTTCAGGAAATTCGAGAAAGGTCCATGTCAGCTGTTGTGATCATGGAACTCAATTTTGGACCTTTTACTGAATTTGCCCCTGATTCGGTCAGAGATCAACTTAAAGGATCTCCACTATGTCTTGTCCTCTCGGAGAGTGGTGAATGATATTTGGGGGAGACTTACTAATTTTGGCATAATAAAGAGAAAGGCACCATCACTAACATTAGTGAGATTTCAATTGATTTCTATACGAAGGCCATTTTAGAAGTTTTGAACCTTCTGAATACAGGGCCCAAAGTTGCTCATCTTTCCACTCATTCTAATGCTGTTGTACAAAAAGTATGGCTAAAGAGGGTGTACAGAAAAAAGGATAAAACATATGGGGAACTCATCCTTAAAGAGAGAATCTATTTCAAAATTGGCACCTATCACATTTTCCCAAAAAAAGAACTAAATAGGATCTTCACCTATGTGGCTAGAGGAAGCACAATCTTAATGGGCAAAGTTGATGCCAATCTGCTCCATTTATATCTAACAAAAATATTAAGGCAGTTCAAAGAACGTAAGACAATGAAGTTTGCATTTCCTTTCCCTTGTTTAATCCGGAAGCTATGCCAGTATACTGGAATTCTAGGGTACACTAATGGCATCCCCAGAAAAGCTCAAAATGCCTCATATGCTGAATTACTAAAGCCACCAACATCAAGGAAAGATGCTGGTGAAACACTGGAGCCTAAGCAAGAGTAGACCGTTGGGCCCACTACACCTCAAACAATAGGGCCTAGCCAAATTTCGAACATGAAGCCTAGTCAACAATAGGAAGCAAGGCCCAGCATGTAGCCCATAGGCTAGCAAGACCAACCACCACCATCACCACAAGATCATCGACCATCGATGAGCCATCTCAGTGCCATCATAGAAATGGTCAGTTGGGGAAGTTATGATGAGGCTAACCTCTTTAAGGTAATTGACAATGCCATATAGCCTACAATCTCAATGGATCAAGCATGAGGTGAGGTCTCAATATAAATAGGAGGAGGGGAATCACATTGGTCACAACATATTTCTAGCAAAGCTACATCTTTTCATGTACAATTAAAAACTGGTGAAGGTGCCATAGTAGTGATCATGCATCACTAGGATGTAGAAGTGATCATAGACCACATCAAAGAATCATTTAACATCCTTGTTGTGCCACCGACCAATCTCACAGGAGCACGCAATGCTCAAGTTTTAGCCGGTTCCTCGATGACTCCTGCAAACCATGAGGATGCTCTAGATCAATTACTATAAGCAGGACAAGTAATGATGTCCTTATTTGACATCCACCAAGATGTCATAACAGCATAATTGAACCTCATTTCCATGAAGGAAAAGTTGGTTATGGCTAAGGTTAGGGCCAAACACGTAGAAAACAAGTTGAGAAAACTTCAGGAGAAGTTTGTTGTCCTACAAGCTGCACAATAGGATCCATCCCAACTTATCCCAGCCAACCAGCTAGAGTTATTTAGGATGGAGCAACTAAATAAATTGTTAAAAGAGAATAAAAGTGTAGTAATGAAAAAGGAGAAGGCTAATTGGGATGCTTCAAAAGCACAAGCCCAAACGTATGCACATGCAAAAGCACTTAAGGCCTTATAAGAAGAAAATAAACTCCTTCCTACTAAGAATCTTTGGTTGATAACAATTGAAAAACAAATAATGTTCTTAAAAAAAATTTAGCAAATGTGAGAACAACTAATAAGGGTCAACCAGGACATGAATCCCTTAGCCAGAGAAAATAGGATCCTCTTAATGAAGATGATACGTGCCATCCATCAAAAGACAACCATCGAAATAAGTGTGTGGCAAAACAAAGCTAAGAAACATAAAAATTGAAAGAACATTTCTAAGACCAGGTGGGGATGTACAAACAGATCATTAAAAAAGAAATCCATATGGCTAAGACCCATATCAATGCTTTTAGTGTTCAAAACACTGACTAGTGAGCCATATTAGACACTTATGCCTTCATCCACCAAGAAAAATTAAAAAGCTAGGATCTATAGATCCAAGATCTCACTAAATACATGGAGTTGGCAAACCTGCGGTATACCAACTTGGCCATGTTAACAGCAGGACACCCGAAGATAGAGTTGGAAAAGTAGGTAGCTACCACCTACACCAAATATGAAGTAGATTTTGTTGAACATAAAACGACATTACAGAAATTGGAGGTAACAAATTCTTAGTTAGAGGTGGTAAAAGCCAGCTACCAAGGTCAAAAAGATGTTTTAGCAAATTTGGCTCAACGACTCACGACTTATCAAGAATGTAGAGACAAAGCCAGAGCCTACGAGGAGGAATGACAGTTGTTTATGGCTTGATACATCAAAGCCAATCAGATGTTTCCACAATTTCCATACCCATGGAAGGTGTTGACTCCATCAAATATTAGAACATTAGCATGGATGGCACATGATCCCCAAATAGAAGAAGAAAAGCTTCAGGCGATCCTTCAGAGGAATCCATTTCTAAAACCTGGAGCACAAGATAAGGGGAAGAATCCCATGAAGGAGCCACTGCCACTTGGAACCACATGAGTTCCAATAATTTTGTACTTTGTATACTGTGTTGGTATCCCAATTTTTTTTAATTCCACACTGCAACATGAAATAATTCATAGTTAGTCCATAATCCCATACCTATCCACTGTGTAATCAAATGAACTCGTTCTCATTTTTTTTTTGTTTAACTCGAGGATGAGTTGTTATTCAGTTGTGGGGGTATGATGAATCATGATTTTCCAAGCCCCGATATTAGATACACGATATCATCCCCTGGGAAACAATATTGTATACGCAATATCGTGATTCCTATGTTAGCCTATAAATATAGCATTTAGGCACATAGGAAGGAGGTAATTGGTAAGTCATTAGCTATTCATTAGAGTCAAGAGTCTTTTCATTAATTTTTAGTTATTTTCCAAGTGCATGCCCCCAATGTGATGCTTGTAATTGTACAAAACCTTTGTTCAAGTGTGATGTACTTGGACACGTACACAACTGGCAATAAAGATTGAGATTACTCCATCATTACAGCATTCACTTAGCTTTTATTTACTTTAATTGTTAATTATTAATTATTATTTTTCTTAGTTTATATTTCTTTATCCTCATTTACTATTTATGTTGTTAATGCGAAATGAGTATGTCTTAATCACAAACATTTAAGTGTAACTACTTGGTAACCCAGTAGCGTATCTAGTAGTGCTCAAGTAATGTGTGCTTGGTAATCCCAGAAGTAGTACACAAGGCCCAAGATGCATATGGATGATTAATGACAAATGCTCATCACACTTAATCTAGTTTAGATTTTACTTCATATTGCTTATTAGCTTAATCAAGATTATTTCTCTTTGTCTCTAGGAGTAAACTAGTGTTAGAAATCACATCATACATCTCACTCTGGACTAAACCATACATGACAAAGTAAATACTAGTCTAGGTGGAAAGATAGCGAACTGTGATCAACGTATAACTATTTAGGTGCCACAACTAGTCTGTTCGCAGAGTTCAACCGAATCATGCGTAAACACTCATATTCGTATGGTTGAGCGTAGGGGTACCTCACTGCTTATCAATTATTTAAAAAAAATTTAAAATAGAGAAATGCCTAAAAACTAAATAAGAAAAGTTGGTGTTTCCATCTACAAAATTAATAAGATATGTAAAATTTTTCAAACTATAAAGGGATCAAGTCAATGAGCCATACTAGGAAGCTTTGGGAGAGAACCATAAAGTAGTGTCCCAAACTTGAATCAATAGTATCATAAAATCAATTTAAATTTATGCTAAGGAGATTTACTATAGAACCTATTTATTTATACAACAATTAATGAAGAAATTCAAAAAACATAAAAAAATCGATATATAATCTTCATTGACTTGAAAAAGGCATATGGTAGGAGTGCCTACAGATATTATTTAGTGGTCTTGCAAAGGAAAAATAACCTTAATAAATGTATTAAAGTGATTCTAGATATGCTTAAAGGAGCTACTACTAGAATTAGAACATCTTGTGAAATTACATTTAATTTTTCAACCACAATAGATTTACATAGCTCATAATTATTTGATATTGTTATAAATGAATTAACAACAAAAAGACAAGATGAAATCCCTAGGTTTATGCTATTGACAAGTGATATTATGTTAGTAGATATAGCTTAACAAAATATTACTTCCAAAATGAATAAGTGAAGACATACTTTAAAAGTAACATAAATAATGATGAAATAAAAGTAATACTTGAAAGCTAAGATGTTTCCCACTGTAAACAATTACACTACCTAGGATCAAAGCTTCAATTTGACGATGAAATTAATAAAGATATAAGAAAATGGATTGAGGCTACTAGTGTTTTATATAATAAAAGAAAATTTTATCAAATAATAATCAAGTCTATTATCTTATATAGTGTTAAATGTTGGACAATACTAAAAAGGTATGAACCACAAATTAATATGGTATAAATGCAAATGCTTAGATGAATGTTGAATGTTACAAGAAAAGATAAATTACATGATACAAACATTAAAGAAAGTTTTGGAGTAGCTTTTATTTCAAATAAGCTACAAGAATGATATCTTTATATTTTGGGCATATGCAAAGAAGACAAAATAATAAACTTATTAAAAAACGTTGCAACATCAATGTTCAAGGAAAGTCATTGAAAGGAAGATTAAAAAACACATGGGAAAAATTAATTGAAGATTATACAATGAAATTGTAAATAAATACTTGCAAATAAATAAGGCTCTAACTCTTCATGGAGGCAAATGACAAAAGAAAACTCATGTAATTGATGAATGATGGTGACATAAAGAAATGTTTAAGGTTTTTGAAACTAATGTATGTCCATACCAATTAAAACTTATTTTTAAAAAACATAATTTAAAAATTAAGCTTGTAACATTTTTTATTTCCTAAAACATTATCTACTTCATCAAAATATCCTCTATATCATCATCTTGATAGCCTTGAGTAACGCCAATTTTTTAAACTAAGCTTAATGCGAAGATATCCAGCGTTATCCCCTCATTATTAAATGTAACACATGTTTACATGTACACATCAAGTAATGCATTTTCCATGTTTTCCATGTTTATGTGTACACGTCAAGTAACACATTTTCCATGTTTACACATACACATCAAGTAATGCATTTTCCACGTTTACACGTACATTAATGCATTAAGGTGGCCTCCATATCCGTTTACGCATTGGCATTAGGTCTCTTAATGTGTTTACGTGTTGGCATTGGGTCTCCTATTTTTTCTAATTTCTCATGGTAATCAATTCCATAGCTTATAAATTTGTTATTGATGGGAGAACAAAGGCACCATGAATCACAACATGATTGTGTTTCTGGTCTGTTCATAGATGCTTAAAGGTTGCATACACTATCGTTGTAGAGCACCGGTGTGAAAGAAGAATTTGAACACCAAGTTTAATTTGAGGCATCAATGGCTGGAGGTTAGTTCCATTTCCTTAGGCATTATGCATTTCTAGTTATTTATGCATGTGAATTTCTTATGCTATTTGCTTCCACATTGTGCATTTTCAGTTATTTATGCATGTGAATTTCTTGTGCCATTGCTTCCACATTGTGCATTTTCAATTATTTATGCATATGAATTTCTTGTGCCATTTGCTTCTGCATTATGCATTTTTAGTTATCTATGCATGTGTATTTCTTGTTCCATTTGCTTCTACCTTATGCATTGCCAATTACCTATGCATCTAGATTTCTTATGCAATCTACAAATTTTTTTTTACATTTGCTATTGAAGCTTCATTTTTGTCTTTGTCTTGATGCCATTACCAGTTAGTAATTGGAAGGCCTATTTATGATTGTGATGGGCATCCTTCTAAAATTACTAACATCTATAGCATTCTTTTGTGGGGGTTCCTTCTTTTGCAAGGCATGATGGGTTCCCATTTAGGTGATTTTTTGGGGTTTTGAACTATGCATAGAGTTGCTTTATTTAAAGAATATTAACAATTTCATAATGCATAGTTTTTCTTGCATAAAATTGTAACTTGTGATCTTTTTCTTGTAGGATTAGAGAGTAGTCACAACATCTTTAATTGTGCAAAATTGTTAAAATTTTTAGATCACATATGAAAAATTAAATTGTGATTAATCATATATAATATAATAAACTCCGTTTCATAGAAATTTTTATTGTATTTAATATGATTAATTAGGAAGATATGTTAAATTATTTTTCTTAATTTGCCCACAAGGATTAAGAAAAGGAATATAATCTAACAGTTTCATCGTAAGGATATATGAATATGTTTGAATTAAAATTTAGCCCACATGCAATTTTATGTCATTTAATTTATATTTTTACATGATTTACATTAATAAACATATTTTCTAGTATTTTAAGCTCAAATTTAGTGACATAAGCATGTTTGATTATGTAATTGTACAACCTAAGCTACTCTAATTTTAAATGTAACATTCCTGAATTATTAAAGGGTGATAATTATAATGTGTGGAAGGAGAAATTATTCTTCATTTAGGCTAGATGGACATTGATTATGCTATCCATAAGGATAAACCGCCTACTGTTACAACAACTAGCCATCTCGATGATATTGGTAATTATGAAAAATGAGAGCGATCTAATCATCTCTGTGTCATGTTCATAAAAATCAAGATCTCGGCTAGTGTGCATGGTTCACTAGAACAGTATGACAATGTGCATGTTTTGTTAAAGGTAATTTATGAATAATTTGATTCATCAAACAAAGTGTTGGCTAGCACCTTAAGAATGAAGTTCTCATCCATGAAGCTCACTGAAATTCGTGTGTGTGAGCACATCATGCAAATGAGGGATATAGTGGCTTAACTCAAAACACTTGAGGTTGAGAAGTCAAAATCTTTCCTTTTGCACTACATCTTAAACACACTCCCACCACAGTACAGACCCTTTAATATTTCTTATAACACACATAGGAACAAATGGTCAATCAATGAACCAATGATCATGTGTGTGCAAGAAGAGGGTAGACTTGTGATGGAAGCAAAAGAGAGTGTGCATTTGATCACACAAGAAAAGAATAAAGAACAAGCCAAAGGCAAGTGGAAGGTCAAATTGCCTACACAAGCTTATATTAAGAAGAAATCCATATTCTTTTTCTACAAAAAGAAAGGGCAGATAAAGAAGAATTGTTCTAAATATCATAAATGGCTTGAAAAAAAAGGTACTCAACTCTCGCTTGTTTGTTTTGAATCTAATATGGTTGATGTCGGCCATGACACATGGTGGATTGACCCTGGTTCTACAATCCATGTTACCAATTCCTTATACGAGGTACAAAACCTAAGGAAGCTAGTGGGAAGTAAGTCTTGCATCTATTCAACATGCAAATTAGTTTTAAGCAGTGGTTTTGTTTTAGAGTTGGAAAAGACATTTTATATTCCTAGTTTTTCAAGGAATTTAATTTTTGTTTCAAGGCTTGTATCATTGGGATTTTCCTTTAATTTTTCAGACATCATATTCAATCTATATTATAAATCTGAACTCATTGGAAGTGGTACATTGACAAATGGTCTTTTCAACATTAATTTACAAAAGGAAACTTCTTATACTTCTATGCATGTTCATGCTGGCATTAAGAGATGTGTTATGAATGACGAACCCTCTATGTTGTGGCATCGTAGATTAGGACATATCCCTATTGAGAGAATAAAGAGGTTAGTAAATGATGGAGTACTTAGCACTCTAGATTTTACTAACTTTGACACTTGTGTGAACTACGTAAAGGGAAAGTAGACCAACATATCAAAGAAAGATGCCAAGATGAGTTTAGACATATTAGAGATCATACATACAAATATTTGTAGTCTAGATATGGATGTGTATGGTCAAAAGTATTTCATTACCTTTATTGATGATTACTCACAATATATGTATCTCTACCTGCTTCATAATAAGAGCGAAGCTTTAGATGCCTTTACGGTGTTTAAGGCTAAAGTAGAGAAACAATGCGGTAAGCAAATAAAGTTAGTGATATCTAATAAAGGTGGTGAATACTATGGTAGATATATTGATGATGGACAAGCACCTAGTCCATTTGCTAAGTTTCTTCAAGAGCATGGAATTGTTGCTAATACACAATGCCTATTTCTCTAGACTAGAATGGCATGGTAGAAAGAAGAAATTGAACATTATTGGACATGGTGTAAAATATGCTTAGCAGCTCCAAGCTTCCTAATTCCTTGTGGACTAACACTCTCAAGACAACAGTGTATATATTAAATCGAGTTCAAACTAAGGTTTTCTCAAAGACATCATTTGAATTATGGAAAGGTTGGAAATCAAGTTTGTGACACATACGCATTTGGCGATGCTCGTCTGAAGTAAGAGTCTATAATCCACAAGAAAAGAAGCTAGACCCAAGGACCATAAGTGGGTATTTTTTTGGATATGTTGAACAATCTAAGGGATACAAATTTTTTTTCCCATTACATACTACTAAGTTTGTGGAATCAAGGAATGCTAAATTTCTTGAGAATGACTTGATTAGTAGGAGTAGTAGATCTTGGAACATTGTTCCTAAGATAGATGATATATATGTTCAACCCACTACTTCAAATGATAAACTAATTGTTGTGCACAATATGCCTTGAGCACAAATGCATAATGAACAAAAACTAGTAATTGAAGCTCCATAAACTACTGATCAAGAAGTAGTAGATCCAGCTGAACAACAAATACCAGAACTTTTTGAACATCATGATCCTCAACAGAATGATGAACCAACATTAAGAAGATCTACTAGAGTAAGGAGATCAGTGATTTCTAGTAACTATATGGTGTATCTACAAGAATCTGACTATAGAATAGGAGCCGAAAATGATATCAAAATGTTTTCACCAACCATGAGTTGTAAGGAATCTAACTTGTGGTATGATGCCATGAAAGACAAGATGAAATCTATGTCATATAATGGAGTCTAGGATCTTGTAAAGTTTCCTAATGGTGTAAATGCCACTGGATGCAAATGGGTCTTCAAGACTAAGAAAGACTAATTAGGAAACATTGAAAGATATAAGGCTAGACTTCTTGTTAAAGAGTTCACTAAGAAAGAGGGAATAGATTACAAGGAGACATTTTCTCTTATATCTAAGAAGGACTTCCTTCATGTTATCTTGGCATTGGTTGCCCATTTTGATCTTGAATTACATCAAATGGATGTGCAAACAACATTCCTCAATGGTTATCTAGAGGAAAATGTCTATATGAAACAACCTAAAGGATTTTCCTCTAGTGATGGTGAGCAATTGGTATGCAAGCTCAAGAAATCCATATATGGATTAAAATAGACATCCCATTAATGGTACTTAAACTTCCATGATATCATCACTTCATTTGGTTTTAAAGAAAACATCATGGATCAATGTATATGCCAGAAGGTTAGTGGGAGCAAAATCTATTTCCTTGTTCTATATGTAGATGATATCCTTCTTGCAACCAATAATAGTGGATTTCTATATGAGGTGAAACATTTTCTCTCTAAGAATTTTGACATGAAGGATATGGGTGAGGCATCTTATGTCATTAGCATTCAAATCCACAGGGATAGGTCTAGATGTATTCTAGGACTATCGCAGGAAACCTATATCAATAAAGTTTTAGAGAGGTTTCAGATGAAAGATTGTTCGCCAAGTCTAGCACCCATTATGAAGGGTGATAGGTTCAATTTGAACCAATGCCTTAGGAATGATTTAGAGAAAAGTTAGATGAGAAACATTCCATATGCTTCAACTGTTGGAAGCCTTATGTATGCTCAAGTCTACACAAGACCTGGCATTGCATTTGCTATGGGAATGTTAGGTAAATATCATAGTATTCCAGGTATTGACCACTGGAGGGCTACAAAGAAAGTGATGAGGTACCTTCAAGGTACAAAAGATTATATGCTTATGTATAAACGAATTGACTCCTTGGAGGTGACTAGCTACTCCAATTTAGACTTTGCTAGCTATGTTGATTCATGGAAATCAACATCTGGTTATGTTTTTATGCTGGCTAGAGGAGCTATATCCTGGAGGAGTGGAAAGCAAACTTTGGTTGCTACTTCCACCATGGAGGCAAATTTTGTTTCTTGTTTTAAGGCTACTTCACATGGTGTATGGTTAAAGAGTTTCATATCAAGGCTTAAAATTGTGAATTCTATATCTAGGCCATTAAGAATGTTTTGTAACAATTCAGCTACTATCTTTATGCTAAGAATAATAAGAGTGGCAATCAAAGTAAACACATCGACATAAAGTACTTAGCTATAAGGGAACACATTAAGGAAAACAAAATGGTCATTGAGCATATACGCACTGAATTGATGATAGCTGATCCTTTGACAAAAGGAATGCCACTGAAGTCATTTAAGGATCATGTAGTTTGGATGGGACTTGGTTCCATAATGTAATTTTTTGTACAAACAATTTTATAGTCTTAATGAAACCCTTATTCCATTGTACTATTTTCTCATATGATTTTTGCATACAGTTATGAGAGAAAATTCACATATGGTAGGACCAAGAATGAACATTGGTTTATTCATAAAGCTAGTTACCATATAAGAAATTATGTTTGAGAGACAATGCATTGTAATACATAGAAGATAATACTCACATTAAGAGGAACTATTGCCATGATTCATGCATTTATTTCTTGAACTCTAGACTTGATTAAATATGGAGACTAAGTGGGAGATTGTAACATGCATTACACATTTCCATGTTTACGCATACATTAACACATCAAGGTGGCCTTCATATCCAGTAACATGTTTACTTGTTGGGTCTCTTATTTTTTTCTAATTTCTCATGGTAACTAATTTCATGGCCTATAAATTTGTTTTTGATGGGAGAACAAAGGCACCACAAATCACAACAGGATTGTAATTCTATTCCCTTTCATAGATGCTTAGAGGTTGCATACACCATCATTGCAAAGTGCTCATGTGAAAGAAGAATCTGAATGCCAATTTCAATTCAAGGCATCAATGGCTAGAGGTTAGTTCCATTTGCTTCCACATTGTGCATTTCCAGTTATCTATGCATGTAAATTTCTTATGCAATTTCTATGCATTTTGTCTTACATAACGAACTTCTAAGATTATTATATGCAAGAGTTTGCATTTTGATAAAATAGTAGGAACCATTTTCAAGAAATGGAGAGTTACATTTAGATAATATGTAGGAAAGATTCATATTTAATAAAAAAAATTTCTTTGGGAAGCTCAATTATAGCATGATAGTTCATCAAGGGTAAATCATTCTAACTCTTATAATATTTTCATAATAATTGTAATTATCTTTGGGTTCCAAAGGCTCAAGTGGTCATACAAGAACAATCAATTTTCTTTTCTAAAGATGTTGATGTTACAAGTACTAAAAGCTTTACTAACAAGTTACTGGGAGAAAGATAACTGATAATAGTTCTCTACCAATTATATGCATCTAATTTCTTCAATTTATTAACAATTAGTAGAATTTTACTAAATATTAATTCTTCAACAAGAAGACTATCATTTAGAGTGATGGTAAGGTGCTTGCTTATTAAGTTGTAAAGCCTAGGTTTAAGCCTAGCTGCAACCACTCAAAATAGTTTAATTTTTAGTTCATCCACTAATACTCCCAGGACCCTAGCCTTGGCAAGATGAGTATTCATAGATTTACTTGGAGCAATCTCTATCTTGGGTAGGCTCGCATCTACAGTAGGTTATATAGGTTCTATTTCTCCACCCTTTCCTTCTGGCAAGCTTCTCCGCTACTACGGTTCATCACAATGCCACCTTATCAGACCATCTTCCTATCTCCATATCTATCAAGATTCATGGTAGCCCTCACCGAAAAAAATTTCATCTTTTCCGACTACACACCAACTTTTTTTCTTCCCCTACTACCCAACTTCTTCTATCCAACCTTTGGAATGATGAACCTAGGCCCCTAAATCAAGTGGGCTGGATTAACTGGTGGCATCGTGCTTCATGTTGAGTTCGAAACTTTGCTCGTTCGTATGGTAAGGTAGTGGCTACTTGGGCCAGACGAGAATACAATAAAATTCACCTTACTATTGAACATCTCACTAATAAACTAGCTCAAGATCCCTTCAACACTCTAGTTCATGAGGAGCTAGCTAGAGCACGATTAGTCTTTCAACATTGGGATGTGTACCAAGCACAAAGTGCCTTAACTAAAAGTCGGCTCACTTGGTTAAATATTCAAGATGAACACTGTAAGGAATTTTTCAAGTACCTCAACTCTACTTCCCCTTCACATTCTATAGACAAAATTTCTAGTGATGGTACCACCATTACTGATCACAATAGTATCCTCTCTTTTCTTAAGAACCACTATGAAGCCCTTTTTGCAGCTACCCCAATGGACATCTCTTCGTTCAAGTCTGCCACCCCCAATTATCCTCGCCTTATCAACTCCACTATGCTGCAAAGTCTTGATGCAGATATCACTCTAGTGGAGCTTCAGGTGGCTTGTTCCACTTTAAGTTGGGGAAAGGCTCCTAGTTATGACGATTTCCCCATGGAATTTTTTCAACACCATTGGGATTTTGTGGGTAATGATCTTTTGCAGGTCATTAATGAGGCTATCTTCACTGGTTCCCTCGGGCCCAATCTAAATCAAGGGGTAATTCGTCTCCTCCCCAAGTCTGGGGATCCTACCGATATCTCCAACCAACGTCCCATAATGCTTCTCAATGTAGTATATACAATTTGGGCTAAGTGCCTGGCCCTACGGTTAAAAAAAATTCTTGGCCAGATCATATCACCCTAACAAACAGGATTTGTTCCTAGTAGATATATTTTAGACAATGTAGTTGCGGCGTGGGAAGGCCTCAAGTGGGCCGAGGATGATGGTCAAGATATTCTCTTGGTAAAACTTGATTACGCCAAAGCATATGAAAACATTAAGTGGGATTTTATCTTACAGACCATGACGAAACTTGGTTTTGGACCTAAGTTCTTGCATATGATGCAATGCTTATTCTCATATTCTACCGCAAGAGTAGCCACTACCTTTAGCATTACCTCTCCCTTTCCAATACATAGATCAGTGCGGCAAGGTTGTCCTCTCGCCCCCTATCTATTTATCATCGCCGCAAACTTTCTTTGTCATCAGACTAACCTAGACATTCAAACTAAAGTCCTCAGTGGGGTTTGCCTTTCTTCCTCTCAACAACAGCTTCTCAATATGCACTTTGCTGATGACTCTTTTTTTCTAGTTCATAACACAGCCGCCAATTTGCACCACCTCTTATCAAGGGTGGAGCAATATTGCACACTCTCAGGTTCCAATATTAATTGGAATAAATCCTCTGTTTATAGCTTTATGGGAAATTACAACCATGTGACCAACTATAACTAGAAGCGACTTCAGGATCAAGACATTGTTAAGATTCTGGGAATCCCTTTCTGTTTTAGAGGTTCAACCTCCATTCTCTGGGAGCAGGTTATTTATCGGATCCAAAAGAAACTTGAAAAATGGAAGACTAAACCCCTCACACTTGTGGGTAAATACCTCGTATGTAAGACCATATGTGCATCAACCCATGTGTACTACTCTTCGTGTTGGGCCCCCTCCCAAGCTGCCTACCAGAAGCTTGAACGGTTATTTCGTGACTTTATGTGGTCCTCCAAAGATTCTCAGAAAGGATTTCATCGAGTTGCTTGGAATATTGTTACTCTCCCCAAGAATAAGGGTGGTTTAGGTCTTTTGAATTCCTATAAGCAGGGAATTACCCTGGTTGCTAAGTGGTTGGTACAACATTTAGATGCCTCAGATATTATTGGGACCCTCCTCCAATTAAGGCTTCATCAAGCATTTCCTAAAAACAAGCCCTTCTGGAAAGGCATCCATTTTGTCAATTGGATCTTTTCCCCCCTCACTATCATTCTTCCTGGATCTCATGTTTTCAAAAGCATCTGGAGGGCCTAGCAAATTCTACATAGTTACATAGATTGGACTAACGTCAAGATCAGTCCTACTATTCTCTCTCATTTGTGTCCGTGGTGGTTACCTCTTTCGCCCGCTCCCCTTGCCATCACAAAGGCTAAGGTAGCTACCTCATGGTATCAGAAGGGTGTCATCTCCTTGAATTATCTTAGGTTGGCTAGTCATTGGATTTCGGGGGTTGAGTTCAACAATTTATATGGGGAGTCGATGGCAATGAACCATTGCCTAGTCCAGATTTACTCCTTTCTCCATGGTCATTGGCAACTAGATGTTGCAGTGCAAAGCCCTTTTCATGGTCTTCAATGGCTTAATGGGGTTAAACTCTTGCCCTCCCGGCCATCTGTCCCCTTTCATCTTATGCACAACCCATCCGAGGTTATTCAACGCTGCAATAAGTATTGGCACAAACAAGAGTTAGTAACATTTTGGATTCCTCTCTTCCAACACATTTGGAAACTTCCAACTCCCCCTAAAATTAAGCAGTTCCTTTGGTGTCTCCTCCACCATGGTCTACCTATTGGTAAACGTTTAAAATAGCTAGGGATTGTCAATCCCAATTGCCCTCTTTGTGGTGGACAAGATGACTTTGTCCATGTGTTTTGGCATTGTCCATTTGCTCAGCATGTGTGGGAGTGGGCTTCAATAGTTTTTCCATCATACAAGCTCTCTCAAGAGGATATCCTATTTGGCTTTTTGAACATTACTTCTGCTAATCTCAAGTTTTTGTGGAAAGTTATTAGGCCTATTATTTTATATTATATTTGGAAGCGAAGATGCAATGTTATATTTCAAAGGATAGATTATTCTAATATATGTTTGCTCACCAGGTCGGAGAAGTTGTAGATTGTTCACCTCATTCATTTCCAACTCACATCTCAAGCATCTAAGTTCAATTTGGATACTCATCAGTTGGTTCATCTCTTGCAGCCATGGGAAAGACCTGTGCGTTCCAGTAACACTCATCATCAGTAATCTCTACAGGGAAGCTTCCCCTCTCTATTGAGGGGAGTCATCATTGGAACTCTCTATATCATTAATTGAGAGTTGTTTGCCTCATCCAATTCTATGTCATTCTATTCAGTAATGAGTCAGTATGTGTGGATGTTTGATAGTGCCCCAATTTGAGTTTCCCCCTTTAATACTCGTTTATTTATAAGTTGTTCCCAAGTCTCATTCACAGTGCTCCCAGCTTTCCCTTCCCCTCAAACCTATGACTTATTCAAGTTAATGTAATTGATACACTTTTAATATCAATAGCACTTCTTTTCGGGGTCCAACACCCCCCATAATGTTTCTTTTATTAATTCTTCAAGAAGAGAGTACTTTATGACTTTTCATGATGAGATGCTATGTCAAAATTCAAATTTAAAATTGCTATAATGAA
Source organism: Gnetum montanum (assembly GCA_015680685.1). Classification (NCBI taxonomy): domain Eukaryota; kingdom Viridiplantae; phylum Streptophyta; class Gnetopsida; order Gnetales; family Gnetaceae; genus Gnetum; species Gnetum montanum. The sequence goes on from MNCI01026892.1 coordinate 359,181, forward strand.
ATTATTAAAAATCAAAAGATCATGTAGAAAATAATGGAAATGACATTGTTGTTGATAGGGAAGTTTTTTAATTTTAAATAATTAAATTGAAATTTTTAAAGATGAATTATCTAATCATAAAGAATATCAATATAATGAAGATGTATCAAGTGGTTATTTGTAATGCTTTATAGGAAGTTCTAGTTCTATGAGACAATTTATTCCTAAAGTAATATTGAAAAATATGGGATAGGTATCCAAAAAAGCTAAACAAATGGAAAGATTATTCAAAAGATCCAAAAGGTCTTAATTCACTTAAAAATCTTAACCCTCAGGTAGTAACTAACTCATATGTATTAAAATGAAAAGATTGCATAGAACTCAAGTTGTCAAAATTCCTTAAGATTAGGTACCATGATGGGATGGTCTCATACAATAAAATTTAATATGTTATTCCTAACTATGAATCTTTAATATAGTCAAAATTTTATCAAAGAAAAAATTTTGGGTTTCAACTCTATCATAATAAAAGCAAAAGGATACTTAGGACGTCCTTAATTGCCAATTTAAGATGATTAAAATATGATATTCATTTGGAAGAATTTTAATAACATTATTGTTTAAGTTTCAAAGAGAAAAATAGTTTTATACATACTTAGGTTTTATGTACTTTTAAATTTATCAAAACAAAAAAAGAAGAAATATGGAAATAGTTTTCAAAATTAAATAGGTAAACTTAGTAGTCCTATGTTAACAAGAGGAGAATTTAATACTATATTTTCAAGAACATGAAAAGAAAGGTATGAAACTTTGGTATTCTAAAAGTGTAAAATTACTTTAACAATTCACAAATGATTTTGGTATAATGGATATTTCTCTTAAAGATTATGATTATAGTTGGAGTAATTAATAATAGGATGATTGTTTCATTTTATCAAAATATAATCAATTTATGAAAAATATTAAATAGTTTTAAAAATTTTCCAAATTCAATATGAAAAAAATGATTAGAATTGGTTTAAACAATTGTTCTATTATTTTATTTTATGATGATATGAAGCTACATAGAAAAGGAATATTTAGATGAAATTTGTTTACTATTAAAGAAATATATGATCATATGGCAAAGTGGTGGAGCACTAATATCCTTAGTTACAAATAGTTTATTTGTTCACATAAACCAAAGGAGGTTAAAGTTGAGTTTAAAATTTGGTATGATGCTTACATATTAAAATAATAAAAGAGAAAGAAAGAAATGCATAAAGTTATTCTAAAACTTATGATAATATTAAATGGGATTTCACTATTGCATGTTTTGATCAATTGGGATTTGATGATTTCTTTATTTATCTTGAACACATCTTTCTTACTAATGCTAGTATTTAAGTTGCTACCAATTTTGGATTAAAATTTGTATTTTCTCTAAGTTCATCAAGGTTGCCCTTTAACTACATATCTTTTCATTATTATAGTAGAGTTTCTCTCATATAACTTACATTATGATCTTGAAATGAAAATCATTAAAGGAATTTTAGTTGATTATTAAAGTACATAATAACTTAACATGTACTTTGTAAATAATTTTTTTATGATCAACAATTCTCTACAAGGTATTAATAATTTGTTAACTAGAATTAAGGAATATTGTATGTAATTTAACACTCATAGAAATTTATAAAAATTTACAATTTATTGTGAAAATAACATTGAAGAGTGGGTAACTCTTAACATTGAAAAATCTTTAAAAAAAGATTTTATCTTTAGAAATACCATTTTCTTTTAAGTCTAATTTGAAAATTTTTATGGAATTACATTGTTGATAAAATTGAAAAGAAGCTTGATAAATAGAAAGGAAAAAAGCTCACTCTTACTAGCAAAGTTTTATTTATCAATCAAATTCTTCAATTTATTCATATTTCTTACTCTAGTGTTTGGCTAAATTATTTTTCATGAGTTTCTATGGTTTTCTATGGTTTTCTAATCAAAATAATTAAGATTTTTTTTGAGTTACTTGAAATATTTGCACTACTAGCGAAAAAGATAAAGGACTTTGACTTATTAATGTTTATAAGTAAGGTGTTTCTCTCTTAACAAAGTGGTTTGCAAAATGCATTGATGGTGATGATGCTTAGATGTTTCTTCTTAGAAATATACTTATGCAAGGAAAACACAAAAATGGTAATGGTTAATCTTCTAATAACATTCTTTATTATTTTCTATTTTCTTAGGCCATGTTCCTGGTTCTTCAATACTACACCAAATTTTAAAAATAGGGAAAATACTTATTAAGTAGTGGAACAAAAATTGTATTATAGTTTCAGAAGATATGCTTCATCAAATTAGCCCATGGTGGGTTCCTTTTAATGAAAAAGCTTGGGCTACTCATGTATTCAAATTGTGCACTATTTGGAACAAATTAAGAGTTACTATAATTTGTTGTTTATGAATTATAGTAAATGGATTATATAAAAGGAGGCTTATTGCCTCTATGATATAAGTAGAATGAGACTAAAAAAATTTTAAAAATTGATTTATGATATTGATAAATTATTTAAAGTTAACAATAACTTGCATCAAACATTTATAGATATTTTTTCAAAGGATAGTAGATCTACTTTTCCTTTGAAATCCAAGGTTGGATATGGGATAATCATCAAGAAGGATCATTTTGATCTTGCAAAATAGATGGAAATTCTAGAGGTAGTATTTTTCACAATGGGATGGGTTTAGAAGGCTCTAATGATATTGGTAGTTATTTTTCCAAGCATGTAATGGATAGTTTGGAGTGATTAGAGTGAAGCTCGAGGGTAGACTAATGAACTAGATAGGACTGCATAATAATGGTGGTTGATCTCTATTTTAATGAATTGACCCAAGCTCACTACCTATGGTTTCAAGATTAAATATTTCAGAGTTATCAGTGCATTGAAATGGTTCATTTTTAACATTATTGCTAGCAAAAATGAGACATCCATGTAAGAAACCATGAAGGTTTCTAAGGAAGAGGAAACCCAAGAGGTGAGGATCATTCTTTCTTTAGAGAAAGAAAATGAAAAGGTTTTCATTTTAATTCTAAATCATATTCAACAATAAAAGGCCTATAGGTACACATATCCTTGTTGGCTTGATTTCAAAAAGGGTTTCAATGCTTGAGAAAATCACCTAGTGTGTTCATAACTTGTGGCTCTAATATGCCTTGAAAATCATCCTAATTGATGAGTCATGGTCTATCAGGCCCAGTTATCGGAGCCCTATTATCAGAGCACTAATACAAGATATGGTCTGTCAAGCCTAGTTATCGGAGCTGCGATATCGCATATCGCATTAGCCGTGATATTGCATCCACCCCTGCGATATCGCAGCTTGCCTCAATTTCTATAAATAAGAGGCATCTTTCCTTGTTCTAGTAGTTTTTAGAGTTAAGTTTGATTTTAGTTTTTGCTTTTCTTCTCAACCCTTTTCCTCCCAATGTATGCCCGTAGTGTGGTGATTGTAATTGTACATCACCTTTATTCGAGTGTGACCTACTTAGACACGCACATGATTGAAAATAAAGATCGAGATTACTTCATCATTGTAGCATTCACTTAGTTTAATTATTTAATTAATTGTTATTTACTGCTTTCCTAGTTAATCTCTTCTCACCCTTAAACTCCTATTAACGCGGAATGAGTATGACTTGATTACAAGCATTTAAGTGTGACTACTTGGTAACCCAGTAGCATACCTAGGATTTGCACTTGGTAATCCTAGTGGTAGTCATGCACGAAGTCCAAGATGTGTACGGATGATCAAGGAACGGATGCTCATTGCACTTAGGCTAGCTTAGATTCTCTCTCACCCTTCTCGCTTAGCTTAGTTAATATTATCTTCCATTGCCTTCAGGAGTAGCATTAGCATAGAAACACATCATACACCTCACTCTAGACTAAGCCATACGTGACAAAGTTAACACTAGTCCAGGTGGGAAGACAGGAAACTGTGACCTAAGGATAACTATCTAGATTCCACAACTAGTCCGTCTGCGGAGTTCGACCGGATTGCACGTGTAATGCTCGTATTCATATGGTTGAGTGTAGGGGTACCTCACCACTCATCATTGGCACCATTACCAAGGACGGTGCTAGTTATCTAGATTAGCTATATCATACTAGGTCACTGTACAGGAATTAACTATATATCTTTTAGAAAGAAATAATTATAAAAATTCACATATAAATTCACACATAATTTCACAACCATGCCTCTCCTACAAGACTATAATAATGCCACATCTAGTAAGGAAGTTCATTGGAGAACCAACGAATTATATGACAATGAAGATTGGAGTATACAACCTAAAGTGGGGGTTTCTTATAATCATAAACGAAAGCAACGTCATCCCAATGCACAAAAGCATAACTTACCCGATGACAATGAACCCCCACTGGCCACTACAAGCCTAACACAAATACATGAGGCTGTTCGAATCTCCCGTAGGCATCATAAAGAGAGTTGTCTACCCAAGCTTGATTTAAACAACTTCCCTAATTTCTTAGGAGGATATACTTAGATCCGCATCAACATTTACAAGCCTTCTACAATGCTTGTGCATGGAACAACATTGATAATGGTTGGAAAAAACTCAAGCTCTTTCCTATGACACTCGTTGGCCAAGCAAAAGTATGGTATAGATCATTAAAACCAAATTCAATATGACGTTGGCCAATAATGGTAGAACTCTTTAACGAAAGATATCAAACCTACGCAAGAGTGTCATCCTTGAGGAAACAAATCCAATAGTGGAAACAAGCACAACATGAACCCTTGAACATGGCCTTAGAAAGATATTATGCACTGTTAAATAACTGTCTAGGCCATGAGTTCTCTGAGGAAAGGCTAATGTACCATATCATTGATGGGCTTCATGATGAAACAAGAACAACCCTAGGGATGTATGCCCAAGGTCAACTATACGAACTATGAACCCATCAAGTCCAAGAGCTTATCAAGTGGGTAGCAAAAGAAGAAGGAGAAATGGCTAGATGGGAGAGTGTTGAAAAACATCAATGGGACCGAAATCTCAACTTAACAAAGGTCCATGATCATAAAAAGGAGAAATCAACCTATCACAAGGAGAAAGAACCATCTTTGCTAGTACAACAATCATTAGAAGAAGTCGAGGCAAAGATCAATAAGATGTTGGAATGGACGTATAAAAAGTGTGGAGAATATATCAATATTATTAGCGATAGAGTTTTGACAACCCGAGAAGCAGGAAAAACTACCATTAGACAATAGAAAAGAAGGGATAAAGAAAGTAAGAGCTCAACAGATGATCATACGTATGAATGCAACATTTGCCTGTACAATCACCCCAAGGGCCAATGCCCAATCTTGTTACATTTATATGAGCATTGGGGAAACATGTTACATCTAGAGTTCGTACAGAGATACTGTGTTCGATCATAGTGGCAACAATCCCAGTTGTGGGGGAAGCCACCCCTAAGCTGGAGACACCCTTCGTATCATCCGAGTCTAAACACTTATATAGTTCAACATCCTATTTCCCCAACTGGGTCAACATACTCTATCTCACCGCATTACCATTCTCCTCAATACTATCAGCCCATGTCCTCAACACAACCACCACCTTGTCGACCTTACACTTCTCCTAATTTTCAACATTCTCATCCTTTCCCTCCTTCTACATCGGCACCAACTGTTCCTAAGGTGTCTACACCACAGTAACAACCTCCGAACGTCACTTTTGCTAATATTACTAACAACAGTGAGAGGCCTCAACAACATCAAAGGTGTCCCTTCTTTAGAAATGACCTTAGGTAGGGACAACACAATTCCAAGGCCACTGCATCCTCCAACTTAGAACAAGCCCAACACTATGGTGCACCCTTATCTTCAAACCCAACGCCTCATGTTACTTCATCAGGGCCACCAATTAACACTCCAACAACCATACGGCCCAATGAACATAGCCATGGAGGGCAACATCTTGATCCTTGCATACCATCTAACAATCACAAACATCATAGTGGGTCAACTCTTTACCCAAGAATGACATCTTATAAATTTCCCCACTGTGCTTACTACAATCAAGTGTGTGAACCCTAATGGGGTAGGAATGACCAAGTTTCAATGTTTCCAACATACAAGGATCCTCACCTTTCATTTATTAATCCTTGTCATCCTCAACCATTAGTTATGGGGGATATCCTCCATTCTAGTAACAAGCAGGATTAATAACCATTTTTATTTTCTTTAATTTTACAACTTTTTGTTTTCCATTTTTTCAGTTTTCAATTTCTTGTTTTCTCGTTTTGTCTTTTTATCTTTTTACACTTTTGTGAGTAATCTCATCTATGAATAAAACACTCATGTGGATTGTTGGTTGAGGTGTGTTCTATGTTATCGAGTCTTGAACGATCAATTATTTGGACAGTGAGCCCATTACACCCACTCATCCATTCTACAAATAAGAGGTTCTGTTCAAGGGTACAGTGATATTCTTAGCATTCTTAAAACTTAAAATTAATTTTTTGTTCATTTTACCCAGAATGAAGAAGAATGGACCAAGAGGAAATGATTAGGGTGTGAGATCAAGGGAACTTGAGGATTCTCTTTGGTGATGTCTGTGGGAGTTATCATGCAATGTGGTTGTACTAAGATCCTTGTAGATCTAACAAAAAATGGGAGTAAGAGTAATCAAAAGGGCACTCAAAAGTCCTATGTTGTTTTAGGGGGTCCCACTGGAAAGACATGCACCCATGCCTGAAGGTTGGCGGCTTCTCTGGATTCAATAAAGAGAGAAAAAAAGAAAAAGAAAATGAAAAGAAAAGTGCCACAAAACAAAAATCACTCCTCCTTTGAATAAAATGCCAAGTGATCATACGCCTTGTTGTTATGGGACTCTCATAGTTTCTCATCATGGGATGAAACAATGCAATGTCACTGATTAGAGGAATGGACTTGGTCGTAATCTTGGAACGATGGGTTAATGACACCTTAATTGTGCTTTACACGTAGGATTCACTATGCACTGGGTCAATTACCTCATGTCCCAATCTCTACTATCCCTTCTACAGTTCATCTCATCTCACTGTTCATGTAATTGTAGCTCGTGTCTCGTATAGCGTGGAATTCTTACCTCATTCCGGTGGTATCTACATGTGTGTGTTTTATGAAACTAGTATGGATTACATTTAAGCCTTCTAATGCCTATGGACATTTTAAGGCGTGGTTACGCAAGGGCATTATAGGTTGGAACCTGCTTTACAAAGGACCCACTTGCGTGACTTTTGCAATTTGTACTTGTTGCATACCACCACATCATCTTATACCCTCTGAGTACTTTATTGCCAAATCTATTCTTTCTTTTGTCATCATTTTATCAAACGTTCCTTAAAACCAGGTCCTTTTATGTGTCACCTAACAAACCAGATCTAACATTAAACTTTTAGGAAAACTTCCTTGAAAAAATTTCTAACTCTAAAATCACACTAAGCAAAGAATTCAACATTTATTAAAGGCAATGAGTAAGGTATGAAATCATTGAAATTTGTTCAATAACCTTACTAACAATTAATCTTTGTGTGATTATAGATGGCCCCTAAAAGAAGATAACAAGGAGGAACTTCTCAAGGTGCAACCGAGCGACCAGGGGGAGGCAGAGGCCAAGGACTTCATGCAGAACATGTAGATCAGGAGGCACAATCACTCAGCATCCATCATGGAACTCCTGTTACTACATAATCTATCCAAGCAAAAGGTGGAGAGGTCAGAGCCCAAGCCTGTGAAAAGGAATGACGACTATCTACAGCATAACATGTCAAGGCCAATCAAGTGTTCCCGCAACTGCCATGTTCATGGAAAGTGCTGACTCCATCAAACATTGGAACATCAGCATGGACGGCTCATAATCCTTGGATAGACAAGGAGAAATGTCAAGCACTTCTTCAACAGTATCAATCTCAGAAGCTTGATCGTGCAAGACAAAGGAGAGGCACCCATAGAGGAGCCACCCTACCGAGAACCCCATGAGTTCCACAAGTTTTCTCTTTTGTGTCTGTGTCCAAATTTTGTTTACTTCTCCACTGCGGCATGAATAAATTCCTAGTTAGTCAATAATCCCATACCTATCCACTTTGTAATCAATTGAACTTTTTCCTCACTTTCTTTGACTCGAGGATGAGTTGTTATTCAGTCGTGGGTGTATGATGAGTCATGGTCTGTCAGGCCTAGTTATCAAAGCGCTGTTATTGGAGCCTTGATACAAGATACGATCTATTAGGCCCAGTTATCAGAGTCGCGATATCGCATCAGCTGCAATATCGCATCTGCCCCCGTGATATCGCGTACGTGATATCGTAGCTTACCTCAATTTCTATAAATAAAAGGTAGCTTTCCTTGTTCTAGAAGTTAGTTTTTAGAGTTAAGTTTGATTTTAGTTTTTTCTTTTCTTCTCAACCCTTTTCCTCCCAGTGTATGCCTGTAGTGTGGTGATTGTAATTGTACGGCACCTTTATTCGAGTGTGACGTACTTGGACATGCACATGACCAAAAATAAAGATCAAGATTACTTCATCATTGTAGCATTCACTTAGTTTAATTATTTACTTAATTTTTATTTATTGCTTTCCTATTTAATCTCTTCTCATCCTTAAACTCCTATTAACACAGAATGAGTACGACTTGATTACAAGCATTTAAGTATGACTACTTGGTAACCTAGTCGAGTACCTAGGATCTACGCTTGGTAATCCCAGTGGTAGTCATGCACGAAGTCCAAGATGTGTACAAATGATCAAGGAACGGATGCTCATTGCACTTAGGCTAGCTTAGATTCTCTCTCACCCTTCTCTCTTAGCTTAGTTAATATTATCTTCCATTGCCTTCAGGAGTAGCATTGGCATAGAAACACATCATACACCTCACTCTAGACTAAACCATACATGACAAAGTTAACACTAGTCTAGGTGGGAAGATAGCAAACTACGACCTAAGGCTAACTGTCTAGATGCCACAACTAGTCCGTCTGCAGAGTTCAACCGGATCGCGTGTGTAATGCTTGTATTCGTATGGTTGAGTGTAGGGGTACAACGCCACTCATCACTAATAAAAGGTAACAAGATCTTATTTTACTTTGATTCTATACAAGCCATGCATGATGTCCTCTCCTAGGGCCCATGTCCTTTTGAGAAGAAAATATTGTTCTTAAAAAAATGGTTCAAAGGAAGTTCCTTGCATAGATTGAAGAACCAAAGAACAGTGAGATCTTTCCCTATTTGGATTTGCCTCCTAAGCTTCTAATGAGAGACAAGAGCCTCCTATGCCCAACCATCCATATTACAAGCATTAATGCATGATCCAATTAAATTCTATGGATAGGAATAATGTGGTAGCTATATTGTAAAGTGTTGATCATGGGTTGTTACCTTCATGACTCAAAACTTTTCTTAGTGTTGGAGTTGGAACTTTGATGTTAAAATTTTTTTCAAGTGTAATTAATGTCAAACATCAAAGAGCCATTTGACGTTGAATCTCAAAATTTAGAATCAATGTCAAAAGAAAGATTAATGTTAGACATTGAAACTGAAAGATCATACTTGCTATTTTTAAACTAGGTGACAAGTTACATTTGACTCTAAGTTTAGTTTTAGTAATCCTAAGTCGAATTTGATAACTTCAAGCCTATATACACAAGCTCAAAACATAAGTTCTAGGGTTAGATCTTTAGAGAAGGGGTCAAATCTTTTGAGATTTGAGAGCACTTATTATTTTACAAGAGATCAAAAGCATGAGAGCCTGCTAATTTTTCTTAAATCAAAAGGGGAATTGCAGATCAATGGAAAAAATCTGACAATCTAAATCAAGTGTTTTAGCCAAACATTAGTGGATTAAAAGTCAAGAAAAAATGTTTATGTATGAATTAGGTAGTAGAAAATAAGCAAAATCATGTATAACACAAATCCAAACAAAATAAAACATGGTAGGTGGTTGCCAGGAAAGAGTAATTGATGAAAAAGCATAAGAAATAGATCTAACTCATTAAAGTGTTAACTTATAGAAGAAAACATAGAAAACAAAAAATACATCTATGATAGATTTGGACAATACCAGAGATAGAGAACTGAAAAAAGGTAAGATCCAAGTTATAAGAGAAATAAAAAATAAGAACTTGCTACAAATATTCCATGAGATGTAGCAAATGATCATAGGCATTTGATGAGAAGTTATGCTACTTCATTCTTTCTTTGATGCATGCACTTAATGTAGATTTGTTAAGAATGCTACAAGTTCAAAAGCTAATGAAGAAAAGGGATGGATTAGATCAGTGAGTCAACCTAACTTTAAGCAATTCTCTATGTGTCATGAGGACAACACAAAGGGGATACAATGTATCAATAAAGAAAAGGGGAGAAAAACCATAAGAGCTAATCATCTTTAGAGAGAGAGAAATTCTTCTACAGAGAGGTAGAGCCTTTGGAAGGAGAAAAATTAAACTATGTAGCAAAGATAGTTGAAAATGCTAACAAATGTTGATTATTTCCAAAAGCCAAATGGAAAAAATTATCAACCAACCCCTTTTCATTTAGAGGTGTCCTCTTATTCATAGGCCAAAAATGCCTATTATATTGTGAAGAAAAGATGCATTGGGATCCATAGAATCTTCTGGAAAGTTCTAGAATGTTTTGGATAGAAGAATTGACATGTAGTTAATTACTATGAAAATTGGCATCAAATGTCAAATGTAGAATTGAAGCTAGAACCAATGCTAGACATCGAAACTGAGAGCCACAAAGGATGAACTAAAAATGATACTACGAATGACGTGAGAAAGATGGAGACCAAAAACTAAGTTGTAGATGACACAAAACATTGAATCTAGACTACTAAAGATGACTTTAATGCTGAAAAGCCATAGAATGTTCCTCGGACTATAACTAATGAAGAAAAATCCAAAGTGAATACAACATGATGTAATTAAAAATGGTCCCAATCTCTCATGTCTCTTGACTTTATAATTGATTTTTTAATAAAATAGGCTTGTCCCACATATTATATTATGGCCCTATCATTTGGTCATAAATATATGGGCAAATCATGTTTGTAAGAGAGGCAATTTGATGCTACAACAATAAGATATTTTATGTTACGAAATTTTTCACTCTAATAACTTTCATCATCCATCATCAATTCATCATATTCACCAATTTATTGATCCAAAAAGTTAAATAGTCACATTTGGGGCCACTCTTGTGTTATAGATTTCAACCTTCAAATCATCTCAAGCAGGTACATTGTTGAAAAATATTTGTATCAAGTATTTACTCACTCCATAACTCTCTCAGATAATAGAGATATTCATCATGTAAATCATGAATTTGTATTCTAAATGCTAAATAATTTTATTCAAGACCCCTTTTTCAAGATAGATTTGAATCATCAAATAAATTCCAATTGATCTAAAATTTTATAAGCATATAGATTGAAGAACATGCTTTCCAACAAACCTAAGATCAACCCAAAATTCATCTGAATTGTGAAGATATATCAACGACAAAATAAAAAAAATTAGTTTTTCTCAGTTGGGCCACCTACATCATTTGATATATTGGGTTGCCAAAAATCTACAAAATCAAAAAATTCTTTAAAATCTTCTTACACCTAAAAAATCTACATTTTACCTTCTACCATGTTATATCCATGATCTTTGTCTTCATCTCTATCACAATTAACATCTTTATCTCCATTCCTATTTTCATCTCTTTGATTATCTTCACAATCTTCACCTCTTCTTGCTTATCCACACTAATCCTCATCGAAGCTTAGCAATGAAATGATGAAGATGATGGAGAAGTGGGAGACCATGCCAACTTTCTCTTCTTCCTTGATCCATTTAAATATCTCTTGATGGAATGCTAAAAGATATCTAGGTTTAGAGGTCTTGATGGTATTGAGTCCTATTCTCCCTCTCCCTTGGTTGCTTGCTCAAGTAGAGCATAGCCACAAATTGTATGTTTTATCAATGTTAAAGAGAGAAGGACTCTTAGGTTATGATCTACCTAAGTGATAGTTAGTATTCTCCTTTCCAAATTGTAATGTGAATGCGATGGTGGTCCCTTTCCTCTTAATAGTTTCATTAAGAGTTTCTATGAAACAATCCTTTTAAAGTTTGATTTTCAAAGGTTAATAGGGTCTCAACATTTCATCAATGACTATAGGCTCAACTGCAATAACATTAAGTCCAATATTAATCAATTCAATTGTTAGCATTGATGAGGCTAATTGATTAAAAGGAGTCACACTATTTCATTACAAGTCCCTCTATCTCATTAGTTTATTTTGATGGAAAATGAAGATAAATTCTAGATAATAAGAATCCAAATGCTTGTAACTTGATAGGACACATTGTCTTTGTGTCATGTAGTTCTATTGTTTCCTCTTGTAGAATTATCAATAGGTGGAGAATCAACTTTGCAAGAAGAACATATTCTAAGTTAATAAAACAAAATATTAATATTTTTCAAACGATAAATTGTGTAGCTTTTAATAGCAATCGTTAAGGATGTTAACTAATTTATAACACTAGCATCAACCCTCAACAATAGTGCCAATGATGAGTAACAATGTGGTGTCTATGCCCAACCATATTAATCACAAGAATTATATGTGACATAAGCATAATTTGTGAATTGGACTAGCAAAATTTCTAGATCATTTAGCATTAGATCATAGATTGTTGTCTTCCCAACCACACATGTATTAGTGTTTAATTTATATGGTTAAGTGTAATTGAAGTAAATGATAGTTGATGTTGTATATCCATGATAAAATAATATTAAAATATATGAAATTAATCTAATTAAACTAAAAATAATAAATCCTAAACTAGCCTAAGCAATTAGCATCCATTCCCAATTCATGATACATATGTTGAACTCATGTAATTTTCATTTTTAGCATGTATTCATGGCTAGGCATACCAAGTGATAATACCACTGGGATTAGCAAATGATGATATGTTTATGTTTGAAATTTTTCATACTCATTTTGACATATTTAATGTACATTTTGAAAGTAAAGTATTAACTAAGTACATAAAAGTAAATAATAATGAAAGTGAATTATTAATAAGAAAATATTAAACTAAATCAAAGTACTACAATGAAGATAAATTAATTTATCTTACTACCATCATAAATTATGCCCAAGTATAACATCACTCAAATAAAACTCTATTAAATAAATTCAAATTCATGCTACAGGCATTTGTTGTCTATTACTAAGACTACGAAATCAAACTATAAGAGCTTCACTATTACTACTCAAACTAATGTCATAAATGTGGTAAGTGCTGCATTTATATAGATATTTATGACCATTGCATTAATGCATCATGGGCTATGTTCACATAGATGCATTGATGTAGTCAACTTAAAGATTGTTTAATAGCTTTTTTAACTTGTTCCTCCAAAAGTTGTAATCGTACAACATTAATCACTATGGGTGAGATGTCTTTGGACTATTTGAGCAAAACTAATTTTTTCATGATTTGATTTTTCTTTTTTAATAGAGAAACACTCTTCAATTTATAAAGCCTGAACTACTCATTTATTGTACTAATGAAGGAACTATGGCATTCCAAATCTTGGATCTTCTTATTCAACTAATCCACCCTTACTAAAGTGTCATGTTAAGAGGACTACAACTTAATAAGGTTCTCCTCTACTAACATGTCATGCATATAACAAGCATTGACATAAAAGTATGTATACATAAGAGAGAGAAGTATCTTATTATCGGAAGAGATGATGGTTTACTTGAAAGATAACTTTTAAAGCTCTAACATAGTTTTCTCCATAACTTTAGAATCTAGAATATTATTATTGAAATTTATTGGATCCTTCTAGCTTAAAGGGTTGTAGATATATTCATTTGAAATATCTTTCTTCATAGTTGAGTTCAAGAACTTAACCAAAACTTCATACTCTATGAATTTCTTTTCTAGAGAATAGTGATGAGTGACCAAGTCATGTGCACTATTGTTGATTAGCGCATCCAATGTATTTGATTATGTCTTCATAGAAACCATGATGGTTTCTCTTATTTTCATCCTTAACAATTTAACCATGCTTTACATCCTCAAATTGTCAATTGTGAAGGTGTAAAGAGCATCTAGGGTTGTAGGATCCCTAGTTTTGACAACAACCTACATGGCCTTAAATTTAACCTGACATAACATAAGAGTAAGAAAAGTAGATTTTATTTAAGAAATAACAGGTTCTCATTTGCTACTTTATTTTCTGCTTAAAGATTTTAAACTAGTTAATTTCTTATTGCAATTGCACTCAAGCATGTAGTAAAATGAGGTCCCTTCACATTGAATTAATCTTCCTACCTTACACAATCATGCACGTGGAGATTATTTCTTCCAATTGTACCCATGGTTACTATAGAAATTGAATGGAAACTTGCCCATTGGGCATCTTGATTACTCTTTGATAGCCAGTGCTATCCTTGAACATGTATAAGAGATGAATACCATTAATCTTGATAATCTCGAAAGCACCACCATCTATCATAGTTTTAAAGAAAAAATTCAAACACTTGGCAAAGATCTTAAAAATAAAAACCATTCATCATAATGATACAAAAACCATCCCTCATGGTAATTTGTAGCACCAACATAATTGCCTCATGGTCTATGGTTAAAATAATCAAACGTGTGAATAGAAGAAAGCATTAATATGGTAAGTCCTTAATTCATTGCTCAGCATTCTTAGAATTGTAATTATGAATTACAACCTTGAAGTTCAAAGTTACGTAAAATTTGATGTCTTTGTTGTTGAGTTCAGTCTCAAGCAACTTCGATAATTGTGAACCTCTCACATAACGTGTGTTTTCGGGATTATATAATGAACCAATGAATGAATAGGAGCTCTAGCCATGCATGTGCTTGGATAATGAAGCCTCACTGACCATAACTAGGGTATACTTTCTTTTGGGTATCATCTCAAAGCCTAAATGAATGAAATGATGCAATCAATCTTTATGTCTTTTAAGCCTGAATAGAATTAACAATTTAACAATTGCAAAATGTAAAGGAGAACAAACCTTAATTAGAAGAACAAATAGTCATGACAATTAGCAAGAAGATGAAAAGCCACATAAACCCTTGCAAAAGAGCAACGTGCAAACCACAAACAACCTCCTTTTACGGTACAAGAAAGAACAATGAGCAAAACATCAAACATTAAAGAACCCATACTTAAAAGCATGACAATAGCAATTCATCAATGCCAAATGTGTTTTTTTAAAGTTGATATTTTTGTACAATTAAATAGAAATTTTTTCATTTAATACAGTTAACTAACTTAAAATCGCATTCTAAAAATCCACAATTGCATTCCTCAATAAACCAACCTGATCTAATACCATGCTGGAATTTAAGATCTGCAAGAATTGGAAAAATTAAGTCTATTGAGAAAAATAAATAATAAGTGAAACAATGAACAATGACTTATAATCGTATAAGGATTCTGGTGTGTAATAGTAGTATAGAGTTTTAATAGACACATAATATAATAAGAATAGAATCACATATGAGGATATACAATAAGCACTATTTCCTATATATTGAATTCAATAATAGTAAAAAAGTAGTAAATTGCAAGAGAATAAACCTATGATTCTACTTATAATAAGCATTGAAAGGAATAAGTAACACACAAAAACATAGCATAGTAAACATTAAGCATGACTATATAATTTATAAGTGAAAACATAAAAGTGTATTAGCAACTATAGAATTCTTAGTAGATGGTTTAGTAATATATGTGCCTCATGTATATTGTAACATAGAATAAATAAAAGTATGAGTCCTTTTATTGGTATTTAAACCATGGAACATTATCACATACTAATAGTTACATCTCTTCATTTGTTAATCACATTGTTATGTAAACTATTATAGTTACACATCTTTTCACTAGCAACATACTTGTTGAAACTCATAATCATATCACAACTTAGCACGTATATCTAGGACATGTTACACCATTGAAGGATTACCTAGCTTAATAAGTTTAAAAAAAAAAAAAGCAAGGATAGTACCTAGTATGATTAACTTGAATACTATGTTTTTGCATCACAATGTTTAGCTACAAAGTAGAACTTCAATTATAAGATAGGTAATCAAAAACTTGAATGAACACATATCATGATGTAAGATTAACAAACAATGATTCATACACATTATTAGGAAAAACAAAATCAAGCATTCTATTTGCAACAACATCACTAGAAGAAGGTGTCACAAATCTTTGTTTGCTAGATTATAAATGTGCATTCTAAGAACCAATAGAAATATTTGCATTATTAGAAGAAGCAATAATTTTAACATTAGTAGAAAAAGTTGGGAGTAATTTAGGATCCTCCATAAAGAAAAAATAATTTTGGAGAAATTAGTTCCTTTGATGAAACCTTCGGACGTATAGCCAACATGAACTTTCATGATACTTTGGTTAAAAATTTTGTAAAATAATTTCAAAGGTATATATTATAATAATGATGTTGGATCTAATTCTTCAAATGTATCACGTTGGATATATATTAATACTAATATTTTATTTATGTCTTTATAGACCTAAAGGATTGGTCAAATGAATAAACTTGTACAAAATACATCAGTAATAATAAATCTTGAGTATAATAGATATGTCTAATATTCATGTACCTAGAATACATCTTTTATATAATTTCATAGAATTAACACTAGTAGTTTGAATAGCTCATATAAACACTGACTAGATATTTTCTACTTTTTCTAAAAAAATTTGTTTTGTAACATTCTAATAATACATTTTACTCATCTTCTAACCATTTTCAATAAACATAGTTGACATTCTATCTTCATACTACTCATTGTTCCATCTTTAACTTAGAAATGGTGTGATCCCATTCTTACTTTGTTAATTAGTGCTTTCATGAATATTAGAAGTATTCTATATAGATATTTTATTTCATCATATCTACCACCTCTAATATTTTACTAGCAAAATGAAGTTTGTTTTGTGTTTGTGCCTTAATTTTGCATCTCTTTCAAACTTTCTTTGTAATAAGTTTTTGATGAAGACAAATTTTTGGTCAAAACAACATTGTAGCCACAACGTCATATCAACAATGTCATTGATCCAATGTCGGCTCCCTTGATACGATGTCTCAAAATGTGTGCAACCCTATAAATACAACACTTGGGTGCATGATATAATAACTTTTCATTTCCTTAGTAACTAGACTCTTGCAATTTCATTTCTCGAATTTACACTTAGTAATTCGAAGTATGAATGCCCGTAATGTGGTGTGACATAGTGAATAGAATCTTTGTTCAAGAAGTTTATACTTGGACATGAATTATGAATAGAAATAAAGATCGAGCTATTTCCCACCATTGCAACATTCTCCCAGTTTACTATTTTCACTTAGCATAATGTTTATCATTTTCCTAGTTTAATATTTTACTTTTCAAAAGTAGTTTGCTTTTACTTGTTGATGATAAGTGAAATGAGTATGATTGATTTCAAGCACTTAAGTGTAATCATTTGGTAAGCTTAGTAGTGGTATTATTTCATTCACTTAGTGATAATTCCATTTGGTAACCTAGTAACAATTACATGAAGTCCAAGGTGTGTATGGAAAATCAAGACTGGATACTCATCACCTTAAGCTAGAGTAGCTTTACTTACTTGCAATTACTTAGAATTATTCCTATTTCACTCTCAATTATGTTTATTACTAAGAGTAAAATGGGCTTAATAACATCAACAATCATATGCCTCACTGTGAGCTAAACCATACACTTAGCTTTCACTAGCTCATAGTGGGAATACAATGGTCTTGAATTTCAACTCAATTACTAACATAATAACATTGGCTATGCATGGATTATGATTGCGTCATGCATGAACACTTGTGACTTGTATGGTTAGATGTTGGATTGTTCCACCGCTCATCATTGGCGTCGTTGTTAGGGATAGTCAATGTGTGTTGAGTAGTTGATTTCACAAATTTTGTTGTGTTCAAAATTAAAAAGCTAAATCATACAACCTTTAACAAATTCAATAACACGTACTTAAGAAAGAGTCACAATTTCAACATGCCTTCACTTAAAGACAAATCACTACTTACCAAAGAACTATAAAGAGGCAATGACAAAACCAATGATGAAGAAGATTGGGGGATGCCTATGCAAACTAAAATCACATACGTTCATATTGATCCTTACTATCTAGACTTTACATTCATCTTTCATCAAGATGGGAAAATGAGGTGGAAAGACATACAAGGCAACATAGTCCTATCTCCAGAGCATTCAACACTTAGCATGCTTCAAACTTCCCTAAAGGGGATGAACCTAAACCATGAAAAGGAGGGGTACCATGTGACTAAGCATATGATAAGACCCTATCATCCCACAAAGGTACAAATGAAGAGAGATGTTATCATGGAATTTAAGAATGAACATAATAAGGGAAAGCAAGTTAAATGCTCTAGTTGTACTAGAAGAACTTGATGGTGATGCATTTCTTGTAGAGAATCTCCACCAGAATCTTGAGGACCCTTCTCACATACCTATCATCCAACTTGAAGAACCTGTCAAAGTTTAATTACGTTCTACCCTAGTAGAGAAACCTAGAAGGGAGGCAACAAACTCCAAATATAGGTAGAACTCAAGGCTAAGATTTTCTGTTGAGTTCCACAAGGAGGAATACTAGAGTCATTGAGGGAGTACAAGCTGACATCATTCTCCTACAGCCTCATCTTCATCCTCATGATCATCAATAAACTTTGACAAGAGCAGACATAAGTACTAAGATCATGATAGGGAAGAATGAAGAACTCATGATCATTATGACCATTGGTTGAGATACTTTGATGGGAAAGATAACGACCATGAACTAATAAGGCATATGGATAGAAGAGAGGATCAAGAAAGGTATGAGCATCAACAAGGGCACCACTACAATAGAGCTCATGAACCCAATCATGATGATGAAACCCTATTAGCAACTTGTAGTATGATCAATATCCATGAAGCTATCTATATACTAACTAGGCACATCAAGGATAGTTGCATCAAGTGGATAGACATGAATAACATGTCCAAATTTAAGTGTGGTTACAATGCTAATCCTCAACACCACCTTCAAGCATTCCACGATGCTTGTGCCCTACAAAATATAGAAAGTGATTGGCAAAAGCTAAAGTTGTTCCCAAGGACACTTGTGAAAGAAGCAAAAAGCTAGTATAGGCCACTTAAACTAAAATTAATTAGAAGATGGAATACCATGTTAGAGCTTTTCAATGACAAATATCAAAATTATTCCCAAGTGTCCAATCTATGAAAATAGATGCAAGGATGGAAATAAGGAATCCATAAATCCCTTGATTTGGTAATGGACTAATATTATTTACTATTGCACAAGTGTCTAGGCCATGGATTTTCTCAATGGAAGCAACTGAGGCACATCATTAATGGACTTTGGAATAAGACTTGAGAGATCCTTGGGGTTTATGCCCAAGGCCAATTATCCAAAAGTCTACCTATCAAATACAAAGGTTAATTTATCAAGTGGCCAAGGAAGAGGGTGAATTAAGGAAAAGATAATTAGCAGAAAAATACAATAGAGATCCATCCATCCTAAAAAGGGATGTAAGAGTTTGTAATCCACAAGAAGAAGAGATCTTGGCCCAAGTGATTCAAAAGAAGACTACTCATTCAGAAATCTATCGTTGACATGGTAGCTAAGGCAGAGAAGATGTGGGATTCAATTGATGAGAAGTTTGCAATAGCTTTAAAGATTGTGGAGGAACAAATTGAGCAAGCCTTTGGCAAAGGCAAGGATAATAGGAAGAAAAGATACTTTGGATGAAAGGAAAAAGTGGCTTCAGTGGCTAAATTCTCATAAACAAGCTTCAAAGACAAGGAATGATGTGCTATATTCCAATACAAACATCCCAAAGGATGTTATCCTGTAATGGCACACTTACAAGAAATAAGGATATATGCACTTAACCCTAAATTTTTCAAGAAAAAGATGTCCAAACAATTACCTTACCCTTAGGGTAACTATAGGCAAGCCTTCCAACCCATGTACTATCCCAATAGAGCCTACCCATAGCCATAAGCATAATATCATCAGGAGTGGCACCAACCTCAATCATGGGCCATGCCACCACCACACCAATAGTACCCATATCGGTAACTACAGCCATATGGATACTATGTGCAACATCCAATCTCTTCAAGAAATGTAACCGTTCAAGCTCCATAATATTATCCAGCTAAATACCATAAACCGACACCACCAAGAACAAACTCAAACTCATACGTGCATTCTCAAGTAGCTAGTTCCTCAAATCAACATCCCAATCCTTTACCACTAGTTCCACCTCCTGTAATGCAGGGGAAATTACCATCTCAACCACAACAGAATAGTGTAACCAAGGTGGTGAATATATAAATAGAGGATCATACCAACAAAACTAACGGAAAATCAAAGAAATGACCTTTCTTTAGGATAATTCCAAACAATATTGGTAGAGTTAGAACTTCATTAAGACAAATCTCTCCTACAATAGATCATCCAACCAACACCATGCTTTCATAAACAAAGAATCAAAAATTAAAAATTGTCATGCTCATAGAGATAGTATCAGATTGGATCAAGGTAGGAAAATTTCCTAAGAAAAGAATGGATTCAGTAGTCCCTTTGATTTATTTACAAGTAGCTAGAAATCTACCATGCAAGGCTCTACTAGACTTAGGTTCTAGAGTAAACTTGATATCTCTAGAAACATATAAAGACTAGAACCTACCAACCTTTAAAAAGTGCAACATTCAGTTATAGCTTGCAAATCAATCTATCACCATTCCTTTGGGATAATTAGAAGATGTGGTGACCACTATTAATTGGTGGTCCTATCCAATGGACTTTCTAGTACTTGACATGAAGAATAATGACAAGGAAATTCCTATCATAATGGGGAGAGCATGGCTTAGCATTGTGGATGCTAAGCTAACCATGAGAGACTTATCTCTCAACATTTCTAAGGAAGATAAGCATGGAGCCATAAATACACAAAAGATTCCATGCATTACTAATTATATAGAAGAATGAAGTTGTGGGCCAACATCTCAAAATGTTAACATGATTAGTACACCAACCCACAACTAATGTGAGAAACAAGCGTGTGGACAAAACGAAGCATGGACCACAAAATTAGAAGACACCTAGTGGCTACAAACTGAGAATTTAAAATTATCCAAAACATGCATGGAATAATTTGAGGCACTTATTAACTCCTCTTCTAAGATAATGACCCCAACTAAGAACTTATAGATGAAAATATTAAGCCATAATCATACACCAATAGAAGGAGGAAATAAGGACTTAGATGATCAAAATTTAATTACTAGCAAGATTACATGGGATGATAATTGAAAAATTAAATCACTGAATATGGTAAGTGAGAAACCTCAATTGTATGATTTAGGGAATCTAGGGTGCATTTTCCAAACACTCACCCATGAGTTCAGTCGCAGGGGAGATGCCTTATCTTGATATAGGGATTAGTAAGTATTTTTCAGTTTTTTGTTTTATAATTCTGTTTGGTTTATAACTTCTTGTTATACTTTTCTACATTTCTTACCAATTTTCATATTCTTTGATATCTTTTCACTCTTTTATACTTTTTCAATTCTTAATCCTTTTTCCATTCTTTGGCATTTTTACATTTTTTATACTTTTCTTATTCTTGCCATTTTTCCAGTTTTTACTATCTTTTACAATTCTTCTATGCTTTGTCATTATTTTTTTACTAGTACATATTTCTATCAATTTTTCAATAAAGCACCAAAAATAAGACAAGAAATAGTCTAATAAGTTGAAGATTTCTCTATGTTATCAGGTTATAAGGGACTGATTATTTGTACAATGAGACAACAACATCCATCCACCCATTCCAAATAAGAGGTTCTTACCATTGCCATAATGATATTCTTTTCCTAATAAAACTAAGAATAAACTTGTGATCATTATGCTTGGACAAAAAAGTGAAGAACCAAGTGGGAATGTGAAGGGTGTGATATCAAGGGGATTTTTGGAATCTCTTGGATCACTTCTGTATGTTCTATCATGTTGCCAAGGTTGTAATAATATCCTTCTAGACCTAACAAAAAAGGGAAGTAAGAGTACAATAAGTGATGCCTTATCATGTCACTGGAAAGACATGTTACCCATGCCTAAAGGTAGTCCTCTAGAAAGGTCAACATAGTCAACAATAAAAATCATGCATAGAATAAATTTCTGAGGATTCGATTGGAAAGACATGTTACCCATGCCTGAAGGCATGAGGCCTCTTAGAAATCTAAAAATAAATAAGAAGTACAATCAATAAACACCTCCCTTGGACAAAACTCCAAGTGATGACAATCCTTGCAATAGTAATAGTATTATGGTTGCAAACCTAAGAGGTGAAAAAATGCAATGTCACTAGACAGTGGTTTGGACTTAGTTTTAATCTTGGAAATAAAGGCTAATGATTACTTTAACCACTAATAACACATCAGGATTCATTATGCCTATGGTAAGACACCTCATGTCATGCATTTTGCAATCCCTTCTAAGTCCATCTCATCTCATTGTACAATTAATCATACCTTATGGTTTTGTGTAGCATATCATCATTTTCCAAATGTGGTGATACTAACATGTGTGTATTACTAGACAAGTATGTGCTACATTCAACTCTTTAAGTGCCTAAGGACACTTTGATGCACGGTGATGGGACATGATATCACATGGGCCACGATATCGCATCCATCGTGATATCGCATTCCTCCGTGATATCGTGTCTTCCCTACGATATTGCATACACAATATTGCAGTCCCCCACAATGTCTATAAATAAGAAGCGGCTCTCCCTTGTTTCGGCATTAGTTTAGATTGTAGTGAAACTCTAGCAGTTTGATCCCTCCAGACTTAGATTATTTTTCCAGTGTCTACCCACAATGTGGTGAATGTAATTGTATGGCATTCTTTATTCGAGTGTGACGTACTTGGACGCGCACATGACTGGCAATAAAGATCGAGATTACTTCATCATTGCAACATTCACTTTATTATTTATTTTTTATTCAATTTTTATTTACTGCTTTCTCTCTCACCCTTATCTCCTAGTAACGAGGAACGAGTACAACTTGATTACGAGCATTTAAGTGTGACTACTTCGTATCCTAGTGGCGTACCTAGGATCTGCGCTTGGTAATCCTAGTGGTAGTCATGCACGGGGTCCAAGATGTATACAGTTGATCAAGGAATCGGCTGCTCATCGCACTTAGGCTAGATTAGATCCTCTTACCCTTTTCCTCCTAGCTTAGCTTAGTTAATATTATTTTCCACTGCCTTCAGGAGTAGCATTAGAATTAGGAACACATCATACACCTCACTTTGGACTAAACCATATGTGACAAAGCTAATAACTAGTCCAGGTGGGAAGATAGCGAGCTGTGACCTAAGGTTAATGATCTAGATGCCACAACTAGTCCGTCTACGAAGTTCGACTGGATCACGCATGAGAACGCTCGTATTCGTATGGTTGAGTGTACGGGTACCTCACCACTCATCATTGGCACCATTGCCGGGGACGGTGCTAGTTATCTAGATTAGTTATATCATACAAGGTCACTGTAAAGAACTTAATGATATATCTCTTAGAAAGAAGTAATTATAAAAAGTCACATAAATTCACACATAATAATGCCTCTCCTACAAGAGCACAATAATGCCACACTTAGTGAGGAAGTTCATTGGAGAACCAAAGAACTATATGATGATGAAGATTGGAGTATGCAACCCGAAGTGGGAGTTTCTTATAAACATAAATGAAAACAGTGTCATCACAATGCACGAAAGCATAACTTACCTGATGACAATGAACCCCCACTAGCCACTACAAGCCTAACACAAATACAAGAGGCTGTTCGAATCTCATGTAGGCATTGTAAAGAGAGCCGACTACCCAGGCTTGATTTAAACAACATTCCTAAATTTTCAGGAGGCTATGATTTAGATCCGCATCAACATTTACAAGCCTTCTATGATGCCTGCACATGGAATAACATTGATAATGGGTGGAAAAAACTTAAGCTCTTCCCTATGACACTCATTGACCAAGAAAAAGTATGGTATAGATCATTAAAACCAAATTCAGTACGACGCTGGTCAACAATGGTAGAAGTCTTTAACGAAAAATATCAAACCTATGCAAGAGTGTCAACCTTAAGGAAAAAAATCCAAGGATGAAAACAACCAAAACATGAACCCTTGGACATGGCCTTAGAAAGATATTATGCACTATTAAACAACTATCTAGGCCATGGGTTTTTCAAGGAAAGGCTAACGTACCATATCATTGATGGGCTACGTAATGAAACAAGAGAGACCTTAGGAATGTATGCCCAAGGTCAACTATACGAACTACGAACCCATCAAATCCAAGAGCTTATTTAGTGGGTAGCAAAAGAAGAAGGAGAATTAGCTAGATGGGAGAGTGTTGGAAAATATCACTAGGACCAAAATTTCAACTTAACAAAGGTCCACGATCATAACAAGGAGAAATCAACAAATCTCAAGGTGGAAACATCATCTTTGCCAATACAACAATCGTTAGAATAAGCCAAGGCAAAGATCAATAAGATGTTGTAATGGATGTATCAAAAGTGTGGAGAATGTGTCAGTAACATTGGAGATAGAGTTTTGACAACACAAGAGGCAGGATGAAATAAGAGACATTCAGAAAAAAAGAATAAAGGGAATAAGCGCTTAACTGCCAATCATATGTATGAATGTAACATATGCCTGTACGATCACCCCAAAGGTCAATGCCCAATATTGTTACATTTACATGAGCATTGGGGAAACACATTACATCCAGAGTTCGTATAGAGATACTGTGTCCGGTCACAGTGGCAACAATCCCAGTCATGGGGGAGACCACCCCTAAATTGGAGGCACCCTTCATATTTTCCAAATCCAAATGCTTATCACGTCCAACATCCTATTTCTCCATTCAGGCCACCATACTCTATCTCACCACAGTACCATTCTTCGCAATACTATCAACCCATACCTCCAACACAACCGCCACCTTGTGCACCTTACACTCCTCCTAACTTTCAACATTCTCATCCTTTTTTCCCTTCTTCCACAGTGCCACCAACTATTCCTAAGGAACCTGCACCACAGCAACAACCCACAAACACTACTTGTGCTACTACTACTAACAGCAGTGAAAAGCCTCCTCAACATCAAAAGCTTCCTTTCTTTAAACACGGTCGTAAGAAGGGACCACATAATTTCGAAGCCACTACATCTTCCAACTCAACACAAGTCCCACACTATGGTGCACCCTTGCCTCCGAACCCAATGCCTCATGTACCTTTATCAGGGCCACCAACTTACACTCCAACAACTATACGGCCCAATGAACACAACCATGGGAGGCATCATCCTAATCCTTGCATACCATCTAACGGTCCCAAACATCATAGTGGGTCAACTCGTTATCCGGGAACTAAATCGTATAAAGTGCCACACTATGCTTATTATAATCAAGTGTGTGAATCCCGAGGGGATAAGTATAGATCGATTCCAATACTTTCAACATGCAAGGATCCTCATCCTTCATTTATTAATCTTTTCCATACTCAACTGATTAGTTATGGGGGATATCCCCCATTTTACTAAGCAAGATTAATAAATACTTTTTCATTTTCTTTAATTTTACAACTTTTTGTTTTCCATTTTTTCATTTTTCAACTTTTTTTTTATCTTTTTCTCTTTTTGTATTTTTGTCTTTTTACGTTTTTGTAAGTAATCTCATCTACGAATAAAACACTCATGTGGATCGTTGGTTGAGGTGTGTTCTATGTTATTAAGTCAGGAGTGATCAATTATTTGGAACAGTGAGCCCATTACACCCACTCATCCATTCTACAAATAAAGAGGTTTTGCTTGAGGGTACAGTGATATTCTTGATATTTCTAAAACTTAAAATTAATTTTGTGTTCATTGTACCCAGAATGAAGAAGGATGAACCAAGAGGGAATGAATAGGGTGTGACACCAAGGGAACTTCTGGGTTCCCTTTGGTGACCTCTGTGGGAGTTATCGTGCAATATGGTTGTACTAAGATCCTTGTAGATCTAATGAAAAATGGGAGTAAGAGTAATCAAAAGGGCACTCAAAATCAAACGTTGTTCTAGGGGGTCCCACTGGAAAGACATGCACCCATGCTTGAAGGTTGGCAGCTTCTCTAGATTCAGTAAAGTGAAAAAATAAGAGAAGAAAAAGAAAAACAAAGTGCCATAAAACAAAAATCACTCCTCCCTTGTACTAAACGCCAAGTGATTGTACGCCTTGTTGTTATGGTAATCTCATAGTTGTTCATCATGGGATGAAACAATGCGATGTCATTGATTAGAAGAATAGACTTGGTCTTGATCTTGGAACGATGGGTTAATGACATATTAATCATGCTTTACACGCAGGATTCATTATGCCCTAGGTCAGTTACCTCATGTCCCAATCTCTACGATCCCTTCCATAGTTCATCTCATCTCACTGTTTGTGTAATTGTAGCTCGTGTCCTGTGTAACATAGAATTTTCATCTCATTCTAGTGATATTTACATGTGTGTATTTTGTGGAGTTAGTGTGGATTACATTTAACCCTTCTAGTGCCCACGGACACTTTAAGTGTGGTTACACAAGGGCATTATAGGTTGGAACCTACTTTGGGGAGGATCCACTTGTGTAATTTTTCATAATCTTCACTAATTCTCTAGCTCAAACACACAATTTCTTACCGTCAGCTTAATTTTTCAATTGATTTTCTTTCCCTACTATTATTCCTCTAAATTTTAATGTTCCAATGTACCATTGCATTCCCTTTTTTCGTAACCACCAAATTTTTATTACTAAAGTTCACATCATTATCATTAAGAGTGTCTCTCGAATGAATGAAATTACCTAGGATATCTTAATACTTGCCCATGTCCTAAATTTCCAACATTAATTTCAAGAAAATAATTAAAAATTTGGTATTTTTCATGTGTCTCACATCACTAGGGATGAGATATCGTGTACGCGATATCGCGTCCCACGTGATATCTCGTACGCGACGTACTGTACGCGATATCGTGTCCTATTTACCTATAAATAGGAACCCCCACCACAACATGTAGCATCATTTTGCCATTCATGTTGTGGGAGTTTTTGAAATTTTTCTCTACGACTTGCGATTGCGTGACCCTTGCTTTTTCACTCATATCTTGCTCACTGGTGCTCCGATTTTCATTCCGTTTGAACCTGCTTGAACCTAGAGTGTTCAGTTTAGTCGTGGGGGAGAGACACTTGCTGAAAAGTGCCTAACTTTTTTGAAATTTATCATCACCCAAAGGACATCAATTAGGGTAATTAACACTAACACTTAGAATAATTGTGCCAAAAATCATATGACCTTAGGTACACCAGGAGATTAAAATGAAAACCGCCTAAGTCACAAGACCCATTATTATAATTTTCGGGCACAATCACATGTTATAACATAAGATCTTCAATTAATGCAAGCAGTAAGGTATAACTTGACTTTAAAAATAACCTTACTAACGCTTGATCTGTCTGATTGTAGAATGGCCCCAAAACGTGCACAACCAGAGGGTCCTGTTCAAGGTGGAGCGAAACAATCTCGGAGAGGTGGAAGACTAGGCCCTACCGGACAACATACAGAATAGGAGGTGCAATCATTTAGCATCCATCAAGAAGAACCTCCTACTAGACGATTCGGGAAGGCAGAAGGAGGTGCTGATGTTGCACCTGAACCGGAACAACAACTCACGTTGCCCCGAAATGTGTTTAGGTTATCCATGAGAAGTCCACATTTGCTGCGGTGATTGTGGAGCTAAACTTCGAATCTTTTGCAGAGTTCACTCCTGAGGCTATTAGGGATCACCTCAAGGGATCTCCCTTATGGCCTGTCCTCTCTGAAAGTGGTGCCTGGTACTTAGGTGAAACGTACCAGTTCTGGCACAATAGGGAGCAAGGCACCATGGTTAATATTTGTGGTGTGATAGTTGACTTCTCTACACAAGCAATTTCAAAAGTGTTAAACCTTCTGAACTCAGGGCCCCACGTTGCTCGGTTATCCACCCGTTCAGACCCCGATGTATGAAAAGATTGGTTAGAGAAGGCTTATGGCAGAGACAAAGCATTTGGAGAATTGACGATGGAAGAGAGATTTTATTTCAAAATTGGAACCTATCACCTCTTCCCCACAAAAGGCTTGAAAAGAATATCCACGTATGCAGCCAAAGGATGTGCAATGTTGATGGGAAAGATTAACGCTAACCTTTCCCATCTATATTTGACGGAGATCCTAAGGCGATTTGAAGAACAGAAGTCAGGGAAGATGGCATTTCCCTTCCCCTATTTTATCATAAAACTATGCCAATAGGCTGGTATTCAGAGGTACACTAATGACATCCTCTGAAAACCCAGAATGCTTCTTACGCCGAATTACTAAAGGTGCCAACTCCAAGAAAGAGCACTGGCAAAGAGCTGAGACTAGATGAAGATGAAGAACAAATGACTGGACCACATGTAAATCAACTTGCAAGACCCAATCAACCTCTAGCCATGGGTCCCAGCCAACAACAAGAAGCAGGGCCTAGCACAGGTCAAGATTAACTGCCACCGCTGCAAGACTATAGACTATCGATGAGCCATCTTAGGACCATCACTGAGATGGTTAGTTAGGGAAGTCGTGATGACGCAAACCTCTTTCGCATCATCGATGATGTTGATCAGCCTACAGTTTCAATGGATCGCACAAGGGGCAAATTATCAATTCAAATAGGAGGAGCGAAAAGCATATGGTCGCAATAGATCTCAGGAAACATAGCATCTTTTCAAGTGCAGTTAGAGACTGGTGAAGGGGCCACTATGGTGGTCATGCAACACCAAGATGCTACGGGAGCTACTGAAGTGGTCACTGACCACATTAAGGAATCTTTCAATGTACCTTTTGTGCCACCAACAGATCTCTCAAAAGAACGAGATGCTCAAACTCTTGTCGGAACCTTAATGACTCCTGCAAAACATGAGGATGCACTTGACAAATTACTTCAAACAGGGCAAGTGATGATGTCCCTGTTTGACATCCCCCAGGATGTAACAACAATTCAATCAGACCTCATTTCCACAAAGGGGAAGCTGGTCATATCCGAAGTGAGGGCCGAGCACGCTGAAGCGGAAGTGCAGAAATTACAAGAGCAGCTTGTGGCTTTATAAGTAGTGTAGCGACGAAAAACGTCGGTAGCTGGAAATACCGACCGAGGTTCCGGCGTACACATTTTTAGCTATGCTGGAAAAAACGAATCCGCGGCACCCTGAACGGTCTTGTCGATCAGACAGGGACTTACGGGTCAGTAAAACAATGCAAAGTGCGTAAAAAAAAAGCGATCTGGTTCGAGGAGTCGTAAAACGAGGGGAAAACGATGTGATCGAATTGCAACAATGATAATGCTAAACACGATGAAAGGAGGTTGACGTAAGAGAAGCACGTAGCTTCAAGATCTGCGCTTTGGCTTAAAAATGTATATTTTGTATGAGAAATTACACTGGGGAATCCCCGATTACAGGATGTGAAACAAGCACAAAATAACAAGCAAAATGGTCTAAACAAAAGTCCGATCTACCTCGTGGGCTAAAGCTGAGATGCAAGGCAGGCCAAGCTTTGACGTCTACCGATCAATTGTTTCTGATTGATAGAGTCTTTTCAGCAGAACGATTACTCCTGTCACCGGTGCTCAAAGCGAACTGTACTCTGCTTCGGCTGTAAGGTGATAATGTCAACGATTGCCAAAGCGCTGTTCTTTGTATCTCTGCTCCAAAGTGCTAAGTGCTCTGGTGCTCAGAAATATGCTTTTGCTTCTCTGATTTGCCAACCCTTGTATCTTTGTCAACTGAAGTATTTATAGGCCGCGACGCTTCGTGAAAAAGGCGCAACCCTGATGACGTGGGTCCGGATATTGCGGGCCCTGTTGGCATGATCATTTTAAGTCAGACTGTGACTACACACAACACGCTTGTTTGCGTGTTGTGCGTGTGAAGAGCAGGCACATGCTGAGCACGCTTTAATTGCTTTCAGGCTGTATTACACTCATTCGCGTTGTGTTGCGTGTATGAGCGTAATCTGGTGTAAAAACAATAAGCTCAAAATTGTTTTACGCTCACTACGCAACTGCGCGTAACAAAGCGTAAATAATGTGCAACTTACGCTCGCTACGCAGCTGTGCGTAACAAAGCGTAAATAATGTGCAATTTACGCTCACTACGCAGCTGCGCGTGATGAAGCGTAAACAATGTATAACTTATGCTCACTACGCAGCTGCGCGTAATGAAGCGTAAACAATGTATAACTTACGCTCACTACGCAGCTGCGCGTAATGAAGCGTAAACAATGTGCAACTTGAATGATAACATACGCAATGGTACGCACCGCCGCGTAACGAGCGTAAAGACAAGTTAATCATGCGCCACGAGAAAAAGCGTCAAACTGTTGCGCTTCTCTAGACTCTGCCTTTGACTATTTTGGAGCTTATTACGCTCATTACGCTGCCATGCGTAATAGAGCGTAAACTTGTCCTGGAACAAAGCTGATGCGCGCTCTCGCTTGAATTGCGAATCTTTGCCTTAGGCCGACTTGTAATTTTCACGGTGTTTCAATGGCCCCTCTTTGTTGACGGTTGGAGGGCTTACCCGAAAGACGTCGACAAAGAATGCGAAACACCGAATTGGCAAAAGCAAGAACAGCGTGTATCCATGGCTACTCAAGTGTTGCCCTGTCAACATGGAAGAGCAAGACTGGCAGGTATGGGAGATAGAGGGATATAGCTGGAAACAGGTTCGGGGAAGATGCAAAATGCGTTATGGATGGTAGGGGTATGAAATACGTGGTCAACAGGAATGCTTTCAGACGAGCGTAGCGCGTCAGCCTGAGGTTTCTCTGTTACCGATTATTGCAGGAATGCGTGCAAAAGGAGTGTTGCACATCACTTTTTGCGATGTCTCTGCTAGCGTGAGTGTGGCAAATGAATACTTGCGTATGTGGGTTTTGCGTATGGGAACTGGGTGGTGGGGATGAAGGAAACAAGAGTTAAAGGTAGAATTGTGCAAGGTATAGACATGCAGAGCTACGTGGTCGGGCAAACCTGAGCAGCCATTTCAACACGCTGTTGTACTTCACCGCTCAGATGGACGCACCTTTGGACAACATCCTCCAAGGCAAGTAACCTGCAACCACAAAAGAAAACAAAGGACACCATTGC